>JAPDEI010000040.1:0-363992 GCA_027569055.1 Aspergillus baeticus
CCCCCCCCCCCCCCCCCCCCCCCCCCCCCCCCCCCCCCCCCCCCCCCCCCCCCCCCCCACACTCACAGCTCTCCCCTCACCCCTCTTTTGTTTTTGTGTGTGTGTTTTTTTGTGTGTTTTTCTACGTGGGGCGCCCCCGGTGTTTAATTAAAAACCCCCGCGTCGTCGGAGGGGTGGTTCTCACACATCCCCCCCCCCCCCCCCCCCCCCCCCCCCCCAACCCGCATCCCTGCCCCTAAGCCTATAAATATCACACTCCCCTCAATACAAGCCTTACGACAATCTATACAAGTACTCTGTGCAACAGACTCACCTGCAAAATGCTCTGCAAACTAACAGCACCCCTCCTCCTCCTGGCCCTCCGCGCCACCGCGCAATCCACAACCGCCACCACATCCGCCCCGCTCCCAACTCTAGCCCCAGACTGGTTCTTCGTCCGCGCCGTCGCAGAGCCAAACTTCCACAGCTACCTGCAGACAAAACCCACCGCCACGCCTAGCATCGCATACCTCGACTCCAACACCAACGCCGGCCAATTCAACATCATCGAGGGCCAACTGGTCTACCACACCTCTGAGGATGGGTCGTTGTACATGAACGTCGAGAACCCCGAGGACAAGACGCAGCGGAAGTTGACGACGTGGTTCAATACCACTGAGAACGCGTACGGGGAGTTTGCGTTCCAGGGGGACACTGTTACCTGGAGCGTTGAGGATATCGAGCGTCCGAATACGGCAGCTTGGTTGGTTTGCGAGGAACAGCAGATCTTTATTAACACCGGTGCTTATGGGTGGGAGACGCCGGAGGGGTGCGCAGACCAGACGGTATCCCTCCTTGTCCTTTCCATAGTTTTGGTAGTGGATAGTGGATGCTAACTGTCATAGATTCACTCGTATGGAGGGTCTACTCCTGATGTTTAGTTGGTGATGGTAGTTAAGAGGGGGGTACCGGGTTACACCAAGCTGGGGTTTCCTCAAAATTTATGAGCGATCATAAGCGAGCTTGCTAGTATAGCGAAAGTCCGCGACATCAAGATATTCTTCGGAGAGCAGACTAGTAAATATACACAAACTCATCCTTCTCTCGGTCCGTCAAATCCCTAAAGGCCTCACGCCCCGATTTTTGGGCCAGACAAGCCCATCTGTTGATAGCACAGAGCCTGGAGCAACTTGGAGAACCACACCGTCAAGGAAAGCCGGAGACCAGACGTCGTCCACTTCTCCAAACTGGACGACAATGCGCGACAGGATATCAGCAGTAATGTTGGTTTCGTTTAAGTCGAGCGCAGTGATGGCAAAAGAGTCGGCCTCCTCGTTCGTCCACGACGGCAAATTCTCGTAACTTGATTCCCCTACAGCCGACCGGAGGGAATAGTAGGTAAAATCTCCTGTGCTGTACGTTGTGGCTCCTGATAATGACGCAAGCTTTGTGAAGGAAGCGACTGCTCTCTGGAATGGAGTTGTAGCAACAAGGTAAACAAAGATGAACTGGGTGATGGGCGCCACATTCGCCAAGGATAATATAATATGTAGTTGGTCTGTGACTTGGTCTTATTGTCCAAGTTACACGGGCCAATGGGGAAGACTGGTCATATTTAAATCTTAGATGGCATACTGCCGGATGTCACCAATGTTGTGATTACATATCATTGCTAGTCACTATGAGATAGAATCCGTGGATGATCCTGCGATTTTGCCCGCAGAAATTTCTCCGATCTCTGTGATACAGCTTGAATATGACATGGCTTTCTACTGGATGGGGAGGGGCAACAGACTCTGAACCGTCTGAGACCCCATTATTCTCCCCTATACATATAGCTTAGTTGACAAACAACTTCGTTCCAAGCAAAAGAAGTGATATTATCCAGATCGGCGAACGACCTGTCTTATCGCCCGGAGACAAAATCCTTATCAGCCGAAGGCTAAAAATAACAGTCTTGTGTGGCTAAAAGCCCACCAGAAGCTTTGCGGCCTCCCATTTCTTGGCCCGATCCTCGAGGTTCATCTGGTTTATCTGAACTAGCCAAATTATGCAGTGCAGATAGTACAAATATGAAATCCGTCATACTGTCCGCAAGGCAGAATCGATACAATACATGCTTGTTGGTTTTTCTGACTGGAACGTTCAGTCCTCTGACTGGGATGTAGGTTAGGGCCACAAGAGATGCGATGCCAACTATAAAGGTACCTTGCATATATACCTCATGGTGAGTGGTTTAACAGGTTGGTCAATCGCGCACGATGTTGGCAGAAGCGGGCATTTAGCCACACGCTAAGGAGCCTCGTTGGTTCCTATATAAGCTCATCCCTGCTGCCCAGCCTTCTCTCGCGCTTGGTGCATCATATCCTACGTGCATGCTGAGGACTTGGTCTGCCAATAGTTCAGTAAAAGTTTTGTGGGCTTGGTTGTATTTGTACGGGAATCTTAACTGCAGGTCCTATACGTGTATACATAAATAGCTCATCCTGTTGGCCATTCCTGTTTCGGCTAGGCCAGGGGCACAGCTGCCATCTTGAGAATCCAATTCTGCTTCATCCATCGTCCCTTCACGAACCGTTCGAAGCACCATAACAATGAGAGCAAGGGCTTCCAGATGTTTATTGCAGGCCAATCGCCGTCTCTACGGCTTATCTTTTTCAACCCCACCAAAAGCTAACCTTTCCGCCTTCCGATCGACGACCAGACCAGGGATCGTCACCTCCACATGGAGACGATCTTCCCGGCCGAACGCCACTCGAGCTTCCCACACCAATTCTCCACCTGAATTCCAGTGGAAAGATTCAAACGTCAACGCGATGGAAACAAGAGTCAAAACCCCCAGCCAGTCGCACTGGGAGAACCAGGACATACCCGCTAGTACGTTCCGCCACCCATTCTGCGACCAACAACCAATGTCGCTAACAAGACACAGTGGATCTCCCGTTCATGCCCCATGTTTTTTCCAATTTCATGGGCTTTGCTTGCTGGGGTGACCTTCCAAATGGGCAGAAAACTTCCCTACCGCTGATTCAAGGGGAGGAAGCGATGCTTTGGATGCTCCCAATGGCAGAGTGGTCGCCGGCGCCATATAATACAGGCACTGAGGCCGCGTGTGCTCGAATGATCTTGTACACGACAAGCCATGGAAATCCTGATCGGGTGTCATTGATCGGCAAGAATATTCACTCGTTCAAAACTCACCTTATGGAGGGACTTTTCCCTCTCTCAGAGACGCAATGGAAGGAGAAGGATCTTAATAATCCTGACCGGCTCGAGGCTGCCTGCGAGTACCTAACGGGGGTCACCGCCGTTTTTGAATACCTTAGTATCGCAAAGGTCGAAACTAACCTGCGCGACACATTTAACTTGATATCTGACGAGCTACAAGAGCTAGGAGCGGCCCTAAACGCGCGGCGCAGGATCCACTCCCCACACCTACCAGATATTGATCTCCCTGCGCTCTGGGTGGAATTCATGGCGGCCAGGTACGAAGTTATGACTAATACCGCACACTCTTGGATGCTTTCCAAGGTCACGCAACTCAAGGAACAGTTGCTGGTCCGTTTTTGCGCTGTCTCCGAGTTGCCCGTCGAGAAGGTCCCCGCCGAGCAGGAGAGACTTCAACAGCTGTGGCAGTTCCTGACGGATATTACAACTTTGGCCGATATCGCGGCCTGGGTACTCATGGATGGGTACAAGGGGTATCGACCACCCTCGGGGATCGTTCCGGGTCTACACAATCCTGGCCTAGATGCACTTGCAAAAGCCTACCAGCCGCGCTTCCAGGAGCTGTCCGCATTGCGACTCAATGAGGTGATCGAGGCTCAGACAAAGGCAGGCAATGCTGACAGTGCAACCTCCCTCAGGGAACGGGTCTCCGCGACAACATACGCGCAGGATCAACTTCGGTTGGAGATGCGAGGGCAATCGCCGGAACCTCTGACAGCGCCATGGATTGAGTTTCTCATTCGGGCTGAGCAGGAAATGCGGAGACTGAATCCCCAGAAGGAAAACCACACATTCGGTTTCGCGATCTACGGCTCTGCGGGGAAACTCTCCAACGACGAGTGGAAGGCCACAAAACAGAAGGTTGAGGACCATGTTGCGTCTTGGGGAGAGGGTATTAAGGATGCAGAGCGAGTTAAGCCTCTTCTCAAGCTGTACTGGCACGACTGCAAGGAGCTTGGCCTTGACGTGAATGATACCGAGGCCGTGAAGAAGTTCGTCCTAACAATTCTGTCCGTTTGAAAACCACCAATGTGCTGACCCATATGTTAGCCACTTCCGGACCTCCCGCGCAGCAGACACCGCCTCCCTAGGTATGGGCATTGACGAAACCACTCTTCTAATACTAGACTCCTGGAGCCTCGCTTCATACAGGGATTCCAAGACATACGACCTACACCTCGAGGTGAAAACATACCTTCCAGGAGACTTCCAGCCACACCTCCTCGCAGTCGACGCATATTTCGCCCCAGACCCCGAATCACCAGCCAGCAGCAACGAGAGTGAACAGAAAAACGATATGAACCACAAGGACGCCGACGACGAACTCCATATCCCATTCCCCGACCCGGTACCACCCAAGTTCACGGGCCACATACGTATCCTTGGAAACCTCGTCTGGGGCGAGCTCTACGCGCTAGTGGCTCGGAACTGTGCGCGGCTCGAGGATCTCTTCCCGTTAGCTATGGAACACCCGCAAAAGGTATATACAGGGCTCACAGTTCCAAGCCAGATACGGGAGTGGAGGGAACAGACGACGATTAAAAACTCGATGATGGATTCGTTTGTCAAGTACCTGGAGAAAAAGGATCCAAAGGCGGCAGAGAAGGTCAGGGAGATGAGGGAGAAGCATGTGATGTAGAAAGAATGGGATGGGCAAAGTAGGCGACTGACTATATGGGTGAATGACTGTATTATTAGACGAAAAATTTTTCTTTTCTGGGCCATGAAGCATAGTACCCGAACTCTAATAGAGATATACTGCCACCAGCAAACTATCGTTCAATTACCACCTTCCGGTGGAGGTTTGATTCTCAGGGAATGGAACTTCCAAAACATCTGAATCTCTAGGGCGCGCTGAGATTGGCAGCTTGGGTCAGCACACTTATGTATCTTGCTAAACCCCATTTCAATTTTCTTCCCAGTACTCACCCTGAGTACACTATATAGATACTTCTTTGAACAAGTCTAGTACATACGGCCACAGGGTGTGGAGAACAGCAGAGCAGTTTAGTTAATTACAGGGACATGTTATCGTAATTCCACTGTTCGCTGATCGAAGATTTTGAATTCGAAACCAAATTACGATGTCTTCGCCAGTGGCGATTGTATTTCCGTGCTATAAGCCGCGGCGAGGGACATGAAAGAGGAGGGACTTGCAGGTGAGATACTAATATCTCTCCTCTTGATGTGATCCACGTACTTAAGACCGGGCTGAGATCATGACCCTCCCTATGGGTTAAATTTCCAGGGCATACCAGATCGACTGCCTATTACACTTTCTCGTGGAAATATATGTGTAGAAGGCGTCGAGATACTTAATCAAGTCGCGTGGAATATAGAGTTGGAACAGGTGTGAGTGCTAATTTTGTACGGGTCAGAATCCCGCGTAAACAATAACTCTTTTCTTTTGTCTTAGCTGTTTGAATTCCAAATTAATATTGACCTTAATTATATTTTGTAGGATAAGAAAATGAATAACCGAAAGGGAAGTTATAATAATAAAGAAAACACATCACACATCACATATCACATAATTTGTAGCCAAATATTCACTGCTCTGACGAGGTCCCGGCTTCAAATATATAAAACTTATCTCCCCTGATGCGTGCCCCATAACAAGCAGTTGACCTTGGAGTTCCATTATCATAGTCTTGTAAAGAATAGGTAGCCAGGTTTCCAGCCCCAACTCGCAGCATTGGCCTACATGTCTAATGCGTATTTCATCGCCGCTGCTATGTAGATTTACAATGTGTCTACGCGAGCGCTTAGGACTAATATTGCCATGGCAACTAGCCTGAATCATACCATTTCCTTCTACAACCCGGAAGCAGTGCGGGTAGATGAAAGGATGTGCTCGGAGGGAGATAGTCCCTGTGCGGGCCGTGACCGTGCACTGGTAGCCCAGCGGATCTGGTCTCGCGACAGAATCTTGTTGGCTACATGCATGCAAGAGGTATTTATTTGCTCTACCTGATTGTTTGCTTCGCGATGTCGGCTGTCGGCACTGTCAGAGATGCTGATAGTTCTCATTTAGGAACTTTTGCGAGCGCAAGCCCCGTCTGATAAGCTGAATATCTGAACCTTGCGAGAATTGAAACTTACTTCCCACTGCGCCGCCAGAGAGGCTGCCCTTTGGTGCCGTAGGGGGAAATTCTGATTGAGTTGACTAATGAGACGCGTCATGATTTGCGTTGAATGGAGGGTCCATAGATGTTATGATAGAGCCTAGTCGTGCGTTGTATAGTGTCGAGACGAAGGCAAAACCAGGCAAAAAAAAAAAGATTATTTAATATCTTGAAAGAATAAGCAACGATAAGTACTTAATCCATTCACCTCAACCAGAGCAGCGCTAAGCTTCACCTGTGGATGCGCTAAATACTCTTGTCAGCACTAGTTCTGAGTCAACCCTACCCTTATCATTTTAAGTGGTTTGGTCGATTATAGATTTTGTAGTGGTGGAGACCTTGGTGTTCGAAACGTTGACATGTGACGCATTTTGATTAAGTAGCATACCCCTCCCGGGCAATAGCAAGATAAATACTATTAAACTTACAGCCACATGCAACCATCGTCGTCCTAGTTCATTATTCCTCAGTCAATCTATCAACCTAGCCAGATGGTGAGTTCCGGGCAAGAGAAAACTCATTTAGTCACCATGTCTACCACAGCAACCACTGCCACCACCAAACCAGCCTGGTACCAAACGAACATCACGACTATCGACCCCGCCGCACAGTCCCTGCTGGAGGGTTATAGCGGGCTCACACCGGAAGAGATCCTCCCCCATGTCGTAGCCCTGGTACGCACCGCACCCCCTACCCCCAAGCGAACCTCTCCACCCCCCTCACGGCTGACTGAAGCCACCTGTGCCTGAAAAAAAAAATATAGAGAGACGAAGCCTTCGACATCTTCCCTTACCCCTGTATCGGACAGATGCGCTTCCTGAGCTGCCACCTCGCCCGCCTCCCGTTCTACCCGCAAGTTCTCGCACGCCTCCGCGCGTCCCCAGCTAACGGCTTCCTCGATGCGGGATGCTGCGTTGGCCAGGAGCTGCGGCACTTGGTGCACTCGGCCTTGATCCCAGCGTCGCAGCTATACGGATTCGACCTAGAGCCTGAATTTTTCGAGCTGGGGTACAAGCTCTTCCGCGACAACGCGGAGACATTCCCCGCGACATTCGTGCGCGGGGATTTAGGTGTGTTGAGCGACGAGGAGTGGGCGCGTGGTGACATCGTGCGCAGGATCAAGGGCAGAGTCGACGTCGTCTGGGCCAGCTCGCTGCTGCACTTCTGGGACTGGGAGGGCCAGGTCCGCGGCGTGGAGAGGTTGATCGAGTTGGCGCGGGGCGAGCCGGGGACGGTTGTCTGCGGGCGGCAGATGGGGAGCACGGTCGCGGGCGTGTACGAGTTGACGGGGTTTATGGATCAGACGATGCACTACCGGCATGATGTGGAAAGTTTGCGGGGGATGTGGCGGGAGATAGAGACAAAAACGGGGACGAGGTGGGAGGTGCAGGCGGGGTTGGAGGTTGGGGAGACGACGACCAAAATGCGGAATATGAGCTTTGTGGATGGGGATACGAGGGTGCTTTGGTGGTGTGCTACGAGGGTGCAGTGAGAAGGACAGGAGTCTTGTTATGAGTGTGAATACAGACTCGGAGATGGGATGCGACTAAGAGATATCAAGTGCTCTCGCAGGGGAATCATCTACGACGACGGTATTCAATAAGAAATGGGATGTACTTGGGCATTAACGAGTTTCGGAAATTGTTTCAAACCAAAACGATCATTCATAACAGGTTTAGGTCTACCATAATACCCCCCGTAGGGACCATGATGGGAATTCATCTACGGCCGCCAGACAGCTTTAATCAGAGAAACTATACTGCCCTCTGGTGTATTTGTTCCCACAAACTCCAGTCATGGGGTCCACCGATGCAAAAAGCGATTTCCAGTCTGACTCTGTACGTTCAAGCGAGTTCCAGCCAAGCATTTGAATCATATCGAGGTTCCTAACAATTTTCACAATTAGTGCCTGTTTTAAATATGCGCTGAGTGCTGTAATGCGGAGTTGTCTTACCGCCACTACTTCTTCGTCCACTCCGGCTGGCTCTCATCCAGTAGGAGGCACTCATAGATAATAGCCCTCGACCCTTCTTTCATAGCCAGATCAAGTTCCTTAGGATCTTGATCGCATACATTATCCGCCCCATTATACAAGATATACTGGAAAAAGTAGACATCCGCCCTGGCCACTAGCTACTCCATGAAAAAGCTATGCGCCTGGGAGCTCACGCGCTCCTACAGATTCTGCGGCAGCATCCACTAGCCCTCCAGGACCATCCCCTCGAGGTCCTGCATGATAAACCGCATATACGCCGTCGCGCCTGCAAGTGCCTGGCTTACTCCGCCCTGCCCGCCGCCAATATCCACAATAACCGCTCCCAGAATGTCTAGCGCCGTCCAGTCGTACTTATTAATTAGCTTTTTAATATTGTAGAATGTCTTGCTAGTCATGAAGCGCATGGTGGCGCCAAAATAGCGCGCGCGCTCAGGGTCCTTGGCGATCTTAAGGTAGAATAAGTTACTCGTATTGAACTTAATGTTGAACCCGTTTTTATTTAGCTCCGCTGATTCCGGCCACTTGTCTTCGGCTTTGATCACTTTGCCCGCGGGCGTGGGCTCTTTAACCGGGAACCCAATGGTGTCAAGCGCGGCCGGGTTGGTCCTAAGCAGCCGCGAGGCCGCGGAGTATGCGACAAACCCTGGCTGCGGCTTGACAAAGACCTAGTACATCATTGTGTGCTGCAGGTAGCGGCGCAGGTGGATTGGGTCGAGGTTGGTCTTTGCGGCGAGGTCGGTGATGGAGGTCGAGCCCGTGAGGGGGGCGTGATAGGGGACATTGTGCCGGTAGATAAAGCGGATGCTCATGAGGTCGGTGAACTGGGAAATGAAGATTGGTTAGTTATGGTTAAATGTGGTGGGAGAAAGAAAGGATGTTGCATACCGCGAAGAGAAGATCTTCAGAGCCCTTTCCAGATTCGCAGTTGTCTCTACACAATAACCACATTATTCCACTAGGCTATATGTCAAGCAGTCCGGAGGAAAGACCGTGGACTGTTATGTGCTTCTGTGCCTATTGTGGTCAACACGTTAAATCCATAGTGTTTCACCCGAGGGCGATGCGCCGGGATATCGCAGGGGTGTGAGGGCCCAGCAATGTATAGGTTATTAAGCAAGGATAGGAGCTAGACACGGATAAGCTGCAGTGTTAGACTAGACTACACAGTAGCTAGGCGATCTCCAGGTCGGGGTCAGGATGAAATTGGGAAGGAGGCTCTCCCCAATCGGACGATCGTCCGACCTACCATGGACGGGTGATGCGCCAGGTCTTAAGTTCATGAGCAAGCCTGGGGTCTGTGGCTATCCAACAAGGTCTAATAACTGGTTGTTTTGTTTTTATCAAGCACATACGACCATAGGGTGTGGAGAACAGGGCTTCCCGTCCGCTCAGCCGTACTTAAACCACACGCCGGTAGGTTAGTAGTATGGTGGGTGACCACATGCGAATCCCTACTGTCGTATGTTTTTTGCTTCTTGCTTTTCTTGGTTGTTTGTTGTGTCTTCAAGGAAGCTGTTCCTTCACCCTGAAGTGATACCAAAAAGTACCAAAAAGTCTTCCGAACTTCCGAACTTCCGGTGTGGGGCAAGAGCTGTCATCCACCACTTTCTCCCCTCCAACTTCCAAGTTTTCTTATCTACAGAAGAAATGTTAAGGAGAAACTAGGTGCATAGCCTAGCTTATATTGAAAATGCCCTCCTTGTTTTTTCGCCTTTAGATTGAGCGCTGTTTCTGCCTTTCATCCTTATTATTCTTAATCACATGCCGCAAATTTGAGTGGTCCAATCGACTCCGGTGGGTTGAGGAGGTTGGGGTAGCAAAGAGGAAGAACCTGTCCCGAAGACAACAAGAACGTAACTAAGCTTCCTCCTGAACTTTCCGGATATTGCCGAGGGCGAAGTTACATCGCTCGTCCAGATCTAAAGAGCACTACCTTCTATAGGGAAATGATACGCAGGAAGCAAGCCTCTATGGAGTGAAAATATTACGCTAAGTGGAACCACATGTTGCTCAACCCAATCACTGTGCCCCTCTGTTCATCGGCCTGACCTGTGCCGTGTGAACCAGGGTTTCCATCCTCCCACACATGGCTAGTTTATGCACTTCTTTAATGAGCCCGCTGCATGACATTTTTGGTGGCTGGTGCGGGCCCGCATCTCTCTTCCAAGACACAATGTGAATGGAGTATCGTGGCATGCATAATGGTTGTGCACCCTCCATGGGCCTAGAATACTGGTTTGAAAGTTTATTATTTGTATTGTATCATTAACTCCTCTATATAGATCTAACCGAGGGATTGAATATGATTTGGGAGACCTTCCAGGGGAATATCGAGCCCAATATTAAAGGCATTTACTTTTTGGTAGGCTACGTCCGTGTAACTAGAGCTTCTGTCTGTCTTCTGTTTACCTCCGTCAGGGTCGAAGAGGTGCACGGTCTATCTGTTTGACTTTGTCACCTACCGCGGGGCATCGATAAGATCCCTGTTGGTTTACATTAGTGTGCAAACAACTAAGCAAGGGGAACCTTGCAATATAAAGGCAATGAAGTAGAATAGTTGTATCTGTCTTCTAAATAGAATCAATGACTTCAATCTTCCCATGCTTACCGTTGCGTAACCGATATCCCCCCAGTGCATTCCACAATAATAAAAGGAAGTCTAAAACTTCATTACTGTCTCTAGTGTGTTGCATTTTTCCAGACTGGACCCATTTTCCAGGTGCCCTCAGAGGGCCGCCGAATCGAGATTAAAATGGCCTTTTCAGCCCGTAGTGGAAAGTCTATGTCTTTGACATTGCCCCAGTTCTACCCACCTTGTTTGAGTAAACAAGAAACTCTCAGTAGATTAAGATCACAATCCACGGATTGGCCTACTGTAGAGAATTGTCCCTTGGAACCGGCGCCAGTTTTTAATTTGACAATAACTTGGGACAGGTAGTAAGAGATCAAACAGACAAAGCTCCGCGCCGGGCAGACAGAGAGTAATTAGGTAAAAAAGAGCAGTAAGTCCATCTATAGCAGGACAGGATTGATGGTTAGCTGTACAATTTAATCTACAGTGGTAGCGCCAGCTGATATCGTAAGGTGACACAAGCCTACAACGCCGTGTTCCTTGGAGAGGGCAGCCACTGGATTGAGACAGATGGGTTGTCCATTGACACTTCTTCCGAGGATGATCTTTGCAATGAAATATTTCCTAAGAATAAGATATTATTCTACCAAAGACAGACCAGACACCATTATTTTAAACCCTTGCTTTGAGCACAGATAAGCGCTTCACTGGGGCTATCGTTCATAAGCAGGGCTACCACCCAGGAGAGGGACCAGAGTATGGGGTATGTTCCCCCTAGTCTCCTGCATGTAAAGCCATAACAGCCTCCTATACACATGCAGCGAGCACTGGGAGGTTGAACTCTACTACCTTTAACATATAATCAGGTTTGGAAGGAACAAAAAGACGGTCGCAAGGTTTGGATCGTTTGAGTAACCCAGTCAGTAGCTGATCTAAAAAGGCGAATGACCGACCAACAAGAGACAAGAGGGGAGAGGTAGGGGCAAATTGTCCGAAACCCCCAATCCAACCAAAAAACAGTACCTTGGCGCCTACCTTGGCGCCTACCTTGGCGCCTACCCCACCAGTGTGAACGAAATGCTTCCAATTGGTTCTGCGGCGCAGCACTTGCAGCATGGATGCAGCACAATCCCGATACGGCGCCGCAACCCCGCTTTGCGTTTCTCCCTGCTCAAGAACTTAGAAATACATCTGCCTCCCCGGCGCCTAATTCCTTCCTCATCCTCAAGGTACATACCAAGTGGATGGTACATTTTACATAACACAAGTGCAATGGCCGCCGTCAACAGTTCCAGAACATTATTGAGAGGCTCCAGCTCCCAAGAAACCGTCTTACCCTCTGTCGAGTTCAGTTTCTCCTACAGTCCATCCTCCGGAGGCAGAGCTACACCCTCCTCCTCCTCCTCCTCCTCGGCAGACCCCCTATCTGACCCTGAAGTTGATCAACTTTCTCTCAATTCGACCACGCAGGCCTTCGTCCAGAACTTGCGCCTTAGTGATCACCAGAGCGGTACAAGCCATACGCCTGGAGCTAGCCTTAATAGTACCCAGAGAGTCTCTGGGTTGGGCCCTGGCAGTCATACAACCTACAGAGACCTCTACAACGCGACCCCCAGCCCAGCAAGTATTCCGCCTACAGAGCAAAGGGAACAGCGACCACAGACACCCACGTCTCCACTCGGTGGTGTAAGCGCCCACCGTCAGGACTTGAACATAGCTGATTCACGGGAGGCGGCATCTGCGAGCTCTGACCACGACAATGATCCTAACTTGCATGAAATGCCAGGGCGTGGTGATGGTGATGAAACCGATAGCGATTATCTCTACAATATCCGTGAAGAGGAACTTCCACAAGCCCCAATTTATGATATTCGAGTTCAGAATGCATTGCGAAACATAAGAGGTCAGCTGACAGACCTCGCCCATGGAATGGGACTGCAAGAGCAGGCCCTGGATAGTACAACGATATTTCATAGCCTGCACGAACAGACTCTCAGCGCGAGTCGCTTTACGTATCCTGCTACTCGGACTGTGGGGTTCATCGGCGACTCAGGAATGGGTAAGCTTGAGATTTGTGTGAAGGCGAAGATTCAATGCTAACTAAGCTGTTAGGTAAGAGTAGCGTTATTAATTCGATCCTTGACATAGAAGGTCTAGCCCGTTCGGTGAGTTGCCTCATGCCTTCTGTCTCGTCGGTGAGATTTGACTACTTACCCCAAGAGACACAGAGCGGAGATGGCACTGCCTGCACCAACATCGTTACGGAATTCCGGAGCGTCGATGATGAGCATCCAAACAATTACACCGTCGAAGCGGATTTCATGGACAATGTTGAGATTGAAGAGCTTCTAGAGGAGCTTCTCTCAGCTGTCAGGAAGTATTACACAGGTGCTTTTCGGGAAGTCAGCGAACCAGAAGAACAGGAGAATGTCAGAAGTGCTGCCAGGAGAGCTTGGGATACATTGCTATCAATCTTCCCTGACCAGCCAGAACTCGACCTAGACTTTGTTTCACAAGAGGGAGAAAATGTGGTAGAGCCTATCATATCAAGCTTGGTAGAGTGGGCAGTCGCTAGGCAGGATTCCCGGCCAGGTGGTCACAATAGCCTCCAGTATTCTGTTATGGCCAATAATGCTGATGAATGTATGAGGCATCTGGACGATCTTATGGCTGATTGTAGGGACCGAAGCAAGCCGACATTGTGGCCCTTTATCAAATTGATCAGGTAGGTTACAAGCCCACTCCAGTTTTCTCGATGATTTAGGGCCGTGACTGACGACGACAAGGGTCTATTTGAGATCACCTATCCTGCGCACTGGACTTATTCTCGCCGATCTTCCCGGTATAGCATTCGGTATCTGCTTACTGCGCTGGTGACTGATTTACATACCCTTAGGCTTCCGCGACTTGAACTATGCTCGTGTACGAGCAACCGAAAAATACCTTCGTCATAGCTGCAACGAGGTGTTCATTGTTAGCACAATATTTCGCTGTACCTCAGATCGCTCCATTAAGAATATCATTCGCCGTTGTCCACAAAATCAACCGATACGGATCATTTGTACTCGTTCAGAGGCAAGCCCTCCGCTGCCGCATCATATCTTATGTAAGCTAACGGGTTGAACCAGGATGTGAATGCGAAAGAGACAGCACGTGCGGCTCCTGTGGCGGAATCTATGCAGATTGAAGGCCTTAATGGTCGAATTGAGGCATTAGCGAGAAGGATTAGACAAGTGCGCTCCCAAAGGCGACAAACCGCCGGGAATAGAAATCAGAATCTATACGCAGAGGAAGCCAACTTAAGGTAAAGTATGATTCACACCAAAGCTGATGGACTGGATTCTGATATAAATTTGTTATAGTGATCAGAAAGACGCACTTGAGCTTGAGTAAGTGTTCTCTTGAAACGTCCCATGACTTGAAGACTTACGACGAATGTGCACCGGCTAGGCTGAAGCGGTTTCTCATCTCGAGGCGCAATCTACAAGTGACCAAGTCTTTATTGCGTGCCTACAAGGACCTACAAATTCGGATATTTTGCGTGAGCAATTCCCTCTACAAGGACCACCGTGAGATGGATCCGGAGCAGGCCAGTGCATACCTCGAGCTCAGCGGCATCAAGGAACTTCGTCGGTATTGCCAGTCCGTTCCGGCAGATGCGCAGCTTCGCGCAACGGAATCTTTTCTCCAAAATCAACTACCTGCGACTCTCGGCTCTCTTATCATATGGGCGTCAGCAAGCGGAAATGTTGCTACTGCGAGCCGGGCTGAAACTCTGCGTGGTGTTTTGCACGAAGCGGACCAAACTCTCCAACGTGTACGGTGACCGTCTTACCACACAGCAGGGCACACTTCCCTTTCCAAGTTTTATTCTGCGCGACAATAGATTTCAGATCCCGAACTTAGGTGCTGGATTGCTGATATAATACAGGCCCTTTTTTCCCGTCGATCGCTAGTCCGGCTTGCACAAGAGAGTCTGGAGGATCGCTTTAAGGGTCTGATAGAACAAGAAATACGTGGGCATGCCATTTGTCAGCTATCAAGACTACATCATACTAACCTTAGCGCAGGTAACTCCCGAAACGATTGGAAGCATGATTCAATCAGCGCGAGCAGGGACTGGGCAACGGTATGCGAGACTAGAAAATGAGAAATGGCATGACTTTGAGCCTGACCAAACCCCTTTTCAGTGGCATCATTCAACATACGCCGCTTGGTGCCGTCACAACGGAACGCATCAGACGCAAAAGCAATCATATCGGTGCTGGAATGAAGAAATCCTCGGCCATGCAATAACTCAACTTTCCAACAACTGGGATGCCATGCTTGACCTTCTAGAAGACAAGAAAGATAACCTCAGTCAAGAGATATTAGATTTATTCCAAGGCCTCTGTGATTCCATCGAAGGTAATACATCAGTTGCCAACCAGGTGGGAAGCGAAAGGCGTTAAGGTCCGTTTGACTGACGCAAATCTTTAGAGCACAATGACATCGCACCAGACACTCTGCGAGGTTTGGTCTTGAATATAACTGCCCGGCGAAGATGCATAGTACATGCTATTCATAATACTCTTGATGACCTGATATTCGCCACTGAGTATTCCACCTACAGTTATGTCGGCATAAAAAGATGACTGACCGGCTCCACCAGGAAGATGAAGCTCGACACGATTGGCGGACACGATAGCTCCTATATTGCAGGCGTCATGCGGACAGTGTATAACTCCTGCAGGGAGCAATACGGTAGGTCATCAAGGACTGCGATACAGTAAAAGCACCAACCCTGTCAACTAACTACCAATCGCAACATCTAGGCACGGGCAGTGATCTCAGACGCAAGCAAACCATGAACCGACATCTTACTTCTTCGACCCTGTTTAGAGAATTCGCCAAAAATATAAGTGGCGAATTTCAAATCTTAGTCGAGAGAGCTGTTGAGCGCTTAGATCAGGAACTGAGAGAGGAGATTGCAAACGTAAGCCAGGATCTGCGAGCTTCGGTCGCAATAGAGACAGAAGAATCCGAGGGTCAGCGGAACCCCAGATATGCAGAAGAACTAAGACAGAAGGTCGAAATCATTAAAGAGACGTTGGATCATGCGTTGACAATTTTGAGAGAGGTCAGGCAGGTGACGGTGACTTCAGACTGAGTGTCTTAATTGGTTCAGAAGCAAATGGCCAGATAAGTTTACGAGTATCCCGAATGTACTAGCGTTCATATCAATTTGACTTTCTTCCCCATCCGCACTCACTCGTCTACAACATACCGAAAGAATAAATATAGAGGAACAAGAGGAAGACCAGATCCGTAAAGACAATATAGATGATCATACTCAGATAAATTCCTCTGGGCAATAGACAGCAACAGTTAGGTGATATGTTAGTAGTGAACGTTGATTTCAGGGTTCCCTGCTCAGCTCGTTCTTATGGGACTCTCAACCTAACTCCCAAAGGAAGGGTTCGTTAAAGGGCTTCTTCAATAATACCATGACTCTTTCTACATATTCTAAGATATCCTCGTCGTGAAGTCGGTGATATCTGTCCTAGACGAGGCAAATGAGTCGCGGATCTGGATATCCTTTGCATTGATTTTGAGAATCTGTCGCGCATTGTCAAGGATTGTGTCAAACATAGCCAAGTGCTTGGTGCTACAACGTCTAATCTCAAATACGACTATACCTCCATTGACAACACCTCCCGAGAATGTGGCGATTTTCCGTGCTCTTGGGAATTGGGCGGCACGCTTGGCGGCTGTCAGTATCCTGTCGCAACAAGGCCAGTTATTCAGCACTAAAAAGATATGTTTCATATGTCTCGAGGATGAAAGGGAGGGCAATGTGCTGGTTCTGATGGATTATGAGTCGCCACTTCCTGCAGGGTACCTTCTGCTAGTACAAAAAAAAAAAAAAAGCCATGCCCGCTTATGTTGGGCGTCAATATTCTGGGATCCTAAGCCATCAACACGAAGTCTGTAAAGAGGTTGATAACACCTAGGCGTCTTGGTATATAGTACAAGACTTGTTCAAGTGTAAACTAACAAGCCTCCCTTGCCCCGAGCCTACACGGCTAATATTATTTTACCCGCATAACCTGGGTGATGATTTGGTAGTCAGACCTGTATGATAATCAGACATATTCTGTACTCTCCAGTCAATCCCACTCTCTACTAGTGGATACCCGACTAAATTAACTAAAGTTAGTATATCGTGATAGACCAGCACAGGCTAACCTAGGTAGTTAGGTATATAAATTCTATGTTATATTGCATATGGGCGTGGCTTCTATTAACAAGATTAGCTAGAATACACGAGAGAAGCCAAGTAATCCCCTTTCTATTAGCTTACTATTGCCAAGAGTAGACAAGTCTTAATAATTTATATTAACTATACACAAGCTTCTGCCTTGTTATTAGGTGTTTGTGATTGGGACTGAATGTAATAGGTGCAATTCAACTATAGACCAATCAGGTTACACGTACGTAGTTGTGTGGTATCGGCCGATGCAGCTTTTTCTTAGGGGGCGAACCTAGTTGCACACTTAGAAGGTTGTCGACAATTTCCTCGGATATGCCGAGGTCGAAGGACTCGTAGCGGTTGTCGTCGTTGATGTCCCGGAAACACAGTGGGTGGAAGCCTGTCAAGGGCGTGAGAGTTGGGAATGGCGTGCCGGTCGGCTCGGGGTTATCCGGGTTGTCGCTGGTAGTGGTTGACGTTGGCCTTGTGGGTGGCTCTGATGGCATGGTGTATTCGAAGTCGCCGGAGTATATCATTGTTGCAAAGCCGTCGGTGTTGCCGTCGTCGGTTAGTGGGCAGGTTACAGTTTTTGTGGTTGTGGTTGTGCTGTCGGTTGCGGAGCAGGCTGAGAAGGTCCGCGTGCAGTCTTCCTGGCATGCTGATGTTGTGGACTCAGGATAGACTTCTACACGGCATTGTTCTCGACACCAGGAGGCGGTCTCCCGCGTTGAGCAGGTTGTTGGACCGTCATCCCCAGGGCCTCCGCCGCCAACCTGTTCAATCGCCCGGACGACGGTACAATGCTGTTCGTAATGTCTCCAAAGAAGTCAAGCCGCGATAATACGTTTAGGTACTCGAATCGGGTTTCTCTTATCATGGACACCATTGCGGACATCCTGGGTAGGCGGCCGGTGGAGTACAAGTTTCCTTACTTGCCACTTAACATGAGAGTTAGGAGAGACCGCGAACTGGCTGGACAGAATAAGCGCGGGCATGCGCTTTTCCAGTACGATCCTGATGCCGATGGCGCAGGAACTAGGGGCTGGCGATTGATCTACGAGGGTAAAGAATGGCGAGGGTTTTTGACTTGATATAGGGGTAGTGACTGTATTTAAGAGCCCACAGCGAACCCTATAGAAAAGAAACTCTCTTTGAGAGGAGCTGGGAAGAAGAACGTCATGCGATGAAGACTAATATGTTATCTACTATCTAAGAGGAAGCTATGGCAGAAGACATGAGGTGGAGAGCATATAACAGGAATATCACTTGTTCTAACACTATCATCCTTTTTAGTGTATATAAGATTTAGTCCACCGCCAGAAGAGTAAGAACGTCTGATTCATTCAATCTAGCAACGATACTGCAATAAATACAGAAGAAATAGGGGAAATCTAACTGACTAAAATATGAAGTAAAAAACGATACAAGGGAATGACTAGAAATGACCAAGCGGACGCTGACTGACGGTAAGTTTGGTGTTGAGGCAATTACTAGCAGTAACTAATACTACTAGTTGACAGAAACCAAATGCAGGTGGGGTAGCCAAGCGATACCCCTCTATCCGCATAGTGGATCATCTGACCAACTCAATCAACATAATCTTGGACTCTTTCTACTATGGCTTCTAAGAGCCTTATAAGCTGTATCACACGTCCATTTTTAGACCATCAACTAATCAACTATGTCACTTTTTTTGCATTCTCTTCCTCCCGAGGTATTACTGATTGTGACCGATATTCTGGCTTGCGAGCACCTTCCCAGCTTGCATGCTTTTTCTCTCGCGAGCAAGTCTTTCTGCGCCATCGCTAAGAGCAGCCGCTTCCGAAATATCCACTTTGAGACGATTGCGGAGAACATGCTCTTCATTCATATTGAACGCTGGGAAGGCATACTCCAAAGACACAATGCTTACTCTTCCGTCCATCGACTAACTGTTCATGGCTTTATCCCATTGACAAAATACAACGATCCATCCTATACTGAAACCCCCGATATACCACTGTCCTTTCAACGATCATGCCCTGGGGAAGACGAATGGACAGATCTCGAGTCTCGATACTCTAATGTCCTGTATCCGGGACCTAAACCAGCTGATCTCGAAACAATGACCGCATGGGAACCGCTAGCTCGGTTTATCAAGAAGCTCTTAGGGCTCAGAGATCTGCTTTGGACCGCATGGGCTGCGTTCCCGCCATGTATACTGGAGGCGCTGCATCAGGATCTCCCAGAATGCCGAATCCATCTGAGATCATCTACCCTTAAGCATTTATATGGATCGTCACCTCTCCCTGTGGGTTACGAATCATACGAGTGCACTCTTGCGACGTCTCCCTCGCTATCCAGCCTGGCATTCAGGATGGGAAACGTTCAGAATGCCGCGGTGTGCACCGAGCGCGCTGTCTTGCGCATGGCCGCTGGACTAGCGCCCAACCTAACACAGGTATACATGCAATACGTCAACCAGTTTCCCCTAATATATGATTATACTGAACTGAAACCACCACGCGCGCACCTTTTCACGAAGCCTCCAGCCTATCCATCTCGTCTCCGCTCGCTAACGCTGCACGGCCCCACGCCTGAGAGCACTGAGACCTGGAACGAATATACCCCTTTCTCCAACCTGACAACGTTCCAGTTGCACGGCGATTACAAATACGATCTCCTCTCAAAGCTTTCAACGTACGATTTCCATTCCCTAAAAAGCCTCGTGCTTCGATTCACCAATAACATAGCCCCGCGATGCCGATATGGCTTCGTCGCCCACTTGGATACAAATCCTGATAGTTTCCTCACAAAACTTCCTCCACTAGAAAGTCTTCTGATCTCAGCCCCCTGGGCCGAACAACCTCTCGGTATCCCATTCGAGCATCATGGTACAAAACTCCGCAAACTAGGTCTCTTGCTTTCCCTCCCACCGCGCCGCCCAGGCCGGAAACCACATATCGCTCTTAATCAAATCAATCAAATCAAAGCCCACTGTCACTATCTGCGGCATTTGATTATCCGGATTCCACGGGCGCAGGGTGATGCCCATGAAGTGGAGATTTATCGCGCGCTAGATATCGCATCTTTGTCTAGTCTTACGATAGAGCTAGACTGCACAGCTTTGAACAACAATATCAAACCCACTCTCGTGAATTTAGCCATCGATGAGAAGCTCGTTCGGTCTATTTTCTCCACTGTCACAAACTCATCTTCTCCGTCTTCGTTGCTGCAGACTCTCAGAGTAGAAGTCTTCATGAACACCCCATATGGCGAGCTCGAGATTTTCTACGCGCTCATGAGAGAGACTATCTGGGAAGCTTTCCGCGCGCCGGATGGTTTATTCATGCATGAGAGTCTCAGGGATAAACGCGATACCTGGCGGAAGAGAATTGCAGTGGCGGATGACTGGATAGGCGATGTTCCTGCCGAGAAGGAGTTCAGGGAGCTTTGGCCGTCCAGGGGGGGTCATTGGATGCAGGATTGGCATAGCTTTCCATTGCAGTTAACTTAGCTGGAGATTCTTTTCTTACAACTTTAAATCTTAAAATGGATCCATGTCATTCAGTTCTTTGGACTGTTGATTTGAGTTGTCTGCGCTGAGAATGTCCTCAGCTCTGTCCCGGGGGGATATGTGACAATTTGGGTGATGACTGTAGTTGTTGTCTTGTTGTTTGAGTGATCGAAATACGGATTTTCCTGTTGTTCTGTTCAAACTGGATTGATCCTCTGGTATGACACACAACTCCACACACGATTCTACCAGCAGAAGAACAAATGGAGGGTCATAACACGTAAATTGCGCAAAATATCAAGATAAGATGCTAGCGAAGTGATTGTCTACATTATCAACCAAATTGCCATCCAAAACACGGGGTATAAATTTCAGCCCGCACATTCCATCAAATCCGTACCTCAGTAGGTATACTTTTGCCGCTCATTCCGTTCCTCCGGGATCTGCTGCATTACGGTAACTCAGCAGGGAGTTTCTTCTGCACACTCTCCGAGGTATCCGGCATATCCATGACATTATGCTTATCAGAGCCAGCAGAGCCGACAGGGGCGCGAAACGGATGATCAGTGCCTGCTGGTAATTCCGCAGCGAAAGTCCGTTCCCCAGCGCCATTTTGTCCAGAATTCCGAGGTTGATACGGCTGAAAATGCTGCTGATGTGGGTACTGCGGCTGCGACTGCGACGAAGAATCCGGCTCCGACCTCGAAATATGATAAGAAAAACCTCCGTAGCCCAGGCTAATTCGGCCCGGAACCACCGTCTCCATTGTGCTTGTTCTGTCCGCCGGATTAAACGTCTTCAACCGGCCATCCTCCTCAACACTCCCCTGCAAATCCAACAACTCGGCCTTCTTAATAAACCGATCCACCAGCACCTTGGTACTACTCTTCATCTACCCCTTCATAAGATTCTTATTTTTAATAATATTAATAAAATGGATATGTGGACAAAGGGCAGCCCTATAGCACCACCACTTAAGGATATCATCCCGCGAAGTAAAAATAGCCATGTACTCTTCACGTCGCGCAACTGGCAGCTTGTATTAAAGCTGGCAGGACCAAACATGGTCTCTGTTCGTAATATGGATTGAAACTCTAGCAAGGAGATATTCTGTAAATTACTCATATAAAAAGATTTACTACAAGATAATCATATAATAAACACGCTCCCTAAGTAGCTTGCTTTTCTCCCACTAGTAATTAGCCAAGCCATGGCTTATATTAACCAACCCAAAATTTCCTAGGTAAAATATATTATTAATATGTAAATAGGAGGCAAGTATAATGGAATTACTTAGTAAGGAGTTTAAGGACAATAAATACTATATAAAGATCTAGAGCTGTCATGGAACCAGTGGGGACTTTGTATTAAACAGACTCAGAGCCTCTAATGTTGATATTGGCCTATAGATAATATCGTGACTACTACAATATATCCTTAACACTACTGCCTTCTCTACGGGCACTCTTCTCAAAAAGATGGCTCCTTGTCACTCATAGAATGCGGATCACGGAGCCTGGAGACTATCCATCCTTCGACATTGCAGGGTTCCCTTTTCTCCTCTGCATAGACCTCCAGGGAATCCTCCGCGGGTTCCATAACGTGTGTCGGCATCGAGCTTTCGTCTTGGTCCTTGGCTCATCCCTACACCTAACAATGTTCGACAAGGAAACAAAATCTTCAGATGGGGTCCTTGATAGTGCCCGCCAGATCACGACACCAGGCGCCGGTGTGTATACGCCGGTCCATGGTGTTACAAAGACGTATGCTGATATCAAGCAGATTCGAACGAAGCGCTAAAGATATTCAATTGGTGGTCGATGCTGGCAACATGTGTCTCGCTAATGGCAACGTGGGAAGCAATATGCAGTACGAGGACAGCGGGTCTGGTCAGTGGCGGCCTTGTGTCTCTGGTTTATGGATTTATTTGTACGCCTTCTCTCAAATCAAGATCCAAGTTCGTCACTCACTGAAGCCACAAACCACAGCGGCTGCTATAGGGACGATTGCTACTGTGTTATCTCTCTCAGAGTGTGCATCAATGTAAGCTAGGGCAACCCCACTCAGTACTCTACATGAGACTTATCTGACAACAGAGCAAGTGCCCGACAACCGGCGGCCAATACCACTACGTCGCTCTTCTATCTCCACACAAACTCAGCACGCCGTTTAGCTATACTGCAGGCTAGATCACGGTGTTTGGGTGACAAGCTGTCGCCGGGAGCGCGCCTTTCCTCGCCGGTACAATGATACAGGGTCTGCTAGTTCTCAACGATCCTAGATATGTCTATGAGCAGTGGCATGGAACTTTGCTCTACTGGGTGGTTCTTGCCGTGGCGCTAGTGATCAATACCATGGCCGCCATCAAACTTCTGCCTGCCATTGAGGTGACCATGATGATACTCCATGTTGGGCTGTATGTTGTTCTTCTAATTGCAATGCTGGTGCTGGCTCCCACGAAAGGCTCAGCGTCTTTCGTCTTCATGATGTTTACAAACTCGTCCGGATGGGAGAATGATGGCGTTGCCTGGTGTATTGGAATGCTGAGCGCTGCATATGTCATGATCGGTATGTAGCAAGCATCCTCCACCCTAGAAGTCTTCCTCAATCTCTAATCCTATACAATTAGGCTACGACGGCGCAGCCCATCTCTCCACAACAATGCACAACCCATCAACCTCCGTCCCCCGCGCAATGATCGGCTCTGTCCTAACCTTCCTTATCGCCATCCTCTTCTACATCCAGGACCTCGACACGGCTCTCTCAACACCAACCGGGTTCCCCATCATTGAGATTTTCTTTCAAATCACACAGAATCGCGCAGGTGCAACAGCCCTATCATCTACCGTAATCCTCATGGCCTTTGGTGCAACCATTCCCCTAGTCACCTCCGCCGCGTGGACACTGCAAGCCTTTGCAGCAGATTCCGGGATCCCCTTCTCCAACTTGATCGCCCGCAAGCGCGCGAAAGAAGATGTCCCTATTATTGCAATGATGCTGACAGCCTCATTCCTTGCCCTCCCCAGCCCGCTCAACACCGCGCCTACCACGGCGTTCAATACCGTCCCCTCCCCCGCCACAGCCGAGCCATACACTCCGTATCTGCTTCCAACTTTCCTCATGCTCTACCGCCGCATCTATGACAACAAATCTCTCCCTTACGGGTCGTTCAAACTTGGCGCAGTGGGGATTCCCGTGAACATCATCTCAGTGATTTATACCACCGTAACATCTGTGCTTCTATTGTTCCCGCCGTATCAGCCTGTTACCGCGGTTAATTTCAATTACTCCTCAGTTATACTAAGCGCTGTATTGGTTTTCTGTGTTATTTGTTGGATTTTGGGAGGGAGGAACGCGTATCATAGGCTCAAGGTTGAGATTCTGGGGGTTAGTGTTGGAAATTGGAATGATGCTTAGGGCACGGTTCTGTATTTGCTTGAACTTGACCTCCTGCTAGAAGCAGTTTAGTTTCTAGTAGACCAGCCACAACATAAACCTTTCCTCGTCTATATACTCACATTCTATTCATGGTCTATCCTGAGTAAAGCTGTAGACGTCTTTGCTCTCACGGAAACACGCCCGGGCTCTTTAGGGTTTTCTCCAGACAGCCAATAGGGCATATGATTCTGTACTTTCTTCAGTTTTCATCAAAATCGGGGTAATATTAAAGAATACCTATGCCCTTCCAAGTCGCCTCATAGTATAGGACCAGGCTCCTTCTATAAAGGCGTGGGCGTACAAACCCTGCATTTTTATCAATCTTATCAATCAATCTCTCTGTGTACTACTGGTGTCCATTGGCATCAAGTTGAAGTTGTATCAATATTGACATCACACGATGATGCAGCCGGGACCAGACACCGACCTCATCGATTTGACGCTCATTTTCTCTGCCCAAAAGCCAAAGAGACGGCTATAGTTCCGCTCTCTATTCTGGACGCAACTGTCACGCACTATTCCCCCTGCGCCGCAATCTAGTTCTTTAACATCCCAGCTAACAATGTCATGGATGCATCCTTGGGTTAGTTGCCTAGGAAGCCCACATGGGTTCTGGAAACTAGATGTTTTATGAATAAATATAGATAGATGAGATTGTTTTTTGAGTGTTGGGGATTTCTTGACAACAAAACTCTTGCCATTGCAACTTGGTGAACGGTTTTATAGTTAAAGGCAGGACACTGTCAGGTTCTTGCGTGGTCGAGTTGATGGGGTTTTGGGGAGAGACGCACCCTTCTGTTCCCATTCTGGATTCGACAAGAAAAGAGAACAGGAGGCTCTGTGTGCGACCACTCTGCCGTGGATATGGCTAGAAAAGGTCAATAGAAAGACTCACCGCATGCCCACAGCCAGGGTTGTGTGCAATGCGCCTTGCCCTTAGAGGACGTAAATTGCCAAACGAACTGTGGTCAAAGCCAAAGCATGCATCCCAAGCACACCAAGTACTAAATGTCATGCCCGCTTATGTCGGGCATCAATACTCGGGGGTCTTAAGCAATCAACAGGAAGACCGGGAAGAGGCCGATGACATCTGGGCGTTTGGGTAGTACAAGACTTGTTCTAGTGTAAACTAACAAGCCCCCTTGGCCCCGAGCCTGCACAGCTAACATTATCTCCCCGCATAACCTGTGTGATGAGATGTCCGTTAGACCTGTACAACGATCAGGCATATTCTGCACTCGCTGGTTAATCCTGCTCTCTACTACTGGATACCTGACAAAAATTAGCTAAAGTTAGCATGGCATGACAGGCTAGCACGGGCTGATTTAGCTAGTTAGATATATAAATTCCGTGTTACTTTGCATATTAGCATTGCTTCTATTAACAAGTTTAGCTAGAATGCACAAGGGAGGACAAGTAATCCCTTTGCGATTAGCCTACTATTACTAAGAGTAAATAAGTTTTAATAAATTATATTAAGCATAAACAAGCTTCTGCCTTGTCAGGGTGTTTATGATTAGGACTGAATGTAATAGGTGCAATTTAATTATAGGCCAATTAGGTTACACGTATGTAGTTATGTGGTATTGGCCGATGCAGCTTTTTCTTGGGGGGCAAACCTGGTTGCATCACTTAGAATAGATATGGGTGGGGTAGGTAGGCTTGCCGTGTCCTCAGAGCCTCAGCGGCCCCTTTTTATGGGACAATCTGCGTTGAATTCCCGCCGGGGTCACCCCTCATCCAGAGGAGATCTACCTGTCATGACAGCTCATTATGTGCCACGTAACCCTCACCATGATTTAGACTCCAAGGGTTTCTCCCGTCCGGTTTCTAAGCCATGTCAACTTTTTTCTAAACCTTGGTAAGCGCATAGCCCCCATGATGCTGACATGCAGCGTGTTCTAGGCAACCGCATACAAGTTAGATAAAGACACCATTTCGGCCCCCCTCTATTACCAAGCACTGATACATCCCAGACATTGCGCTCTCCCTCTCGCTTCCGCTCTCCCTCTCACTCTCGTTAGACCAACCAAACCAGAGCTCAACCCAGCTCTCGATGGCCTGGCTCAGCAACCTTGCCCTTCCGAGCCCGTTCTCCCTTACCCAGTCAATGGCGTCCCTTCTTATTGAAACACTTACGGAATATCCCCTGCCCACCTCCCTTGCCTTTCTCGTCGTCTATCTTACGTCTCTCCTGTTAATCGCTTCTCTAATGATGCGTTACGGCCCATTGGCTGGTCCGCCCCGGCCCCGCAAACTCGATTCGAATTCCAGTTCCACGTCCAAGTCCCTGCGATGCCGCTCATGTGGTAGTGATGATATCGATATTGTCGTTGGAAGCGACCGCGACACTGACTAGGCTTCTGGGCTCTGTTTCGTTGAGAGAGAATAGATGGGATGGGGTGTCTAAGAGCTTGGACGATGGCCTCGAGCCTTCCCCGCCTGGAGCCCGCAGATTGCTCAAAGTCTGAGAGGTATGGAGGTATCTAATCCATATGCCAAATGGCTTGCTGGGTGTTGGAATAGCGCTCATGTTTTTTTTTTCTTTTTGTTTCCTTTTTTTTATTATGGCGGCCTCGTCTGCTCATCATTCTATATCGGGCAATGAATAAACATCACCCCGAATTGACCATGTGTACAAACCAAATACGGATTTTGCACCAGTCTCAATGGCAAAGGGGTTGAAACCGTGCGAAGGGCGAGTGGCCGCATGAATGCG
The DNA here is from genome assembly GCA_027569055.1 of Aspergillus baeticus. Classification (NCBI taxonomy): domain Eukaryota; kingdom Fungi; phylum Ascomycota; class Eurotiomycetes; order Eurotiales; family Aspergillaceae; genus Aspergillus; species Aspergillus baeticus. The sequence goes on from JAPDEI010000040.1 coordinate 26,786, forward strand.
ACTACCAGCATCCAGGTTGATTAGAAGCAAAAGACTTCAAGGATCCCCAGCTTTCTTCAAGAGATTCTGGGTAAGACCCCCCAAGAATGGGCAAAAGTTGTGTGTTGAAGACTTTGGATCTGGTGGGGTGGCTAGCTAGGCGGCCAGTTATGTACAATGCCGGGAAAGGGGTCAGGGAGGCCAACAAGGGAGACATCTTGATGATCGGTTATAGTATAAATACCTCAATCTAGAGTAATCTGGAAAGTAGTTGGACTGGAGCCTGTGTCCAGCATAATTTTGTGATTGGTTTCCAGTGTCAAGCGTTGTACTACTCAACGCCTCGGAAAGCTTCCGACAAGATCACTGTAATGACGTAAGGGAGGCCACAACCAGATCTCGGCGGGGAGTCGGGGAGTCTTGTCGCTGGTGTTTGCCGTAACGTTGTGCTCTCATGCAGGTCTAGAAGGCCTAGAGTGTCGATTTCTGAGTCGCCTTGCAGACCTTTTGACAAATCGATTGGCCTTGATTCCCCAAAGATAAGACAGTGAAGTGCCTAGCACGTCACATGGGAGGGGATGAGAATTCGATCTTCACAAGGTAAAAGGTTCATGTAACAATCCGGGGCACCGAAAGTTGGGGGTGGAAAAGAAGGGTCTAGGCTAGACACTTGTTCCTTTCCTTCGATTTATGAATCTAGGGCTTCCTCAGCCCTTGTCGATAATCTCTTCTTGAAGCAATTTTATTGAACACAAGACTTTGTCAGGTGACAACAGTGCGGGGATTTTTGCCCTCTTCAAGGCACTCGGGGGAGTGGGATAACCTCCAATTGGACACCACAGTGGAACCGCTGATGGCTGGGGTAAGATTCCCCTGGTGAGGCACGGCGCTGCTGACTGAAATCCCGGTCCGATCTTGCATTCTTTCTTCGAAGTTTCACTTTGTCTGCCGATTCCGCTTCTATATTTAAAAAAAGTCTCTTCTCCAGGAAAAAAAATGCTCCCCCGCCTTTAGGCCCCTCCTCCATCAACATCGTCGTCATTGTCATCTCCATGAATTTTGACTCGGATGCGCTCGCTTTCAGTCACTGCTCTGTGGATTTTGGCTGATTGCTTCCCTCCGTTCTGCTCTCTTTCGGTTCATCTTCGGGGATTTGTTGGAATCGACTCACCATGCCGCCCGAGTCGGAAAAGCCGAAGCGCCCGCCCAGGAAGCACGTCACGACAGCCTGTGTACCTTGTCGCGAGAGCAAGATCAGGGTACGTTTCCGTTTGTTGTATTCTAAAGCCGAGAGCTGACTGAGTCGACCGTATCTCAGTGTGACGGCGCTTCTCCGAATTGTAACAACTGCGAGAGAAAGGGGAAACACTGCAAATACCAACATGGGGACGATAAACGGAAGTACGTCATGACCTTGTCTTTCTCTCTCAGCTGGAATCCCGCCCACGACCGTAAATAATCTATGGTCGTCGTTGCTTGAAGCGATCGCATCGCACTGCGGGGCAGTGTCGGGCTCGCGTACCTTCGAGTTTGAAAGCTGACTTTTACCCTCAGAGTCTCCCTCCGCGCGGCAACAGAGCTATTCTCAGCTCGAATTGACCAGCTTGTCCAATTCATCTACGATCAAGGACTGGAGCCTCCACCGATGAAGCCCGAGGACGAATCCGGCATCAATCGGGTGCTAGATACGCTACAAATACCTCGGGGGTTGGTGAAAAGAAAGGATTTTTTGGCACCTCAGAAGCCGGATCTCGAACCGGCACCTGCTCCTGAAGCACATCATACCCAAAGTCCGCCCCCTACTTCGACGCTCAATGGACAACCTCCGACCGAGAACTCGGCGGAAGATTTACCCCAATCGCAGAACATCTTGCCAGGTCAAAATACTGTTCCGGCTCTAAACAGTCACCAGGACTCACTCAGCCCGTTTGGATTCCACTTCCCTCCGACGAGCTGGGAATTTGCGCTCCCAACCGCTGAAAGCCTAGACTCTTTATATGCCAACATGAACGGCGGATACCAGGCGTCGCCAGAAAACTATAGTCCCGACAGCTTGCAATTATCCCAAGACATGGTCCAGCAGCCAGGGGCACTTCTCGAGCAGGCACGCATCGATAGAGACGAGGATAGTGATAGCGGCGAGGAAGACGAGGCCGAGAAGGACGTCATAGAGCAGATCTCACATCGGATAGGGACGCTGAAGATTGCCGGTGATGGGCATCTGCGGTTCTTTGGTGCGACCTCGAACCTCAATCTTGTGGATGTTTCTGCAACGCAACAACGCCAACGTCCTGATGCGCGGACTGTGCGCCACGATGGACAGGATATCCTGAACCATCTGCGGGTCGGTCAGGCGGTGGACCAAGCCCTTGAGGACCACCTTCTCGAGCTCTTCTTCACATGGCAGAATCCTAGCACCTACGTCGTTGATAAAGAGATGTACATGACGGCCAGGTTGAAGTGGAGGGACGAATTTGACGATACGCCATTTTACTCGGAAGTTCTCACCAATGCCATGTGCGCTATTGGAAGTGCCTTCGAGGCTCGCTATCATCCTACGTTTATTACATTCCCGAAATCACTATCCGAGTTCTTCGCGGATAGAGCAAAGGCGCTGCTGGAGATTGAGCTGGACTCACCCTGCGTCGCTACAGTTCAAGCACTGGTCATCTTGAGCTGTCATGAAGGGGCGTCAAACCGCGATGCACGTGGCTGGCTCTACAGTGGTATGTTCCTCTCTTCCGAAAACCATACACATTATTTACGTATCCAGGAATGTCAATGCGGCTTGCCTTCGATCTTGGGTTACATCTGGACATGACACCGTACGTCGAGAAGGGAGATATGAGTGCGTTCGAGGCCGATGTACGGCGGATAGCATTCTGGGGCAGCTACGCCGCTGACCAGTGAGTGTCCCATTTCCATCAGAGTAAAAGTATCTAATGTACCACAGCTTCTGGGGCTTTTACCTGGGACGGCCCTTCCGTATGAACGCCGGAGATATCACCGTTCCAAAGCCTGCGTCGGGCTTAATTGTCGGCAAAGAGGGTACGTGGTGCCCTTACGGCCTTCCAAAAAATCAAGAGGCATTCGGCGGCGCGTTGCGAAATCCGAATGAGCTTATAAGCAGGCAATTTGCGGTGTTATGGGAGATCATCTCTCCTCTCGGCCACATCCTGTACGGTTCCCTCTCCTATATCGGATGAGCGAAGATTAACAGCTGTAGATATGGGTGCTCGGACATTCCACGCCACGAACTTCAGAGATTCTGCCATAGAGTGACAGACGACCTTTTCGCCTGGAAAGCCAACCTCCCTTCTATCCTCAATATCAACCTCGCGGACGACGTGACACCACGATTACCTCACCTCCTAATGCTTCAGTATGTTGACCGGAACCCCAAGTAAACCCCAATCTAACAAGAACAGCCTTCAATACCACCAAATCGTCATTTTCACCCACCGCCCCTGGGTCTCAAAGAGCTACATCCAGCCCCGGAGTCCCCGCCAAGGACCCGGCTATCACCACGCGCGGAAAATGTGCATCGAATCCTCCATTGCCATCGCACGCATCCTCCACATCTACGAGAAACACTATACCTTCCGCCGTATGAACAACCAGGTCGTCTCGATGATCTTCAGTGCGGCCCTTATCCTACTCTACGTGACCATCTCGACCACTCCGCTCTCCAGCAGAACAGGACTCGAGCTTACAGACAGCAGCACCGAGATGGTCGCTTATCTGAACCTTTGCTTCCGTGCCCTCGACGAACTAGGACAGTCATTCGAGAATGCTAAGCGCACGCGAGACTTCCTCGTCAGTCTCCAGCGCCGCTGGCAGGCGCGCATGCGCCGGTCTGGAGCGATGAAGCGCAACATGAGCAGCCACCGATTAACACAATCTGTTGCTAGGGACACCTCGACCCATGAACCATCTGCGACGCGCAAAAAGACACGCGTTGCACCACCCAATAATAGCAAGCCCCACGCACCGCAGGGCGCATTTCCTCTCTCCAACACGACGACCCCTCCACACTCCTTCTCACCTCCCAGCCTCAACCCTTCCGGAACCAGACACACTCAAGACTTCTCCGTCCTTTCAAACCCGCTAACCCACGCGCAACATACCGACATCGACTCGTGGATCCGAGACTCGGATCTCGGTCTCCTACCTGATACTATTGCGGACCCTACGGGCAACGCGCCGGCGGGTACAACCATACCTGGGATTCCGCGAGTAGTGAACGACGACGGTACGGGCAATCCTGACGTTGATGAGGTGGACGTGGGGTTGCCAAGTCTATCGGATATAGACCCCTGGTGGGACTCGCCTGAAGGGAATATGGATTCGAATGCGGCGGCGCTTGGGTCTTCGTTGTAGATGTGTGGCGAAGTAAAGTTGTCTATAGAATTATGCCTGGTCCGGTTAGATGGATTATTTTCTTTGTCCATGTCTCTTGCTTGTTGGGCACTGATAGTCCATAGACAGGGAGTTCAGGCGTCGAATCTAATGCCATACACGGCTCAGTGTTTCTACAATACTTCTTGTCGAAGCTAGCGAGGGGCAAACGAAAAAAAAATATGAGAACAAAATCAGGATCGGGTTTGATCCAGTCAAACTCTGACGGTTACAAAAAGATATCGTGGTGCATCATCCGTGAATCGAACACGGGCCTCGTCGATGGCAACGACGAATTCTACCACTAGACCAATGATGCTATTGGATGAAAGGGCTGTCATTAATTCACACTATATTCTAACAAGGGCAGATCAAGCGCTGTGTGCTTTCCTCGCATGACTTCGTAGGTGTCCTTGATGCTTTCTGCTTGATTATGATTTTCCATTCGAAATTATTTAGCTCAGCTTGCTTTTATGAATTCCCTTAAGGATCCTTCCTGAAACACACTAATGTTCGAAAGCCGTTTTGTACCTACTCCGTTAGTGATGCTGTCAAAAAATAGTAGTAAGCAGGAATATATATATATATCTAGCGCTATGTAAGTACGAGAACACCACCGCTTTGAATCCGCCCTGTTGCTCGACATTTGGAGATGCCATCCATCTATGTGCATGTGTCTCAAACCCAGCTACAGATTTTGGTTGATCCCTACATTGTATTCCGCCTCTTGCGATCCAAAATAGCCTTGTAATACCATCACTTGCTTTGTGGAAAGTAGGAGTCTAACCGAAACTAGCGCGCCACCGACAGGTAAAACCACACTAAGTAGGAGTTAGTTTTATAATATTAATTTCTAATCCCGCTATCACAACAACTAGCTCCTATAGCTCAGTTGGTAGAGCGCGTGACTAGTAATCACGAGGTCTGCGGTTCAAATCCGCATGGGAGCATTTCCTTTTTTGTAGTTTTTTTTTTAATCTTACATTCTGTTTTTACTGCTTGGGTAGGTAGCTGGCTGGGCCTTTCAAGGGGGGAGATGATTTACGCTTGTCGTTGGTGGGAAGGTTGTGCATAGGTTGATTGGGTTACAATTGAGCGGGAGAAGTAAGAAAACGAGAAAATGTACAAGCTGTTCGTTCATTCTATCAAGCCTCCGTATTATTATTTGGACTAGCACTGAGAGTCTCAGCAAGCCACTCTCCAGCATGGGAGGCTATCTCATCATGAGAAGACCGTACAGAGTCGGACCGTGTACTCAGTGTCGAGGTTTCGAGCGCAAAAAGCGTAACCCTCTCATTCGCGAACCCTGATTCCCTCCCCCAGAAGCACGCGCGACGCATGACGTCGACCATCTCACTCGCCTGGCGGGTGAGCACCGTGGCGTTCTGATTTCTTCTTCGCCGGGCAGGCGATTTGTGTGTTTCTTGTTCATCATGATGGCCACCGGGCTTAATGGCGCCTTCGGATCTTGAGGGGATTGTACTATCATGGTAAAGACTCTGCTGCGTGAAGACACGGACCCACGGGAGTGTAACCTCAAGCTTCTCAACAGGTTTCCGACTCCATGCCTGACGAGGCCCGCTAGTACCGTAATCCAGACCGTACGGAGGCCATCTCGAAAGCGCCTTGCGGCGCCGGACGGGCCGCTGATCTTGCTCTTGCTCGTCGGCTGAGCTCTCAGAGCCCGACCCCTCCTCCGCGCTCTCATAATCACTATCCTCAGGCAGATACGCATCCCACAGTTCAACCTCACCATCCAGCGACTCCTCCGACTCCTTCGTAAGGAGGGGAATCGGGTACCCTGGCCCCGTGAGATACCTCGGCCATGCCTTGGGCACATCCTTCCCCGCGGAACGGAGGAAGAGGATCGGGGATGCGAACGAGTCAAAATAGCGCTCTGGGGTTGCGAAGAACCGTTCTCGGGCTTCAAGCAAGGGGACTAGGTCTTTCGGGGCGTGGTGCGGTTTTCTTCGACTGCTGGCGTGGTTGATGTCGAAGCTGGTGCTCGACGAGGTGCAGAATTCATCGAGAGACGTCCAGTCACAGACTGGCTCTAGCGCGGCGACTGCATGGACGTAACGGGGTTCTGTGAGCGCGAGCATCAAAGCTAATGAGCCTCCGATGTGTGTGCCCAAAACGCCGATGCGACTTGGTTGGAGAGCTTCCAGGACCCAGTCGAAGCCTGTTAGAGTGTCATGGACTGGTGTTGGATATCTGTAGAGAGCTTTTTTCAGTTGGGTGTCGCCATTATCGGACTCGGAAGTAGGCGAGTCCTCGGGGACCATGAGTTCACCAAGCCGGTAGTTAATCGTGACCACGGTCGAGGACGTGATGTTTGCCAGTACCCCGGCGGAAGTAGTCTCGTCCGCGACATGAGATGTAGAAATAGCACGATATTCACTGTTCCCAGGAGAGAAGATTCCCGCGTCTTCAGAGCCTGGCCGCTGAAATAGCGGCCCAGATGGGAGACGGATGATCACATTCCTAGGTTGAGAGGCGGAGGGAAGAATTTTGGGTTGAACCACGCTGCGATACGGTATATTAGCAAACCAATTAGAAGATATATAGGAAACAAAAAAATTTACCTTAATGATACATGTCCGTTGCTTCCAACAGGAATGTTATAAACGCCATTGACACGACTGGACGCGAATCTTACGGCCCGGGGCTGGCGATGACGCGGTTGGCACAGGGGATGGGATACTCTGTTTGCTGCCGAGTTACAGACGCCATACAACTGCGGACGCGGTGCTAGCGATACGAGCATTGAGATGTCGAAGCGCATAGCACCATCGTGTTAAACTTAAATAGTGATTGAGGAGACAAGGAACGAAGACAAACATGAGGCGTTGGAAGGATCCACGCAAGGGAAGATCGCGCTAAACTGTTTTTGGAGCCATATGGTTGCGAGCTTCAGGGGAACTACTCGCAAGAGCATGAGGGAAGAGATGTAGAAGGTTTTATGAGCTTGAGAAAAGAGGACGAATTAGATTGAATTATCAAATTAATGAGTAGAGTATGACACGCTGATTACGCATTTTGAACGCCCAGACAACATCAAAAGAAATGCCTATATATAGCAAGCACGCTCTAACCCAGGAAATGTAATCGTGTTCATGATCATTCAAACTGCATCGACAGAAGCCGCGAGCCCTTCTCGGACGTCGCGCTCAAGGCCGGATCATCCATATCAAGCGCTGCCTCGGTCTCATCTTCAGGGATAGGACGAACAGCCTCAACGGAGAGCATATCATCCTTCGAGTAGACACGTAGACCGACAACGCACACTGCATTCCAGGGATCCGTTGTCTTGCTGTCGAGATCATCGCTGAACGAGGTCTGGATGCTGCTGACTCTCGGCACTGCGACCTCGGGGGGCATGTCAATGTCCGAGTCGAACTCGAATCCCTCGAGGAACTCGGCGTCCCGATTGTAGTTGTGACGGCGGAGTCGGCGGAGGGAGCGCGTCGAGCGGTGGCGGGTTGATCGGACGGAGTATGTGTCGCGCGAGGGGTGGTGGTCGACCATGTGACTGTCGTCAAACTTGATGCTTGGGACGGAGCCGTTCTTGAGGTGTTTCGTGACGATCCCGTTCTCTTGGCCGTCGATGTCGGATGGAGACTCTGTGACGGGATCGTCGGTGAGGATGTGGTCGGCTGCTTGCGCTTCGGTTGGGGCGTGGTGACCGTTGGTCTCGACCTTCGTGGCCTTGAGAGCCTTCGCTGCGAGTCTCTCCTCTGCCCTATGTCTGCGAGCCATGACTTTCTGATCGCGGATCCACTCGCGCTGAAGCCTCTTCTTCGTCTCCTCGCGGAGCTTCTTCCGCTCTGCTTCTCTCCGGCGTGTTTCGCGTTCCTCGCGCTCGGCCTTCTCGGCCTCGCCTTCCACGATGATGCCTTTGGCGTGTGCGAGGTCATACGAGAGGCCAATTTGAACCAGCTTCTCTCGTCGAGTGGGCGCAAGTCGGATAACGGATTCATCTGTGGACTCGGTATTAGGGCATCGGTAGGCGGTGATTTTTAGGAGGATGTGGTAGGAGCCGGGTTCAAGGTTGACTTCGGCGTTGGTGGAGCGGGAAATGAGGGAATTGTTGTTGCTTCGCACGATGTAGTCGTGGCTGTCCTCGCCCTCTTTCTGGAGACGGAACTTGAGAACGAAGTCATACTCTCCAATAAGGCCTTTGAAGTATCGCGTGTCCAGCTGTCATATGTTAGTCAGATCCTAAGCAGGAATAATTGGTCTGACTGACCTGAGACAAAACCAGGATAACGGGACCAGGCTTGGTGATGTTCAATCGGAACTTGCTAGTATGGTAGTCTGCAGACCAAGGAACAGTCAAGCTCGTCCACTGTTGTGTAACCGTCCACTCCGGTCCGAAGAGTCGCGTGCGGTCAAAGTGCTGATACTTCTTGAGCAAATCATCGTACGAAATCCAGAAAAACTGCTTGCATTAGCATGATCATTCCAACAACTCTAGGTCAGACGGATACATACTCCGTCGTTTCCAAATTTATGGTTCAACTTCTCCATCCACTGAGGTGTCCATTGCTCGGACCCGTCACTCCAGGCACCACTCCATTCTTTCTTCCCCCATGGATTCCTGAGAGCGTAAGCAGAGTTCACTAGGCACCAACAATTCCGACAACATACCGTAGCTTTAGCAGGCGCACTCCGTCAATCTCTTTGACATCCATAATCGAATACGAGTGGTTCTCAGAAATACCCTTCCTGTCTCTTGGAGGGCCACGGTATTTTGGCGAAAGCCAATTCGAGTATAGACCGGTGCCACAGCCAAAGAGGAATTCATTGTTGACTTGCATCAGCTCCTCCTTCCAGAACCTATCCTTGTCCAGGATATTGCTCGTAAGCACATCGGTCGTCACACCTCCAGTCAGGTCCTCGATTGCCTCGCTACCAATCGTTAGCGAGAGGTTCCAGAAATAGCCAGCGGATGACCTACCCGACAAAACCACCTTCAATCGCAGAGTAATCACCATGAGCTTTGGCGTATGCCTTCTCCAAGAGAGGAAGCCAGGTCTCATTCTCATCCACACACTGAGCAAAGTACAGGGCTCGTGAGCCCGTCTGCCAGACCTTGCGGTATTCTTCCTCGGTGTCGCTTCGGTTGATATCGTCCCAGATAGGACGCTCATCGACCGACTCGTCATAGTCAGCGGCGCGTAGGTAGAGTTTGTCGTCCACGATGCATTGTTGCCAATCACCATCTGAGCGAGTTAGAAGGGCAATCCCAAGCAAACAATAATAGACCTACACATACCTCTGTAGAAGACGAAACCGTAGACACCGACCTGTTCATCCCGACGGACACAGATCTTATCGATCAACCCTTCCTTATTACCCATTGTGCAAAGCGCCGCCATGAACCAGCAATCTCCATCTCGCCCTTGGCGCACATCGGAAGCGGTCGGTCCATTGACGTAGAATTGGGGGTTTTCAAAAATTTCCTTCGAGTTTCGCATCATCAGTAAAGTGTTTCTTTTTTTTCTGCGCCAAGTATTTGCAACCACTCACAGTGACCCGTTTTACGCCCCTCGGGCGCATCGCATCATTCTCCGCATCGAGCCCGTCAAGGCAATTCCTGCGCCCGGACTTCAAGTCTATCTCAATGTCAAAGTGGGGGTCCGAGTATTTCTGGTTCAATCGTCGGCATTCGTTCGCAATGCGATCGACAGCTCGCACGCACTCCTTCTTGGCTTGTTCGTAGGATTTCCCCGCATCCTGGCCTTTGACGATCCCCTTCGAGTTCCTCGCCGCCTTGGAGCGGGCGTATGGGTTGTCGGGGAGTACAGTGTACACCTTTCCGGGGAACTTGGACGAAAATTGCTCCCAGAATTGTTTCAGGCTCTCCTGCGGAGCCTGCCTAGGCCTGCGCATTCTGCTGCCAGAGCGCGACGAATGTGGTGGGGTATAAACCATGTCGGCGTAGTCGTCCTCGGCATCTAATGTCGCCATGAGTGTGAAGTACAATTATAAGAGAAAAGAAATATATGCTTTTGGTACAGTATGGAAGGAGAAGAAGGCGCGCGAGAGAAAAAAAAAAGCGCACCCGTAAGGCTACGAAAGTTGGTGCTATATAGGCGTTATCGGCCACTGTTGCGAGGAGCTACAGTCCAGCCCCGCATGCCCGCTTTGGCGGCTGAGCAAAAAAATGTTCTTGGAGACGACCTTGCGATAGTATCCTCGATAACGCAAAGTGGCCCCCGACCAATCGGCATCCAGAACTCGAAATCTGGGCTCTCGACCAGGCCCTGACAACACCAACAGGCAGGTCGCTCGCTGTTTCAGATTCAAACGATGCTTGACCACAGGTGCCCATGTCCGGCTGGAAAAGCGACGCATTGATCAGCCGGGGCTGAGCACGGATAGAAAAAATAGCCCCGAAACAGTCATCATTATTAATAATTCGCGAACACCTTCTGGACATCAGCTATCGTCGATTACTAGATTAACGGCCTCGTGCTGACGGGCTGCAAGCCTCTGGTCCTGAAGATGTCTCGGACGACATCACGGGGGCCAAACTCTGTTCGCCGGGAATTTGTCCCAATACAGTACGGGCACGCGTCGCATTGCAGCAGACGGTTGATCAACGTAGGACTGCATCGGAGCCACGACACCATTTTATTGAATTATGCCTTGGCCGTGAGATGTGAGGGAGACGATACGAGCCGTTCAGCGCTGGCATTCGCGAGACGGTTGTGAGCTGCGCTTCTGACTGGTTCCCAGACGGATGAAAGTTGCCATTTTCGTTAAACTTGCATGGCTAGTGCAGCATTCGTGAAGATTTAGTCCTAAAATTGTTAGCCTGAGGCTGTGTTGAGCTGAGGCCTGGTCGCCTTGGATGGTCCGGCAGGGCTGAAATCGTGCCTTCCCACCAATAATCTTCCTGGACGAGGGACACATCGGCGTTGCCCGAGCCGTCATTCCCTAAAAGTTTGGAAGCCTGACCAAAGGAGCGTTTGAGCCATCTGGGTCTGCGAAGAATGGTCAGTGCTTTAGATTTGCATCTCTAAGTGGTACGGAGTATGGAGGAGGGGATGGTGTTTGGGGCCGCGAAGAGTGGCGGAACTAGCGGAGAACGGCGCAGAGTGGACCAGAAGGCAGCGGATCCAGGTCACACGTGCTGAAGGTAAAAAAAGAACGCTTCTCTCTGGCTGTGCAACTGGTCGCTTTCCATGCATATCGTTATCCTGTCTTCATCTCCCCTTGCATTTGCTTTTCCTCGCCTGGTCTACAGTCGTCGAATCAAACGCGAATATGTACGATTGTAAAAAAATAACAATGCAGTCCTTGGAATATCCATAGCCTAGTTTCTTTCCTGCCAGATCACTCCATAACAAACGCCGTAAACAAAAGAAATACAAGGAGGAAAAGTAAGACAATGTGTAACCCAACTACCGGGATCGAGATGTGAGGCCGGGCGTTCGGTCAGAGCGAATGCAAGCCCCGTCGTGCCGCCTGCTCAAGTCCCGGGTCGACCCCTGCCCAACCATGGTATACGTGCGTAGATTACAGGTAAACGAGAATCTCATCAGTCATCGAATCAGTGAACCCCATTGCGGCGGGTGCGCCCAGAGTAGTACGAGCTTCCATGCCTGAAGTAGGGATGCATGCACGCCTGCTTGGCCGAGATTCGCCGGGCCGGATCATACTCGAGCAGGGCCTCCAGGAGGTCGAGGCCATCTGGTTCAAGGCCCGGGACCAGGTTGTGCGACTCCTCTCGCTTCCACCGAGGGAAGGTCGCCTTGAAGTCAGGGAAGGAGGTAACACCAGGCCAGATAGTCTCATCTGGCGTGCCGAGAAGTCTGTGCTTACATTAAAATGCGATTTGACATCCGAGACAGAGGGGGCGCTTACCGGAAGATCTTGAAGATCTCATCGATTTCAGAGTCTCCGGGGAAGAGCGGTTTGCGGGTGCACATTTCGGCGAAGATAGCTCCGCAAGACCACATGTCGACACCGGTCGAATATTGTCGGCCACCTAACAGGATTTCAGGGGAACGGTACCAGAGGGTCACGACCTACACGCGGGATTAGCCATTGACCACTGATATAAGACTCTGAGAATGTACCTCGTGCGTGTAGGTCCTGAGGGGGACACCAAACGCTCTAGCCAATCCAAAATCTGCAAGCTTGAGGTTGCCGTCACGATCAATCAGCAGGTTCTGTGGCTTCAGATCACGATGCAGAATCCTGTGGCTGTGACAATAACGGATACCCTCGACCAATTGTGCCATAAACTTCTTGATCATCGCGTCGCCCAGACCGAGGTTCTTGCTCAGCGAAGAACCGTCTGGCAGAGCCTTTCCGCGTCCACCTTCGCTCACCGGCAGTGCTTCCATGTACTTCTTGAGGTCAAGGTCGAGGAATTCGAAGACGAGGTAGAGTTTGTGTCCATCGGCGTGTACAATATTGAAGAGCCGTACAATGTTGGGGTCGTTCATTTCCTTCAGTAGGGAGATCTCGCGGATAGCGGTGCTCGGAACGCCCTCATCTTCAGCTTCGAGTCGGATCTTCTTCAGAGCGACGATACGGTTCGGGTGGGTGAGTTCGCGGGCCTTGTAGACGACACCGTAGGTTCCTATGCGTAATACAAAGTTAGGACGAATGCCACTTCAGGGGGTTCTCAACGAAACAAGGCACGGCAGATAGTGAACACGTACCCTCGCCGATTTTCTCAATCTTCTGGTAGTTGTCCATGGTAGCCATTCGATGATCACTGCAATTTCGACAATTCCCGGAACGATCTTAGGTGGAAATCGGACGAAGCAAATGTGACAGCCGAGTCTAGCAACGTGTGGGGTGCAGGACACAAGTCAGGCTGCACGGTGACAATGACGACCGAGAGGTTGCCGGGAGACAAGGAGCAGGACAACAATCGTTGGGGAAGGAGAGACTTCGGTCGCTACCAGGGTGTCGAAGACGGGGGTATCCAACGAGCCAGCAAGGGGGAGGCACCAATTCCCAATCAAGGGCTCGCAAGTTCCGACGATAGCTGAATTCACTTACCTGTGTCGGTCAAGTCGGCGGTTTGGCGAACGCTTGGGATGGAGTCTTTTTCGTCGGTGGGGGAGCCAAGGCGGTCAACAAATGCGGGTGTATGTACACAAACAAAAATATTCGCGCGTCTTGGGTAAGCGGTGAGCGCGTGACCTGCTGACTGGGAATGAAAGAACAGGATCCCACGAAACAGTGTGCAATTTTCTCAAAGACTATCTGAGCAATTTATCTACAGGATTCCCGGGAATATCTCATATGCGTCAAGCGTTTTCGTTTACTTGTTGGCTTCGCATGTTTTCTTCCACCCACCGCTCCTGAGCATGCTCGGTTGGGCAAGCACTGAGCATCTCATTTGCGCCTTCAATCTGATCTAGGACAAGATGGAACTGCGCCGGGTTCACAACTCGAAATGACCGAGGCTCCAATGACGTTTCCATGTCAAGGCTCATGATTGCCGAAGCTCGACATAGGAGGACCTGGCTCCATTTGTACCGCCCGCCCTGAGTGAAGTCGCCGTAAGCAATGGCCATCAAGCTGCGCAGTCCAGTTGGACTGAAGGCCCATTCTGCAAATTCCGATAAATCTTCCATAGAAATCTTCGTCCCGTACAAGTCATCGCGCCTAAGTCCTGCCTCCTTCACTGGCTGTGTCAATTCTGCATATAGATCTTGTGGACGCTGTCTGATCCCATGGATGCGCAAGTGAAGAAGTTTAATCTGGTTATTGTCGGTTCCGCTTCCGAGTGCTTTCCTCTGATAAAAGTTAGCCTGGGAATAGCAAGAGAAAGAGTTGTTTGCAAATTTGCGATGGTCATACTAAATAAGACGGGGAGTCATCAATTGCGACAAACTCCAAGGTCATTTGTCGAAACGTGTCGTGGAATACCGATGGGTTGGGCTTTTCGGGTTTCAGACCTCCCCCTGGTGATTTATCGAGGATTAGGCGCCTTAGAGACTCTCTGTGGCAACGAATCAACACCCTGAGTAGCTTATCATAAGTAATATGGCAAGCACGCGGCGTTGTAATATAGATTTCCTCGAGGCCTTGGAAAGACCCAAAAAACTGCCGCAGGGAATGATTCACTCCCCAATCATCTCCAAAGACGACCTCGAATGACCTGAGCTTCAAAGGGGTATCACAGTCAGCCAGGTGTTCGAGAAGTTCGGGTATCCTAGCGCAGCTGCGCAGTTTCAAAGATTTGAGTTTCTCCATGCAAAATGGAACCATCATGTTGTCGTACACCGAATTAAGTGAGAGGTAAGATAGCGATAAATGCTGTAACTTGCTCAATCTAACTGGCTCCTCAAAGAGGCTACCAGTAATCTCATCGAGCGAGCACCACTCCGTACTCTCGCTATCGAATATCTCTAGCTCTAGAGATTGCAGATGAGCGGAGTTCGCCGCCAGAGCTCTGTAGATGATGGCATGCTCATCAAGGTCGCTTGTACCTTTCCATGAGAGGGACCGTAGCTCTTTAAGTAGGTGAAGCCCATAGTCTCTCAATGGTTCGACGCAAGTCCGGTCAAACACCAACGAGAGGGACTGGATTTTGCTCTGATAGCGAGGTAGGTAGCCGTCACAATCGTCAGTGCCGAATAGCTCAAAGGGCACGCAGCACCCAAGATTCCAACTGTGATTTATCAGTATTGATTCCCGAAAGTGGGGTGAGGGGTCCTACGAAAAACTTCGCAAAGAATCGGTGGGTAGAAGGGCTTGTATAATTTGGATATTATCGGCCGATCTAATGAGGAAGTTGTCATGGAGACTTCCCATTTCGTCGGGGTAGTCGTCCTCGGGGGATAGGTGCAGAAAGTGACCATTAAAGCATCTATGACTCAGCTGTCGATGGATGGGAGCGTCAAGCCGCAGGTTCTTCGTGAATTGCAAGACATCAATTGTGTCTCTTGATCCGTCGTTTAAAAAATAAGTTTTTGGCGAAGGTAGATCCCACTTGTCAAGGTGCTTCTCTTCCGCTGAGACAGTGATTGTTTGGTATAAAAAAGGCATGAGAATTTGGTGCAAACGCTTCGATGAGCGAGATAGGCTTGCCCGGTCTCGTAGAAGAGGAAGCTGAGGAGCGCACGGGATCAGGTTCAGAAACTTGCAGCAGGCAAAAGAAACTCACGTCATGCACAATTAGATGCAAGATCTCCACAGGCAGACAATCTAGCATTTTTTCTGAATTGGGCACCGTACTCGAAGACTGAAGTTTGGTTGGGAGTGATGTGGACAGTAGTTGCACCGATGTGAGTGGGAGAAGATATCAAGATTAATGAAACGCGGCTTGACTCTAGGATTTTAGTACGTGCTGCCCTGGGGGACCCTCTGTTGAGGTTTGGATTGTGTTTGAGGGAAGGAGGGGTAATACACGAAGTCTGTCGTCGACTGCGCACCGTAGGTAGTCGGGATTTAGCTCATTTGATAGCGCAGGTACAGTCCCCGCCCTCCGCACTTCCACCACTGTGAGATCCAACTACATACACGAGGTACGGCTGGCAGCTTTCACCGCCTGACTGGGACTAAATCTTCTATCCTGTCGATATGTACATTAGGCTGAAAATACAAGGAATAGGGCTATACGGTTCTATAGGACTCTCGGACCCAGTTCCTTTCCCTGACACGTGAGCCACATATATGATATACAGGGGGACTTACTGGCGCGGGGATGAATACTAGAAGCTCTCGCTTTCTGGAAATGGTACAACCACTCCAGATTCCAGATGCGAGTTTTCAGGGTTGTACTGACGCAATTCAGCAGGCAAAGTTGCGAACCATGCGTTCAATAAAGCACTCTTTCCTCTGCTGAAAAAACATTGCTGGGCAAACATGTCACCGTCCAGTGGATCTGATGCAGAGTCAGAGTACTATGAAGAACTCTCAGGAATATCCATTCATTATTTCCTCACTTCCGGGAATGACTGGTAGATTTCACTCCGTTAGTGGCTCTGGGTTGGCCTTGATGGCATAGATTACCCTCTGCTTTGTTTTGGGGGTCAAGTATGTCTGCTAACGAAAGAGTTCTTGGATTGAAGCTACTCACAGGAAAGTGTCAGTACCATTCGACATACTATAGAACCTTTCAATAAGTATATATAGGGCAGCTTGTGGCAGGGACTCTATCAGGTTTGTCCCTTTCCACAGCGCTCTAGGCCATGAGATGACAACGGCTTCTGCCAAGATAGATCTCGACTTCAGACTGGAGGCTCTAACATCTCCTGCAGAAGGGCAAACTCTATTCTATACTGCCTTATGAGTTTCTTTCCATATCCTCGTTCCGCTTTTCGCCTTCCGGGTTGTTCAAGCTCTGCGCCATGCTGCTGCCTTTGTTCCTTCCACTTCTCGGCCAAAACTAGGCCCAGAAGAATTCCAGCATTTGTCTGGGACAGGTCCACGGACTGTTCGACCAACACTGATATTATTTCCGAAGACCAAAATCGGAACAGAGACGGAGGTCCTTTGGGATGCTGGTTGGTGCTTTCTGTTCGTATATTTAAATAACAGCCAGATTCTTGAAAATCAATGCGCGACGACTAAGTTGTCAACCTATCAAATGATCGTATGATGATTTCAGATTGGATGATTGGGCCAATACGATGTTCATAAGCGAGACGCAACAACCGAGGAAGTACAGTTATGATACCAGGCAACAGTGGAGTAGAAGTAAGCTTACCCTGGCCTCAGCCGTTCAACCCGGGCGGGGCCTTCGTCAATCTCATCCATCCCACTTCAGACGCCCCGCATCACCTATGGAACTTCTGGAACTTATAAATAAGCCAACATACCCATCCCGACTGAAGATACTTCATGTTTCCTATCCTGCGTAGGTATAACCGACTTAACCTCTCGCATCACTTGTTGTCAGCAACATTGTGTTCGAGGCCCTCGACCTCAATCATCTCCAAAAGCTTTTCCAGCCCCGCACCAGCACCCTCACCAACCAAGAGCTCGCAATACCGGACATTAACCATGGACGCCCTCTTCGCCAAAGCGATGCAAGAAACTGCGGCGTTGCGCAAAACCTCTGTCGTCTGGAAACCAGACGAGCCTCACCCGCAGTCCTACTACACCTTCGACAAGACCACATCCTCTTGGGCCCCCAAGGTCCCCTCCGCCGCCGCCGCTGCCGCCGACAATGCTGGCCAGAACACCACCGGTATCACCAACCTCGCCCTCTACACCTGGAACATCGACTTCATGCTCCCCTTCGCGGAAGCACGCATGCGGCCTGCGCTCTCTCATCTGAATGAACTAACAAGCTCGCAACCCGCTTCTACGGCAGTCATAATATTCCTGCAAGAATGCACACCCTCGGACCTAGATACCATCGCCTCAACACCATGGGTCCGCGAGCGCTTCCACATAACAGACCTCGACCACACTTCGTGGGCAACAGCGCACTACGGAACGACTACGCTCGTCGATAGCAGGTTACCCATATTATCTGCGTTCCGCGTGCACTATTCAAAGACGCGGATGGACCGCGATGCATTCTTCGTTGATGTTGTTATCGGTGAGGAGAAAAAGATCCGATTGTGCAACACGCATCTCGAATCGATGGCTCTTGATCCGCCCTTCAGACCACCGCAGATGAAGCTGATTGCCGGGTATCTGCATGAAACTGGGCTAGACGGAGCGATCACCGCGGGCGACTTCAATGCGATACAGCCGTTCGACCGCACGCTACATGTTGACGGCGGGAATGGTCTCAAAGATGCGTTCCTCGAGCTTGGTGGGCAGGAGGATACTGCTGAGTCGTATACGTGGGGCCAGCAGGCTGCGACAGCGTTGAGGGAGAGGTTTGGGTGTTCGAGGATGGATAAGGTTTACTTCCGTGGTGGAGTCAAGGTGCTGGCATTCGAGAGGGTTGGGGAGGATGTGCTTATTGAGGGAGAGGCGGAGGCGAAGAGCATTTTGGGGCTCGGGTTTGAGAAGGCGTGGGTTACGGATCATCTGGGGGTTAGAGCGGAGTTTGAGGTTGTTGAGCAGGCTGCGAGGGGTCAGCTATAGTCCGGCTTGGAGAGCACGGCGAGGTAGATAAATGGAATTCGTGGATACCGTATTTGCAATAGCATTCTTCTGTCTACATTCAAATCGGAAGTTGAATTCACACCGAGGCGAGAACGGTAGGATTGCAATGAATTCTTCTACTAACCAGCACGTTCAATCGATGGAGCGAAAACTACCTAGAAGCTACCTAATGCCTAAAAAGAACGGGCTTAAGGATGGGGGCTAAAGTCTGTAAGCAAATGTGGAAAGTCTGTCAAGGCATGAGATTCCTGAACCCTGAAGCCCTCAAGCCCAGGGATTATGCAACGTAACTCGCCTTGAAATAAATATCAGCTCACACAGATCCAAATGTGATAGCACAGCAAAAACCCATTAGAATTCGCGAGTCACTTGAGCTCTCCTTTCACTTCTCTTTGATCCAGTTCGTCCAACACCCAAGCCATATGAGGCTCAGCTCTTTCCGTCTCATAGACCTGCCATGCGAATATTCTTAACTGTTGGCAAATTGAATAACTCCGATAATGTTCGTGAACATCGTCCTCGCTGATTTTGTGGGAAAGCGAGCTCCATCCCTCCTTTTTCATGCCATACTGGGTTACACACTCAATGACATCCGTGACATTCTAATCATGGGGTATCAATTTGGCGTATTCATTTGCCACGTTTGAAATATCTGCTTGCATTATAAACGTGTGGAAGCCGTCGTGGCCGCTGTCCACACCTTCGCAATAGATGCTTTTAGGGTCAGCCTGCCCGCTAGACCTCCACTCGTTGTCCATGCGAAGACGATAGGAGTCAATCAACAGTTGGTAAACGTCCTGCTTTGGGCGATCGTGAAGCCAAGTCTTGTCCCTTTGCTTGTGATATGGCTTTTTGACCAACTTAGAAAGGTATCTCGGGAGATTGTTCATGTCTTCTCGTGCAGCAGCGTTCTGGGAACAGATCTTCTTACGGATTCTGTAATCGGCCTTCAAACAGCCTCGGGAGCAGTACCGCGTTGAGCGACATTTGGCGCGGAACCTGAAAGGGGGCTCGGTGGTCCTGATTGTTCAACAGTGGGCGCAGGCTGGCGCATCCAGAATGCTTGAATTGGCCATTATGGTGAGTCTAGAGCAAGATTGGCTTGTGAAGCGTGAAAAGGGAGGGCCAGAGCGGACAAATGGAATCTTAAGACTGCTGGATATAGAGCGATAAAGATACCCAAACTAAGAAGCTATTACAGGACATGGTCAGTTTGCAACTGACATATGCTTCACCTGGCAGAAACCGACACAAAGTCAACCTGCAAATTATCCCGTACTCAACTCACTCGGTGCCAGGAGGCCGGCTGGCCAGTAGCACCGAGTTTTACCATCCTGATAAGTTTTGGAAAGGACCTTGTGCTGACCCGGCAGCTTGTTGCGTCTGTGGCAACCCTCCTCTGGGCTGTTTGGCGGTGATCAGCCAGATTCCCAACCGGATCGGGCATCATACGTGGAAGACTTTTTTCCAATCTGACTTGTTTCGGAGACTCTATGGCCATTGAGCCCGACACTTGCAGCCCACCACGGCCCGAGGGCTTACGATTGAAATACTAGGAGGTTCGGCGGCTCATGCTGAGGCCAGCTCCTCGCCGCCTTGTCGAAGCGCTGACTACTTCACTCAAAGTCACCTCGTCTTGACTAACAAGACCGCTCTCAGAACGCCTCTTAGGCATTCTCAAGCTGGGCGTACTTAAGGGGGCATCTTGGTAACCCTGCTATTGGTCTGGAGGGTCTTTTCCTTATTCCTCCTCCTTCGTTTGGATAACCAAAAATAATTAGCTCCTGCAGATCCTAGTTCCAAGGTGCTACGACCACACCTTCAGCAACCACCAAGTTCTGGTATTGGATCCTAAACTAAGATAAAAGATACACATTCAACGGTCACACAATTATACTCAGATTACCGCTAGATTCACAAGTCTTCTCGTGGAATGGCGTTCTAGAAGCTTGGCGCCGCGGAGTTGGGAGGTTTCCAGACTGCTGGGTTTTATTCCGAAGGACGGTACCTGTCTTTACCGATGAGCATTGACATTTGGACTGAAGTTCTAAGAGCAGTTTCAATTGTATACCATCTCGGCCTCGACTTCAATGGTGTCCACCAACGGGTCAGGAAGCAACACTTCATCTCTCTTAACCCAGCGATCTAGTATTCCAATCTTCACACTGTTAGCAACCACAAACCCCCTGCGGGACACGCAGTCCAGCAAAGAGACTATTTGTGACCGTTGAGCGGGATTCCGAGCCCGCGACCCTGCAACTGTAAGCGGGAAGAACAGCATCACCCCCGGTATCTTGCACTGGGACAGTATTTGCTCCGCCAGTTCTAGGATTGCACCGAGATGATCGGAAACCTCCATAGGGCAAAGTACTGGCGCTGGAATGTTGTTCCAGTAGGGAAAGTAGTCAAAGTTGCCCGAGAGAAAGATAAGCAGAGCGTGGTAGTATAGCAGAGATAGTTCAATGTATCCACCAAAACAGCCTTGCGATAGATGTAGCAGCGCCTCTGTGTGCCAATTGTATATTGTTGCTTGGATCTCGAGTCCCTCTGTTGCAAGGATACTTATTGAACCGTCCGTGTAGCGGTCTAGCTCAGGAATACTTTCAACAAGAGAGAAGGCTCTGACCTTAATGTTAGCAAAGAAAAGACTATTTTGGGAATTTCAAGGAAGCTTACCGCAGGCTGAAGGCCGATGTCTGGATCATTAGGGTAGTGATTTCATCCATAGGCTCCCAGCGCGTAGTAATGTCTGAATCACTGCATGCATGTAATTGAAGCCAGCATTGTTGGGAAAGGATAGTCTCTTCGTTATACAACAATGACCGACTGGCTTCGAGAACACGAAACAAATCATAGAATACCCGGCGAAGCGATGACTTGCAGCCGCTTGGTCCGACGAGTTGTAGCATCTTTGATGTTCCGTAGAGCATATGCTTCACCCAACCCTCACCGGAATGATTCGATAGTAGCTGCAATCGAATTAGTGGGCATATATGAGAGCGGGGATAATATCTCGCAGCTCCCATACCTCGAAAATCCCTAAGAAAAAGGTAGCCCAAAGCACTTCATCGCTTTGCGCCACGCTCTTGTCCCCTAAACACTCCTGCAACGCCACCATAGAAAGATGGTAGGATCTCATGGCAGCCACTTTTTCCTTAATGGATGCACGCTCAACATTATTCCGGTTTGCGTGCAGCGCACCAACCGCCATCACTGCCTGATGCAAAACTGGGGACGTCGAGATTAGAGGGAGCAGGTCCGAGATTATGAATGGAAATCCCATAGTAAACGCATTTTGTTGAATAAAGTCAACAAACGCATCAAGAAAGCAGGTGTCCCGATCCCTCTTAACAGCATTCGTCAGACAAATTCGGGCGTCTGGCTTGCCGGGCGGGCGGCTCTGTTGGACAAATACAACATTTTTATCAGTCTGCTCTTGCTGAACACATGCCGTCTTCTTTCGGGTACAGTATACGCATGGCTGGCCTCCTTCACACTAAAGCTTTTAGCAGCAGTACTTCTTGGAAGGGTTTCTCAAGTATCATTGGGACAAACACACCTTGATGCGCCGATGAGCACAGGCGAGGCACCGCTTCACCTTCCTCCGTTTATCCAGGGGTCCGACGGCTCTTGTTGGAGGCATTGCTATTTATGATCGTCTACCTGGTCCGCAACCGAAACGGATATTTTCGTGCGAACTGGAGGTGGATATCAAGCGCGCAGACACTCAACTTAAGATGGCAGCCTGTCAGCGTCCATTGCGGGCGCTAGATCGTATTAGGATACAATAGAACGCAATTTCCATTTTGGGGTTAGACCCGTCAACGCAGACAATCTACAAGTCCCTACTAAGAGATTCAGAATTCATCCTCCGCCTGATAAGTTCTATTTTGAGTAATACTAAATCTAACCCGTGGACCTGGAATTTTTCCCCACTATATGTTATGGATGCGTATATAAAGCCATGGTAGCCACTGGTTTCCCCTACCATTAAGCCTCGCGACCACCACTATTCTTCCAAAATACGGAGTCTATTGAAGAACCGCAATGCTCAAACTCCCCTACCTTCTATCTTTTATGGCAGCATCAGTCTCTTCAATCCTCTTCCGTAAACCTCTAGGCCCCTACGACGTCTACCGCAACACCACAAAACTAGTCGACACCAGCCGAACCGATCCCTTCTCCCCTAACCCAGAATACCGCGCAGTCCTGATCACAATCTTCACCCCAACAATCTGCTCCACCCCCCTTGAACCAAGGCCCTACATTCCCGCCGCAACAGCAAGATTTTACACGGATCTCTTCACCACATACGGCCTCACCATCCCCGACGGCGCATTAACCTCACTACAGCTGCAAACCTGCCCAGATCCCCCAAGCCCAGATTCAAGGACCCAGCCCAGCAAGTTCCCTATAATTATCTTCTCCCCCGGCCTTAGCACAACCCGCCTCTTCTACACCATCCTCGCGCAATCCCTCGCAAGCACCGGATATATCGTCATCTCCATCGATCATCCCTATGATACGGAGTTCCTCGAGTTCCCGGACGGAACCGCCGTGACCGCCGCGAATATCACAGATGACCGTGTTCCACTGGATGTTGACACTCGTGCGCGAGACATGAGCTTTGTACTCGACCAGCTGCGCCTAGGCGCTATGGGTGTTCGTGTAAGTAGGACTGCGGACGTCGCTGTACTCGGCCATTCACTCGGTGGTGCCGCAGCAGCCGAAGCGATGCGGCAGGATTCTCGGTTCCGTGCTGGGGTTAATCTCGACGGGTCAATGTATGGGCCTGTAGTCCGCCAGGGACTAGGAGATGATGACGAAAGGCCTTTCTTGCTCTTCGGTCATGAGAATAAGACGCATGCCACGGATCCTTCGTGGGCAGAGTTTATCAATAATTGGGGACGTGGCGGGGTGATGGAGCTGGAGTTGGAGAAGGCGGAGCATTATACGTTTTCGGATTTGCCGTCTTTACTGGATCTTTTGGGCTTGGATGGGAGGCAGGTGCCTGCGGTAAAGGGTATGATTGGTTCTTTGAGTGGGGAGAGGGCGTTGGAAGTTGTCCGAGGGGTTGTTGAAGGGTTTCTGAAGCATGGGGTTTGTCAGGATTCGCCAGAGAGGCTGCTGAATTACCTAGAGCTTTATACGGAGGTAAAGGTCATAGAAAGGTGCTAGTAGAAGAGAGTACTCATTTTTTTTCTTCCAACGCTGATGACGGAAAAGATAGAAATAATCAGTCTAAACACCCCTGTATGTACAGGTAGTGATTATTTATATTATACCATTCAACAACTACACACTCAATCGAGAAGCAGTCGTATACTAGGCGCTAATAAACATCTCCGGAAAAATACACAAACAGTGCAGCTAATGGCCCAGCGCTGACTATTGACATAGACAAATAGGTAAGTAGTAACATACTTCCAGTTCTCGATAACTAGATTAGCCTGGCCAGGGGAAAACAGAATGTCTCACTAACTCAACTACTAACTTCGCCAAAGCAACAACTAACACGTCTGATCACGTTATACAGCAGCCTTCGCCAATTAGTTGCTTCTTCCGCTTCAGGAACCAAACTGTAGGCGGTCCAGGACTAGAGTTTAAGATTGATTGAGAGTGGAAAATTGCCTCTGCAGAATTTTTTTGATGGTAGTTATACTTAGTGCTAACCAGAATTAAAAAGGCAAGAGGCCACAAGGCGCAAGATCCTTGGAAAGATCGCCATTCTACTAAGTAAAATAAAAGTTTCTCCAAACTCGATATATTGGTCCTAGGGATTTCGATGTGGTGTTATGAGAACTCAGCTGGACAAATGCGCAGAGTTAAAAGCATGGCCCATAGGGCCCCAACGCCAATGGCCAGGGTCTCGATCCAAGTTAGGCACTATGCACTATTTAGATAAAAAGACCTGTTTCCGAAGGCAAATCGGAACCTGGGTATTCCAGGATATCTCGTATTCAAGCTTCGTCGTCTTTGCGCCACGAAACTGTAGCTCAAACAGCTTTTTCCCTCGCCAGGTCTGGCTAACACGAGTCACCAAGACTTGCATTCGTAAGAGAGGTAATCGATTAGCACTTGGCACGCCATTCCTTAACTCTTCTGGAAGCATATCAAGAGAACTACACAGCGCTAGGGTATTATGGAGATTCTACGCTAGTTGGATCTGTGGAGGAGATGGACGCAATAGCGGCCGAGGAGAGCTCGCTGAGTACACCAACCCCGACGGAGGTTGGCGCTATGTTGAGTATTCCATCGACGGGCTTATCTGCCGGCTTTGGCCACTTGCTAGTGTTATCCTCCTTGATATAATCTATGTATCTATAGCTTACTTGGTTTAGTGTCCGCTTACCTGCAGGGCCGGAAATTCAATCTTGTATTGCGATCATCTCAGATCATCGTATGTACATAGCTTCAAGTTTCTGGGCGCATCCCGGGCTACATAGTTTATACTACATTTAATCCAATTTCAGCCAGTGCAGCGCTAACCAATTGTTAACAGCGCCTCGAGACTTAAAAAACGGACTATTTTTTTGGGGCTATCAGGTTGACAATGCAGATGCTTTTGAGCAGCGCGCTTTTCAGAGAAATATATGTATAGAAGCGAAGCAAAGCTTGGTGCTCTTATCAAATGCGGATTAGCAGATCTTTGGCTTTTTTTACTACCTCATTGGTGAATGGTTGGCCAATATTATTCAATCACATCGTTTCATGCTGTACGATATGGATAACAAACACCCTAACATTCTCATGTTAGGTATGTTGATGCATAGGACCGCTTCAGGTTCGACATGACACTGTGGTACAAGCCTTTGCGATGTCACAGCCAGCAGCGACCCGAGTACCGGAGCTCGTGATCAGTGGACCCCCATTGTTCAACTATATTACAAATACCATGGCTGCGCTCGTTCCTGTCTTCCAGGACATACTTGAACATGTGGGAGTCATTTGATCTCTTTTCCCTACCTTTCTTCGATATCAACATTTCTTCTCTGCCTGATTCTTCCACAGAGATTGGATACCATAGGAATTGACCGCGCATAATCAAGCTACAGCCACGATTATTGCCTAACGAGCTTACATCTCACCGCCTAACGCATGGCGAGAAGGTCGAAGAGATGTTTCTTGCCCATCAAGCAGAGTCCAGAGGCAACTCTTCCAATTTATCCTACACTGATCCTAAAGCAGCAAGAGCCCTAACCCAGCTAACCCTCCAACAAGCAAGTTCGTCCGCTTGGCAGCGAACGGTTCCGCGCCGCCTTCAGAACCCGTCGGTCCCGGCAAATCCTCCTCATTAGAAGGAGGAGGTCCCATAGTCGTGTAATATGGGATAGCAGGACCCGGGAGCTGTTCATTAACGGCGCTAGCACAGGCCTCGTGCCCGTTCTGCGCAACCGTGCAGATTGTGGCTGTTTCGGGGCAGCACCTAGATATTTGGCTCTTGTTTAGCACCTTGCTAGACAATTGAACAGTATAGATAGTCAACCGAAGGGGACATACGTACCAAGGTTCCTCACCACACTGCACCCAGTCCTCCGGACACCCAACATACGGCGGTCCTGTAATAGTTGGAAGAACCGTGTTCCCCGCCCCGGACTCAACAACCGCCATGGAGACAGTATAGATATTCTCATCCCCGTACTGAATGGTCGTCGTCATCCCCGGACCCCATGTAGCCGTACACATCATCCCGCCTCCAGACCCTTTGCAGTCATCGATGATGTCACCATTTGACCCTCCGCCGCGGATCCAGGAGAAGGTGTTTGGGCCGATTTCCATTGTCATTGAGTGTGGGTTGCCGGGACAGTCGACGCCAACGTAGGTGGTTACCTCTCCCGAGGTGCCAATAGTTGAGACAAGGATCTCGCGGTTGCGGTAGAGGTCGTCAGGCCAGTCCACGACGACTGTGGTGGTGGGTGCGGGGCATTGGGCGGTTGTTAGGGGAGGGAGAAAAAGGAGAGGGAGGTAAGAGAGGCGGGTTAGTGTGAGGGGCTTCATTGTTGATTCTGCTAGAAACCGACAGACCTAGAGAATTACTGGATGTTTGAAAAGAAAAAGAGGTTGGGGGGTGGGGCCGGGGGAAGTTGGATTGATGCTTTATTTGTATTCAAGGTAAACAAAACAGGGTCCCAAGCCTCGAGGCTCGAGACACGATAGTTCCAATGGCAGGTATGGGGGAGACCTTGCGGCGGGCTACATTCAACAAATCAGAGGACAAGCTCTTGGGTATTCTCGTGTTCTCTTGTTATAGTTGCCTGGATGGCTTGGCGCCAATGTTGCATTGGCGCGGCACCTCGTGTATTCTCCTGAGCAGCTTGAAGCAGCATGTGATAGAAGAGAGAATCCTGCCTCCGGATTAAGTACTATCTATGTTGAGATCTCGCCAGACATTCCTTCTGCCACCTAATGATGATATCCAACCTTCTGAACACAGCTTGTTACTCTCACAATTTCTCCAGCTGGCGCCTGATTTAGTTAAGCTGGGCTCTTACAGCGCCCCGACACTACTGCACTCCGACTTGAGCCTAAGCAACATTTTCCTGGCCCCAGGGTCAACAGAAATCATTAGCATCATTGATTGCCAGGATGCTGTAATATTCCCACGCCTCATGCAGGCAGGTTATCCCGCGCTCTGTGAACACGACTCATCGCAGCCGCAAAGCCTGAAGATTCCATCTCTCCCCGAGAACTTCGATGAAATGGATTTCGAGCAGTAGAGACAAGCTAAAGCTGCCTTTCGCCTGCAAGATGCCAACCTGTACTACACAGCCACGACAGGCCTACGCAATGAAGAACACACGGATGTGCTGAAACTCCCGTACCTGGGGATGCAGCAGTACCTCCTGCGCCAGACGGGGTATCTCTGGGATGCAGACCTGATCAACCTCCGTGCTGCACTGGTAGGCATCATGACCCCGTCTGTATGGAGCGGGATCTCTCCGGCGGATTATCCGATTGCGTTCAGTGACGAGGAGCGAGCGGCTGCAATCATGGACTCGCAGGAGTGGAACGAGTCTGAATAGCTCCTATCTCGGCTTCGGGAGCACCTTAGCATCGATGCGGAGGGTTGTGTGGCACGGCTGGCTTCGTCCCTAACCCGCCCCAGCCCCAATTTGGATGTGAATGCGAATACGAACATAACAAATTTCTAGGACCAAAGCACGGCACGAGCACCACAAGGTTTACCCCTCCGCCAAGATACGGTCTGGAGTATTTAAGACCGAGACTTTTGGGGAATAAACTGTCTCCTGATATCGATTTGTGTTTGGAGTCTGTGCCAGGGAAATTTGGACGTGGTCTCTGCGCCAAAACAAGAGCAAGACTCAACCATCGAAAGAAGCCTCCTTTGTGGTGGGTATTAGCACTACCAGCCACTAAAACCCACTCTTAGCTCCCTTTCTCACCTTGGCTCTAACCCTTAATAACCCTACCCTCATTTTAAGTCTTAACTGAAATATCTACAACACAACCCTGTTCAACTGTTTAACATCCCACTATACTGCCATAAACCCCGCGATGCTCCCTTGTAATAATAAAGCCCCGGGCCACCTGGGCCTGGCGCTTGGAAATGCTCAGGCAAGCAGAGGTGGGTGAGCGCGAGATCTGCTGGCGCAATTGGCCATACATGGATGACAGGGATAGCAGTGTGCCTCCTCCCCTTGAAAATCGATAGCAAGTCCGCTGACGGATCATCACTAATATTCGGAACTCGAAGGAACATTCTCGGCATGGGATCTCATGATCTTGTTCATATAATCGGTAATAGAAAGCCGAGGAAACAATCACCGGCGCCGGCGTAGTCGTCGACGCTATCCTCTTTAGGGCAAGGCGAGTCGCCTAAGCATTGGCGACTTTAACCGTTGGGGCAGAAGCGTGGCAAATTCTCAGGGCGAGATTTGCTGTCGGAATCATGTGGACCTGCCGATGACTGGGTTGCCGAGATCGCGGGGGCTACTAATAATCGCAGAGGATCGGGCTAGGCTGGAGGAGCAGTAGTGCACGGGTATGAACTACTCTGTTTCTACATACTACCGTCGATACTAATTACTCCAGTATAACCGTGTCCACACACGCTAGTCAGCGACTACGACTTTACCATCCTTGTATATAGCGCAGATGTAACATCATCGCGATTCAGGCTGAATATCTTGGCTCACCCTTTAGACCGAGCACAGTCACATTTGATTATTGCTTACGGAGTACTAATACGAAAAAAAAAAAAAAAACAAAGCCATTTAGCCAAGCCTATGATATCAGCGGCCGTTGATGGAAGCACAAAAGAACACAGTCAGCCGACGCCGAGCCTTCCTGTCTTAGACGACATCTCTGCCAAATTATCCGCCCCAGCCAGTCGCCTGCTCCAGAGGGTTGCTTTAAGCCGGCGATCGCTTCCAGAAGCAGCGCCACCCCGGGGCGGGGAAGACCCCGGAGCTCACCCGCCAACCAATCCCATTATTCCCCGCAAGCCCCGGTTGAAGCTATTCAGCCTAAAATGCTTGGTGGCTTCCGGCCGGCTGCAGCTCAGGAGACGCAGACACGCGTTGGCTGAGCGAGCGAGCCGAGTCTTAAGACTTCTTAAGCTGCGCTTTTCCGCAGTCTTCCGATTCTCTTCTTCTTCTCCGTCTTCTTCGTCTCACCGTCATACCCCACCCCATAGACGTGGAGAAACTCTTGAATTCACCAGTCCAGTCCAGTCATCATGGCTCCAGCAGGCGGCGGGCACGACCTGTCGGCAAAGCGCGCCCAGTTCGCGGGTCCCTCAGGGATCCAGGGAATTATTCAGAACCGCAAGACCTCGCTGATTGCGAGTTTCGCGGCGCTCGGCGGTTTTGTCTATGGATGTGAGTTTTTGTTCCCGGGCCCGGAAAAAAGTGTTACGATATGTAGTGATGGACTGGAAGTTCATTGGGATGGTCACTGACTTGCTTGATGTGTCTTAGACAACCAGGGAATGTTCGGTCAGATCCTGACTATGCACTCGTTTACGGCGCGTGTAAGTTCTATTTTTTCTTTCCTTCCTTGCCTCGCTTGCCTGGCGCCGCTAACGCTGTATACGTACTCTCTAGATGGAACCCTGGTACAGCGGCACAACAGGAACGCGGCAAGCGCTACTAACTGCAATTCTTGAACTCGGTGCCTGGCTCGGAACGCTGTTGAACGGCTACTTGGCCGATGCGGTCGGACGCCGGATTACGGTCGTCATTGCGTGTGTGATTTTCACCGTCGGTGTCATTGTCCAAGCCTGCACGCTGAACAAGGACTATGTCCTGGCGGGTCGGTTCGTTACGGGTATTGGTGTCGGTGCTTTTAGCA
Source organism: Aspergillus baeticus (assembly GCA_027569055.1). NCBI lineage: Eukaryota > Fungi > Ascomycota > Eurotiomycetes > Eurotiales > Aspergillaceae > Aspergillus > Aspergillus baeticus. The sequence continues at coordinate 56,522 of JAPDEI010000040.1, forward strand.
TGCTTGTTCCTTTGTATGGATACCTATGCTTGTACATGATACTGTGTGAATGGGGTTGTGCTGACTGAGATTGATAAAGGTACAATGCTGAGCTTGCGCCGCCAGAGGTCCGTGGTGCACTTGTTGCTCTTCAGCAGCTTGCTATTACCTTTGGAATTATGGTTTCCTACTGTTCGTCTCTCTCTCTGCTATGCGTTCAAACATATCGGAGTACATGCTAATGAAACGTCAGGGATCGGCTACGGCACTAACTTCATCGGTGGCACCGGCGAAGGCCAGTCCGACGCGGCATGGCTAGTCCCCATCTGCATCCAGCTCCTCCCCTCGACAACCCTCGCCGCAGGCATGGTACTCTTCATGCCGCAGAGCCCTCGCCACCTGATGAACCGCGACCGCGAGCAAGAATGCCTCGAGACCCTCGCGCGCCTGCGCAGCACCTCCGTCGACGATATCCGCGTGCGCGTCGAGTTCCTCGAGATCAAAGCGCAGCGCGACTTTGAGCGCCAGCGCCTACAGGAGCTATTCCCGCAGTACCAGGACGGCTCCCTCAAGTCCCGGTTCATGATCGGGTGGAACGACTACCTCTCGCTGGTGACCAACAAGGCTCTGTTCCGGCGCACTGTTGTCGCCGTCTTCGTCATGGTCTTCCAGCAGTGGAACGGCGTGAACGCCATCCTGTACTACGCCCCCTTCATCTTCGCCGGCCTGGGCCTGTCAGGCAACACCACATCGCTCCTAGCCACGGGCGTCGTTGGAATCGTCATGTTCCTCGCCACCATCCCCGCCGTCCTCTGGGTCGACAACTTTGGTCGCAAGACCATCCTCATTGCCGGTGGAATCGGCATGGCCGCTTCGCATTTCATCGTCGCGGGCATCACGGGCTCCTTCAATAACAGCTGGGACGATCACCGCGGCGCGGGTTGGGCTGCGGTTGTCTTTGTCTGGATCTACGCCATCTGCTTTGGCTTCTCGTGGGGGCCCGTTGCGTGGATTATCATCAGTGAGGTGTTCCCTCTGGGATTGCGTGCCAAGGGTGTTAGTATTGGCGGTAGTTCGAACTGGTTGAATAACGTAGGTTCCCAACTTTTTCCCCCGTAGGAGTTTGATATTGAGTGCTTGATCGCTAACCACTGAATCTAGTTTGCCGTCGCCATGTCCACATCACCATTCATTTCGACAAGCCAGTACGGCGCATTCGTACGTTCTCCCTTTATTATTCCCTCACCCATCTACCATATATATATCCCTTACCTAACATGTTAATAATAGATATTCTTCGGCGCAATAACAACAATCGGCGTCATCTGGGTCTACTTCTTCGTGCCCGAGACCAAGGGTCGCACGCTCGAAGAGATGGACGAGATCTTCGGCTCGGTCGGTTTCGCACAGGACGACCTTGAGCGCAAGGAGCGCATCGAGCGCGAGATTGGCCTGACGGCGCTGCTGAACGGCGAGTCTGATGGCAGTGGGGTTTTGGGGGTGGCTGAGGAGGAGCCGAAGGGTGCGCATGCGGAGGAGGAGCATGAGGCGGAAGAGAAGACGACGGCTGCGCATCAGTAGATATATATATATATATAAGTATTTGTATATATATGTGTGTGTGTTGTCCTTTTCGTGTCTCTTGGATATTTGAGGCTTGGGAAAAGGAGAGAGTTGGCAGGGTGAAATGGGCATGAAACCGTGGGAACGGATGGATAGCACAGCAATTTATCATTCGCCACTCCGCACTCAAGTATATATGTACTGTACAGAATTTTTGAAGCAACATAATTATGATGACCACTTACCAGATCATGACACTGCGCATTTTCTTGGATGGGTGGAATGGAATATACGGTTGTTTATCTGGCACTCATGTGTGGTGTCAGGTCGCATATACTGTACTGTAGAGCAAGAAGGCTGGCGACGTTAGTTAGGGTTTCATCCGATCTTGGTAATTTACTATAATGTCCTGACCACCATACCTCGCGCTGGGAAATACAGGGCGCGAGTCAGTAGGTATTATGGTACCTGTTACACTGCAGTTCTCAAAGGACAAGCGAAAAGTGCCTCTGTGTCACATTCTTCTCTCTCTGTCCGTCCGTATTTTTCCTTGCGGAAATCCACAGTATCCTTGCTTAGCCCCGACCATCTCGCTACCCATCCGTGCAATACAACAGGGGCTGTGCGTGAAACTTAATCCCTGAAATGCATTCATAGCCCTCTCTGTCGGTGTATAGTTTCTGAATCAGACTGTAGCTGGTGTATGTAGCGTAGTATAACCTAATTCCTGGGGCTATGACAGTGTTGTCTTATAAAAGTGCATTGCATGGAAGTGGCTAGGTTTTATTATCTATACCTAGTATTCTCATATCAGTGAGTATGGAGGTCTATTGGGGATAAGTACACCTCTGTCAAATTACCCAGATTTGCTCCACCCTTTGCAAGCCGTAGGGGTAATAGCTTTATGTTAACACACACACAAGCTAGGTAGTGTTAATGTTGTTTAGACTATTATGGATCACATTCACACTTATATTTATAATGCGCGAACTCTAAATACAAATCAACCCTTGACCGAATCCAGAACCCACTCCAGAGCACCCCTCCACGCACCAGACTCGTCGTTATCCAGAATCTCTATAATTCCCTTGAGGACACGCCCACTCCATGCCCCCACCCACCACCGCTCCCTCAATCGATACAAAACAACACAGAAATGCGCCAGGATCACCAGCGCAAGCGGATCGTGTGCCTGCAGCAGCTCCACATACTCCGCGGGAACCTCGTTGATCCAGTCGAAGCTGCTCGCGATCATTTCGCCGCCGCCGTCGAGCTTGCCGAGCAGCATTGCCAGACAAGCGATTGCATCTGTGAAAACACGATTCTGTTGTTGCTGCTGGTGATCATGATGATGGTTATAATTATCATTATCCGTAACGCACGCTGGATACATAGTATCTACCAGCGCCGTCAACGCCTCAATCGCGCCCCGCGAGGACGCGGACAAATTCGCCTCCCCATCTACACTATCCAGCAGGAAGAACGCAGAAAGCTCGCTCTGCCGCAGGCTGTGCATCGCGGGGGCGAGATACGTGATCATCTTGCGGCTGAGCTGGAAGACCTCGACGAGCTCGTCAACTGCGTTCGGTGCTGGTTGCGAGTGCGTCGCGACCGCGAGCGGGAATGCGAATGCTGCACCGATCAGGAGCGCTGAGAGCGCGAAGCTGTCTAGGGGTGTTGAGGGGTCGAGTCCTCCTTCTGCTGCAGCAGCAGCGGCGGTGGCGGCGTCGCCGTCTGCTGTGGTGAACATGGCGATTGCGCAGCTCTGGTGGTGCGAGGCGGCGTCGATTAGGGATTGTTTGTCCGCTTGGCAGTTGCTCGAGGTAGATAGGACGAGGTGGAGGGCTGAGACGGCAAAGATGCCGTGCAGGAGGTATGCGCAGCACAAGGCGCGCTCGGGGATGGTGCGTTGCCAGACTGGGTGGTCGGCGTGTGTGCGGGAGATGGTGTGGCACGTTGAGGTTGTCCAGTTTAGGAGGAGGTGGAGGTGCTGCGTATTGAATTCGTGAGTGGGTACTAATGCTAGTGCTGGTGCTTGGGGGATGCTAAGATGCTGCGACTGAAGTTCGCTGGTGCCATTTTGGCCTGGAGGTTCTTGTTCGTCTGAAGTGGATGGGCTCGCTGTTGGTAAGCCCGAGGAGGCATTATTAGGGCTCGCCCAAAGCCAAGGCCCAGAGGTTGCGTAATAACATGCACTCCGTCGGGTCTCGCAGTTGGAGCATTTTGGTCGTTTCTCGTCACACTAATCTATTTAGATACATAGCTTCAAGTGGAGGAAAGGGTAAGACGGGAAGACTTTACCTTGACACTTCGCCGCTTACACTCGGAGCAACCGTGGTGTGACTTTCTGGCTTTCCGTCTGGGCATTGATGGCAGAGATGCATAACCAAGTAGCCCTAATATCCCTCGTGCTGTGTGATCGTCTGCATACATCCTCAATTTGAAGTGGAGAGATCTTGAAATGTTGGTGTGAATAAATGGAGACGATTCTTACCGCCTGGTTAGTAATCATTTGGTCCCAATTCAGTGACTATATTTAGTAAGGATATCTGATATTGAACAGGCAAAAAATCTTCATGTAGCTAATGTATGGACTACCTAGCCATTATACACTCAGAGTGCGGTGTGATGTACAGAAATAGCTATTGTTTTTCAGTCCCCATCTACAGTATACGAAAAGCTACCGCCGATACCACATCCGCGTAACTCCCCTCCTCTGAATCTTCTTCTGAATCATAAAGATCCCATACAGCAACGCCTCAGCCGTCGGCGGACCTATACATGAAACCAAGATCAGCAAGCCAAAATTTCAAAACTGTTTAAGTATACTGACACCCAGGCACATAAACATCAACGGGAACAACCCGATCCACGCCACGCACAACCGCATACGAGTAATGATAATAGCCTCCCCCATTCGCGCAGCTCCCCATGCTGATCACATATCGCGGCTCCGGCATCTGGTCGTACACCTGCCGCAGCGCCGGCGCCATCTTGTTCGAGAGCGTCCCCGCAACGATCATGAGGTCGGATTGCCGCGGCGAGGCCCGGAAGAGTAGACCCAGCCGGTCGCTGTCGTACCGTGGGCCCATGATGTGCATCATCTCCACCGCGCAACAGGCGAGGCCGAAGGTTAGTGGGTATAACGAGCCTGCTCGCGCCCAGTTTGTGAGGGCGTCGAGGGTTGTTCTGTATAAAGTTTTTAGCGAGAGTTGTGTGGTATAGGTGGAGAAAAAGGAGTGCTGTATGTACATGGCATATTGGGCTGGGTTGTTCGCTGTTGTTTGGCTTGGGAGGGCGACTTCTTGTCGGGGCTTGCCGCTGGCGGTTAGGGAGGTATGTGGGCGCGTCTTGGGGAGAGGATACTGTCTCGAGGTGACGATTCTGCGCCTGGCATAGCTATATCCTTTATATTATGCGTCAGAGCAGAATAAATAGGCAGAAAATGCGGAGTAGATGTGATATCAACTTACTATTGAACACTCGGCTGGCCAAAGGTAGATTTCGATGTGCGGATAGAGACATTTTGTGATAACAGTCATCTGAGAGAGAGAAACCAGATTTATTCTTGAGAACGGACCTGATTATTTAAAAGGCAACGCCTAATTTTCCTCAAGTATAGCCTCGAAAAAGCTATACTTCCTGATGAGCTCCCAATGTGGTATATCTTACGAATTTTACGAGCCGTATCACTGATACCCTATGTGCTCCACTTTTTCTTGCTAAACCTATTATTTCCACGGAATTATACGAGTCCGTGACAGCCCTGGAGGAGCCACACTTTTGAGTTTTTCAGTTCACTCATCCTAATTTCTGTCGAGATTTACTGAAGCTGGTAAAACTATTCTGAAATGGTACCTGAAGATAACCGAGGCAGTGTACATCACTTGTCATGCCTCCCGACCAAAAAAAAAGAGCTTTCTAGGGCTAGGCCGATAAGACAGGACAAGCGTCAGAAATCCAAGACAGTCGCCTAATTGCTCAAGAACTCCCCCAAAATCGTGTTTTCTCTTCCTGCAACCCCCTCCACTTACAAGTGGAGATATTTATTGTTCCACCTGCTTTATATGGTAGGATAAACGCGCCTGATTTACGTGCAAGGATTGCCTCAAGGCTCACTTAGAGGCTTGCTAAGTACCTGCCTGGGGTTTATAGGCGTGTTTATTTTACTACATAAATTAGTCCGCGATATTGACTGGGAGTAGTACTTAGAAACCTTCCCAACAGGCCATGTCTGGAAGCTTTGCCAAACCGAGCACTTCCCCTAGAACAATGCCGCAAGCCAGATCTACGAAGTTGACATTGGCGGCGAAAATTTAGTCTACAAAACGCCCCAATCACATGAGAAGCTCTTGCACGAGACTTCCTTGCTGCTCCATTGCGCAAAGGCCAACATTCGTGCCCCAAAAGTCAGAGGACTCATTGGGATCGATACCAAATGGGGTGGGTTCGTCATGACAAAAATCCCGACCTTCTTCCATGTTCTTGAATACCCATCGGATTAAGCCACACTGATCGCCAGCGGTGGTTTGATCAGATATCCGAGGCTGTTCGCATGCTTCATCATGGTGAAAAAGGTTGGGGAAATGCAGAACCAGATAATGTGCTAATTCACATTCAAGAAAATGCATGCTTTATTAATTTTGAAGGGGGCTGCACACCTGACAAGGTTGATGATGAACTTATCAATACTGAGGCTGGAGATTTAGAGGCAGTGGAGAGGATCCGAAATTCCTGAAACTGGATGAGTGAGGTGAAAAGATTTTGGGGTGTTTGTTGACTCTGAGATTGTCTTCTCTACTCTGTATAGTATTTATGTATTCTCTTTCTCCTTTCTCCTTGTAGCTTTGCATGGGCAGATCTGCAATCAACTGTCGGTTCGCTCCCGCTCTCAGGTATATGAGTGACTTTTCTTGATACTATACACGTATGTGCATCGGGGACGAGGGTAGAGAAGCCCCGTGCTGGTATTGGCCCGCTTTAATGTCTGCAACGCGACAGCTGGAATTTATAACCTTCCAATATTCTATTGAGGCCGGAATAGGTCAGAGGTGTCTATGTCTAAGTATATATAATCTGGAGACGGAGGATACTGAATAGCGTATCTTGAAGCTATCGAAGCGCGTCGCCCGTCCACTCGACATATTGTCACATTCCGAGGAGATCCCTCGCATTTCCTTGATAAATCATCTCACGAAGCTTTCTTCGCACGCAGAACTCATCCAACTCCTCCCTGAATCCAGCGATTTTATCCGAGTCCGCGTACGGAAAGTCAGAGCCTGAATTAAACCTATTAGTATCACGACAAAAGCTGGCACAGGACGACTGTAGAAAAGACAGGAGTGGACAGTAGAGCCAGACCATAAATGATTTGCTTATGAGGAACCATGTCAAGCAGCATGTTCAACACAGCCGGTGAGCTAGAGAGCGCCAAATCAAAGTAGAAAGACTGGAAATCCTCAAAGAGCTCCTCGCTATTCTTCCCATAGATCAGCTTTGTATCCTCTGTTTCGCGCGATGTCGTTGCGAGGCGAGAGATCAGATATGGAAGCGAACCGCCCGCGTGGGAGAGGATCTTGGGACAGTCGGGAAACTCCCGGGTGACGTTGCTGATGATCAGGTCGACAGCCGTTCGGGTTGTCTCGTGTGGATAGTCGATGGCGGGCTGTGGGAGAAGTGGATTCGTCCATGTGGTGTTCACCGGGTGGGTAGGGTGGATGAACACGACTGCCTTGCGGGCATTGAGCTCTTCCCAGATCGGCGTGAACTGAGGGTGACCTAGATAATTGTTTCCATCTCCATACCTCGTGAACAAAGTCACTCCATCTGCTTTGAGAACATCCAATGCATATGCAATCTCTGCGAGAGAGCCAGGTATATCCGTGAGGGAGGGAAGCGCTGCGAAGAATCCAAACGATTTCGGGTATTGCTTGCGGAGGCGAGCTGCCTCCTCGTTTACCTGCCGGGCTAGTGTTCGTGCGGATCCCACGTCAGGAGCAATAGTTGCGCCCGGTGCCGTTAGTGATAGGATGGCCTTTTGGACTCTGTTGCTGGCCATGTTTTTCAAGGATGCTTTGGCGCTCCAGTCAGGAGTTGGCCAGCCAGATGGATCGCCGCCGGCACTTTCCAACGCTAATATGGATTAGAATCAGTCGCAAAGGGGCTACAACTGGCGTCACAAACCATCTCTGTACACCTGAGGTAGAAAATGATGGTGGGTGTCGATCTTATAGGGCAATCGCGGGTGAGGACTGGCAGCCACCAGGCAAAGCAAGGCAGCGGGAAAGACGAGCAAGGTGTTTAATATCATGGTGACAATATTGATAGGGATATTAGATCTCGATGGTCCCTGAAAAAACGTTGCAACAGGGGGTCCTGACACCCTTTTAAATGACCCAAGATTCCGGCATTGAATGCACTTTCCGGAGAGGATTCCGAGAGGATTTCCCCGATGTTCTCCACAATATCCCCATACCCCGTGTTTTCGGATGCAGAACCTAATTTTTGGAGAGATGGCTACGCTTCTGTGGATTGCTCGGCTTGGGCTCCGGCTTAGCATGTTAGTGCCTACACTCCGAACGTCTGGGCTTTGAGCTCCAGAACGCTGGGAAAGGGGGCTGTTGCGTTAGCCCCAAAGCTCAATTCCCCTGGTTGACTCTCAATCCGATGCAGAATATGCCCTAAAATGACCGGTCTGTATAGCGCGAGTAGTGGAATATCACAACAAACTAACGCTCAAAATTGTGTATGTAGAACGCGCTTAAGTCAAGTCGGCAATTCACATTTCTGTTGGTTGCCGAAGTGAAGTCTGGGCGACCTCGGGAGTCGAAGGACGGCCTCGGCTGCAGGCAACCAGGCGTCGCCGTCATATGACAGACTTTCTGCTCCAATGTTAGGTATATACTTCGCGAAGTCAAAGATCTATTCCAATGCATTCCAAATTCATTAAATGGGTGGCAACCTAGCGTCCACCTTATACCACAACGGCCATCTGAGCTCCCGGAGCACAGGACACATCGGCGAGCCCCGTATAACCATCCGAAGCTGATCCTGCGTTGCGGTGCCCAATGCGAGCTATGGAACTTTGCTTGTCACTTCCATCTGCCTTCTGCTTCTCAAGCACGGCCTCGAGAAGGTTGTAACCAACATGTTCAAAGGCCTACTGGCCGTTCTTTTACATGTCTCCCAGGCGGGGATTTTGCAGTCCGCCATAACTCCAGCTGAAGGATGATAACTGTTCTTACCATCAGTGAACAGCTAGATCATCAAACCGGCCAACTTAGTAATCCTGACGAGCTGGTTCTATTTCTCGGTCAAGGCGGCGATTGCCGTCTCCGCGTCGGGTTGAAAGGAGGCGTTTCCTTTGACAAAAGGGACCTGCAAGTCAATGGCATGAAGGATTAGAAATGAGTGCGCAGTGGCAGTCATTACCTCGTACTTTACGCGGATAAACACCCCCCAAAGCGCATTCAGACTGAGACTGTTCGCCGACTGGCCGCCGTGTGTTATAGGCCCATCTTGACGCAGATAATGGTGGCTGGCCCTTCCAGAGGCGATTCTTTAAGAGACGGATATTCTTCCTGACGAGACGAAGTCGAGCCTCATTCTCAAAACTCCCAATTCGCACCATGAGGTCTTCAATTATTGCGCTGGTCTTGGTGTTATAAGGTGCCGGCGCCCACTCTGAGAGTGGAGGGCCATCAACTCGTACTCGTCTTCTAATAGTTGAGGCAGAGACGTTTTCTGCCCATTCGGGAAATTGCCACAGCATAGAAAATGTATGAAGTGGGGAATCTTTTGGGGTTCCGGTAGCCGGTCAACTTGTGCTGGGCTGAGTGCTAGGAATCCTGAATTCACATGGGCGGACCTTGCCTAGAAGACTGGGATTGGGGACATTCTGCCGCGGTTGGGGATCTCCAGACCAGGTGATACCAGTGCGGGCAGGCGTAGAGCAGTCCGCAGGCGTTGGGAAACCGTCCATAAACATCTTGACCGCCGGATAGTCATTCCGATGAAAAATGACTTTAATGTTGATTCATGCAGAATAGATTTTCGATCGGATCGACAGAGCGGCGCAGCCTGACCAGCCGGTGCTCTAACCGAAAATGTACCCTTGATCCCCTGTCGCTGGGTGGCAAACAAGCCCCCCCCCCCCCCAACATTTCCTTCTATAACTGTGAACTAAACAAAAGAAGAGTTATGGTGAAACAACCCTCTACAGTACAATATACCTCAAGACAAACAGCCACGATACTTCTGAGGCAGGTCGATAGATATGTACTCCCCTCAATCCGTCCCCTCCACCCAAACCGGCTGCTCAAGGCTCACATAAATGCCCACGTAAAACACCCCACAGCCCGGCTGGAAATACCCAGCCGCCGCAACCGGCGTCTTACCCGCCTAGGCCGCCTCGTAATCATCCGCATGCGTATCGGTCGTATACACCCAATTCTGCGGCATCCCATCCCACCCACTCCGCGTGTAGCGCTACCAGATGTAGTCAACCCTCGGCTCCAAATTGCGGTACCACAAGCTCAGTGAGATAGGTTTCTCACTACCGCCGTCGCTGGCGATGGCGACATACCGCGTTTCGGGCTCAGGATCTTCAGTGGTGGATGGCAGATAGTACCCGCTCACCCAGGTCAACCGCTTTTCCGCATCCCATATGCTCGAGTAGACGGTCTCGTTGAGCTTGTTGAAGTAGCCGGCGATGTGGTTTACACGGTAACCGGATGTGATGGGCTCGGTGTGCGCTTGGATGTAGGCTGTGCTGTTCAGGTCCAGTTGGCAGTGGAAGGTTGGCGTGAGGCCAGTGAAGCCGGTGACAACTTTTTCCCATGGGACTATGGTGGCTGAGCATTTCGGTTGAACGAGCGACCGGTTGGTAGCCGATTAAACGAGTGGAAGGGGGTCGTGATGAATGGGCGCCTCGATGCGTGGCTTAGATTGTTCAAAGAAGGGCAAGGGGCTGTCACTTTCTTCGCCTGTCCGCTTAACTGAGGCAAAACTGTGGTCATTATATCGCCGGCACTGAAACCGACCAGAGCTGCCGAGCCTGAGATCAACCAATAGCGTTGCAAATGCGGACGCAGAATGCGAGGCAGATTGGCGGAACGAGCTGCGGCTACATACCTGAGAACTAGGAGGTCTCCATTGCCGTGCGGGCCCCAGGGCCCTTTCGCTTGACAAGAACAGAATACGAGAGATTGGCGCGAAAGGAGCCAGTCAAACAAGAACAGAGCAGCTCCATCGGTTTTTTTCCTGAATCTCGTCCCACCTGAGTCTGCTGAGGGAAGCCTAAGATTAGACTGCGCGGAGTTCATTCGCATGGTCGGACGAAATTCAGCTCCTGGTCAGAGGCTTGACTCAGATTCGCGTACGCCTTCCAGGCTCCCAGAGTAAAACGTTCGGACACCTGTGAGTTGACGGGTAGATATAAAAAAACATTCCTGTAGTATTCAACTCCTTAACGCCACCAGACCACACTTGGCAGTTCAGACGAGAGCCTAGGTGCTCAGAGGCTATCTTGGGGAGGGAGACGGGATATGAAAGGCGCTCCTTGCGAGTTTCCTTTCTCCCAATCCTTATTCTGACTTCCCCATTACTCCTGCCTGTAATTTGGCGATTAAAGCTTTGGTGGAGTTCTCTTGCTGCTTGTTCATTATGCCCAGATTGATGCTGCAAAGCCAGATTGTCGCCGTGCCGTTTGAACGCTGCGAGCCCAGGCCAGGCTAATGAGCTGACAAGTGTGTGCTCTCAATGGTGATTTCTCTATTCAGACAAAATCCTCCAACGAGCTAATTATGTTCGGGCAATCTGTGATCCGTCTAAACGACTAAGCCGTAAGGTCAGTGGCAACGGGGGACTTCCGATCGGGTTGCATCAAGGGCGGCCATGTCGTCGGGACTTCACAGAGGCAAGGTTCAGAGGTGCTTACACAGACAGACTCGTACCACCTGCACATGCGATCCTAAAGTAGAATACAAATCTATATAGGTATAGAACACTAAGCGGGCCCGGATGCAGTCAGAAAATCAAAATCAGCACCCTTCTCCGCCTGCATCACCGAGCGCATATACAGTCCTTTGTATCCTCGAGTATCCTGCCTCGATATCCACGACGAGCGGACGCCTTCTGCGAGACATTCTCCTTGCTCCTCCTCCGTCAATCTCTTCCACCGCTGCGCAAGCCGACGCTCGATTTCTTCTTCCGCAAGATCCACGTGTAACAGGCGTTATCCGATCTCCGTCTTCCACGATACCTAAAATAGAACGCGGATCCGCGGCCTCTGGCGAAACATGAAGAATGATCGACCCCCCAGCCGTACCGCTCATCCTTCCATCCGAAATCCGAAGCATGTCCAACACTCCCTTTGCAGCGAGCTTCCGCGGTATCGGGATCATACCAGCCTCTGGCATGCCAGGATTACCTACAGGGCCGATATTTTGAAGGACTAAGACGCTATCGGGGGCTACCCCAAGGCTTGGATCATCCAGACGTTTGGCTAGGTCGGCAGATCTAGCAAACACAATTGCAGACCCCGTATGTTTCTATAAATGTTTCCCATTTTGAAGCACTCGCTTTCATCACAGCGCCTCCAGGCGCCAGATTTCCCTTCAGAAACACAAGTGACGATTCGGGATTAAGGGGCTCGTGGAGTGGCTGAATACAACTGACTGACTGGGAGGCTCGAAAGAGTCTGGAATTGGCCATGTCAAGCTCTTCGCCCAACGTCAAACCCGAGATCGTCCTTGCATTAAGGTGCAGGAGTGGCTTCAATTCGTTTAGCAAAGCAAGCATTCCGCCAGAATTGTGGAAGTCGGTCATGTAATAGAATGCAAGCCATAGTACCGGCCGTTCCCATCACGCCGCATGTTCCAGCCTCTTTTGGATTTACGGACATGGATGAGAAAGGTCAAGAGACCCTAAGGGGCTGTCTTGGGCTATCTTAGACTATGTATCTAAAATGCTTTTTCTGCCCAGAAATCTCGCTTATATATTATTCACCGTAGCTCTAGTAAGTGAGTCATAAATAGTGTCGGCCAGCAATGAGCGTATGCTGATTATAGGGTACTATAATGTGAAACTGGCAGGTAATACTTGTATCATCCATCATTCCGCTCATATTCTCATTAGTATCACAGAAATAATAAAAAGATAGCCCTTCTGAACGAGTTTCTCAGCATCCGATCTATATCACAGCCATTGTCCAATCAAAAGCGGCAAAATGGGATTAGCAAACCAATCTCCGCACATGCAAACATGATAAACATCCCCACCCAAAATTCCACCGACAGTTTTACCTCCAGCTCGTGTTGCACCGACTCTTCGTCTCCTCACTCGCTTCTCTCAATCTCAGTTGCAATTGTATGTTTCGTCGTATTTTCAGAATGGCCGAAGAATCCGTCTCTAAGAAGCCCAGAATTGGTGGGCCCCAGATCGGCACGCACAAGTACGTCGTCTGCCAACTCGAATCTGCCTTCCTTGTTTCCCCGCTCCATCAAGCTCCAAGTTAGAGCGATGGCTCTTGAGATTCAGCAATGCTAACATAAATCATGTAGTGGCCACTTCCACGCCGACGAAGCCCTCGCCGTCTACCTTCTCCGCCTGCTCCCCACATACTCCCAATCCCCTCTGATCCGTACCCGCGACCCCGCCCTCCTTGCAACCTGCCACACAGTCGTCGATGTCGGCGGCGAGTACGATGCCGCAACCAACCGCTACGACCACCACCAGCGCACTTTCTCCACCACATTCCCCGGCTACAACACAAAGCTCTCCTCCGCAGGCCTCGTCTACATGCACTTTGGCCGCGACATCATCGCGCAGCACACCCAGCTCCCCGCCGACCACGCCAACGTGAACCTGCTGTACAAGAAGCTGTACACAGACTTTGTCGAAGCCGTCGACGCAAACGACAACGGCGTCTCGGTGTACGAACCCGAGTCCGTCAAGTCCGCGGGGCTGGAGAAGCGCTTCCGCGACGGCGGGGTGACCACCGCCTCCATCGTCAACGACATGAACTCCGGCGTGCTGCCCGGCGAGGAGTCGCTGACTGAAGACGCCCTCTTCGAGAACGCAAGCAACTTCATCGGCGGCGTCTTCGCCCGTAAACTCGCCCTCGCCGCGGGTTCGTGGCTACCCGCGCGTGAAACCGTCAAGAACGCCTACGAGAACCGCAAGAACGTCCACGGCTCCGGCCGCATCCTCGTTATCGAGGCCGGCGGCGGCGTCCCCTGGAAGGAGCACCTGTATAACTTTGAAAAGGAGGCTATTGCCGCGGGCGCGGGCGAAGACGATGCAAAGGTGTCCTACGTGCTATACCCTGAGAGTGCCACCGAGGGCGCCAAATGGCGCATCCAGGCAGTTTCGGTGAACGAGGGGAGCTTTGTCTCGCGGAAGCCGTTGCCGGAGAGCTGGCGGGGTGTGCGCGATGAGGACCTCGATGGGGTGCTCAAGGCTGAGGGAGCGGGGGTCCCCGAGGGGGCCGTCTTCGTCCACGCGAGTGGGTTTATCGGTGGGCACAAGACGAAAGAGGGAGCGTTTACTATGGCGCTCAAGGCGTTGGAATAGGTCGCTACGCGTACGCATGAAATTAAAGAAAAAGTTTCGTTTATTTAGTTATGATATAGACAGACGGTTACCCCAATCTATCCAATCAAGACACCACACCACATTTCATCACCATCACTCTTCCGTTTCTTAGGTATAATCTATAATGCAACCTACAGTATTTACACAGAGTGGAGAAACTCATTCACGACCCCCGCAAACGCCACAGGCTGCTCAACCATGGGCAAATGCCCAGCCTTGGGCACAATCTTCAACTCCGCCGGCGGCGCCCCCTGCACCTTGAGATCCGCCGCCATCTGCGCCATGGTCTTCGGTAAAACCCCATCCCCCTCCCCAGCAACAAACAACCCCCTCACCTTCGCGCTCGCCATGCGGCCCCGCACATCATACGCGCACAGCGCCTGCATCGCCGTCTTGAACCCGACAAGGCTATTATGCCGCACAACCTCCTTCACCTTCTCCGGCACAGCGGGTTGCGTCTCGTAGGACTCAGCCACGAACCACCGCCGCGTCGTCACTTCGGCCAGCTCCTCGCCGATGATCGGCTCGCCGGTCTCAGGGTGCGTCGTGCCCTCTGCCTCGGCGATCGCCGCGCGGTCGTTCCACGCCTTGCGGTTAGTCTCGGGCGCTGAGCTGTTCGTGTCGCAGGATATAAATGTCGTCACGCGGTCCGGGTACAGCAGCGAGGCGTTGAGGACTGTCACCCCGCCGAGCGACACGCCGATCAGCGTTGCGGTGGGGATCCGCAGCGCGTCAAGGAGGGCGATGATATCGCCCGCTAGCAGGTCAACATTCACGGGTGTTTCGCCTGCAGCTGCGGCCGCGGACCGGCCGCGGGTGTTGTAGCGGAGGATGCGGAACTGCCCGTTGCGCGGGTCGGCAAGGAAGGCGTCGACGAAGGAGTCCCAGATAGAGTAGTCGACGAGGATACTATTGCTCAGGACGACGACTGGCGCGAGCGGGTTCGTGCTGCCCTCGAGGCGGTAGGGGATCTCGACGCCGTCGGGTGTTGTGATGAAGGATTCGACGGCGGGGCGGGATGCGTGCGGGAGTGTGCGGGTGCGCTTGTCGTTCGAGGACCACGCGCCGATTGTATCCGGGGAGGTGAGTGAGTGCAGCTCGCGGGGCGCGGGCCCGAATGTGTATGCCCAGTTGTAGACGCGGCGGGTCTTGGAGGTCAGGTAGTCTGCGACGCGGGCGCGCCAGGGCGTCTCCATCGAGGCCTTGTGCTCGGGGCCGCCGAGTCCGTTCTGTGGGCTGAATTCGTGGATGGCGACGAACTCGCGGGGTGCCTTGGGGTCGATCGACGCTGTGACGAGGAGGCGGCTGCGCCGCCAGCCCGGGACGCGCGCGAGCATGGGGAGGTGTTCGTCCTTGTACCAGTTTTGGAGATCCTCTTCCTTGGCAGGGTCGCCGGCGGGGAGGGTGGAGGTATTTGAGACGAGGATGTGACCAGCGGCGTCGGCGTCGGGAGTATCTTCTAGCGGGGTGAAATCAGCGGCTTTTTTGTCCTGCAGGAGGTCGTAGAGTTTGCGGCCGACGTCGATCTGGGCCATGGCTGCTTTCTCGCGCGGGGTCTTGATCCCGTCGCCGCGGAGGGCGAGGTACGTCTCGCGGGTGAGCTCGTCCATGTCGGTGATGTCGTAGATGGCGACCCACTCGGGCTCGACGCCATCGACTGCGCGGTAGCGGAATCCATTAGTGACAAAAGGGAGACGAAGGCGTAGAGGGCCGTGTTCGGAGTTGTACCAGTCGTGGAACTGGGCAGTCGGAAGCGACTGACGCGGCTGCATCGTCACGTAGAGGAGGCCGGGGGTTGCCATTGTGCTTGCTATGTGATGGATTCGGAGAGAGAGGTTGGAGAAAGAGTGGTTGTAAAGTTGTGATCCATGCTGAGTGTTATACTGAAGTCATCGGGAGTGGTTGTGGCGACGACTGCCGACTCTGCAGCCGATGCGATTTCCGGATAAACGCTTACGGCTCCCGCTTGGTGGGGGACTGCGGGGCAGCCCGACTACTCCGTAAGTAGGATCGGAACGAAAAAAGTGATGCTTATTCAAATACGAACACTATATACAGTCGCTAATGGTAAAACTACACTTAGTCCACTCGGTCCAATTTCTGCACGACCACAGCAGTCGCGGCTCCACCACCATTGCAAATAGCAGCAACACCATACTCGCCTACCTGCAATTGATGTAGCAGCGTAACGAGGATACGAGAACCAGAGCTACCAAGGGCGTGTCCGAGTGAAATTGCGCCTCCTAGAGGATTGACACGTGCGTTTTCGAGTCCAAGGATCTAGTCACGTTAGCGTCGGCATTCTGGTGAGGAAAATTATTTCATGGAGGACTAACCTTCTTGTTGGCCTCGATGACAGCAGCGAAAGCCTCGTTGAACTCCCAAACAGCAACCTGGTCCTTGGTAATGCCTGCACGCTCGAGAGCGATAGGGACAGCCTTGGCCGGTGCAACGGGGAAGTCTACAGGGTCAACAGCAGCATCGGCCGAAGACACAATACGTGCCAGGACACGCTTTCCAGCGCCAAACTCCCGCGCGAGCTCCTTGTTGGTCAACACCAGGGCAGAAGCACCGTCGTTCATGGTTGAGGCATTTCCTGCGGTCACGGTACCCGTTCCGTCCCTCAGGAACGCCGGCTTCAGTGTCTTGAGCTTATCCTCACGCAGGTTCTCGAAGCCCTCGTCACGCTCAACGACTGTGTCGCCCTTTTTGCCCTTGACGGTAACCGGTGCAATCTCCTCGGCAAACTTGTTCTCCTTCCACGCGGCCTGTGCCTTTTGATATGAGCTAATGGCATATGCGTCCTGTGCTTCACGGGAAATGTTGTGCTTCTTAGCCGTAGTCTCGGCGCAGATCCCCATGTGGAACTGGTTGTAGACATCCCACAGACCGTCCTTGATCAGACCATCCTCTAACTTGAGCTCGCCGAAAGGGGGGAGCTGGCTAGAGCGGGGCAGATAGTAAGGGACACGCGACATGTTTTCCATTCCTCCGGCAATTTGGGCCTCCGCAAGTCCGAGCTGGATGTTTTGGGCGGCAAGCACCACGGCCTTGAGACCGGACGCGCAGACCTTGTTGACTGTCATCGATTCAACTTCAGGCGAGAGGCCGGCGAAGATGGAGGCTTGGCGAGCCGGGGCCTGCCCGACTGAGCCTTGTAGGACATTTCCCATGTAGACATCTGTGATCTTCTCAACTGGAACACTGGACTTCTCGATGGCGGACTTGATGGCAACGGCGCCGAGTTGGGGTGCGGACACGGAGACGAATGAGCCGTTGAACTAACCTTATTAGTGGAAAAGATCGAAGGCGGCACTGTATATTAAGAATTACCTTCGTCGTCGGTGTTCGAGCACCGCTGAGAATGTAGGCGTCCTGGATCTCCTTGAGCGCGGGACGACCGGCACTGAATTGCCTCTTCCACTGAGAAGCGGGGAAGGCCGAGCGCCTGAGCATGCGGGCGGAAAGCCCGGCTGAAGATTGGAAGGTCATTATCGAGAATACAAGAGTGAATGCTAATAAGATGAGCTGCGAAGGCAATCCGGATCCTTCGGAGTCGTGGGGTAGAGGAGAGAAGAGAAGCTGCTTAAGATCCCTTCCCCGGAAATGGCGCCGCAGATAACCGCCACTCCGCATTGTCTGCCGAGGCTGTTGTCACCTGACGGCTAACCACGTGACCGGGGTCACGTGATGATCACTCATCTTTTCAAGACAGAACAAGCACCATCGTTTACATCAGTTGCCAATTCTTCCTAACGTACCAGACTTGGCATCGCTAATGTTTTGTGATCTGTTTTCTTCCAGCTATCAAGAATGCGCTACGGAGTCCGCTGTACCATATCGGACCGCCGAAAAATGTTGAAAAGGATTGCTTATCAATCTCGTGATTGGATGCCCGGCACGCCTCCGAAGGCATCGGACCTCCGAAAAACAAGATCCACATCGCACATCAACCGCCACTAGAACGAACAAATTTGATGTCTGAACCTGAGATCCAGTCCATCCACGTCACCCAATGGCCTGTGTGCTCGCAGTAGCTAAGCCTCGACCGCCAATGATGGGCCCTCCCTCAGAAATTGCAGCTTCTGTCGGCCTATACTCCGACGGGCACATCTCGTGGGATATAGCATGGAAAAATTTCCGTCATAATGTCATATTAATAGATGGCTGACCGCTGGTTGATTACTGAAACTCATTTTCCGAAGGACTTTGTGATCTGTTTCTAGTCGAGCGCATCAAATGCGTTTGTGTTTGCGTATCTCAGACTCTCGACATGGCAATCAATCGGCAAGCAGCAGCTGAAAAAGCGCTGCATGACCAGACAAACATTCTTCCACGAGGTCGGCTGCTGATCGTATTTGCCGGCCTCTCCATTGCTCTATTCATATCGTTCGTCGATCAGAACGGAATCAGCGTCACGCTACCGACAATTGCCGAGGATCTAAATGGCAAAAACACCATTTCATGGGCAGGCACCTCCTCGCTGATAGCCAACACCATGTTTAGCGTGCTTTATGGACGACTGTCAGATATCTTTGGCCGCAAAATCGTATATCTGTCTGCACTGGCGTTACTAAGTATCGCAGATCTGTTGTGCGGGTTGTCTCAAAATGCAGCAATGTTCTATGTTTTCCGTGGTCTAGCTGGTGTTGCCAGTGGCGGAATCGGCTCGCTGGCTATGATTATCGTCTCGGACGTGGTTACATTGCAACAGAGAGGGAAGTACCAGGGAATCTTGGGAGCAACTCTCGGCCTCGCGAATGTGGTCGGTCCGTTTATTGCGGCTGCGTTCATCCTGCACGCGACATGGCGGGGATTCTTCTGGATGCTCGCACCTCTTGCTGCATGCTCAATCGTGGTGGGATACTTCCTTATCCCTGATAGTGGGCGAAACGATAGCTTTCGAACCAATCTGAAACGGATTGATTACTTTGGCATCCTTGCATCCTCCATTGGGATCATTTTTTTGTTAATCCCTATCTCGGGAGGTGGCTCGTACTTTGAGTGGGATTCGCCAATGGTTATTAGCATGTTGGTTATTGGAGTGGTGGCACTGATTGCATTCTTCTTCATTGAATGGAAGGTTGCCATGCTGCCAATGCTACCCAGTACGTCTTCTAAAGCTCGCTGGGCGGATCTGCCCCGAAATTGGACACCAGACTAACAGTCGCAGTGGAATTCTTCAAAAACAAAGTCATAGTCGCGCTCTTCGTGCAAAGCTTCATGCTCGGCGCAGTCTACCAAGCATACCTATACTACTTGCCGCTCTACTACCAGAACGCGCGCGGCTGGTCCCCGATTGTCTCCGCAGCCCTAACGGCGCCGATGGTCGCGTGCCAATCCGTCTCGTCTGTCCTTTCAGGGCAGTACATCTCGCGCCTCAAACGCTACGGCGAGGTGATCTGGTTTGGATTCGGAACCTGGACACTGTATGTCAACAAACCGCTAAACCTTACCAATCCTTGAATAGACATGCTAACAAGGCCCCCGTAACAGTGGTGCGGGTCTAACCCTCCTCTTCAACGAAACCACCCACCCAGCCGTAATCGCGGTGATAGTTGCGGTAACCGGCGCCGGCATCGGCTGCACCTTCCAACCGACCCTCGTCGCCCTTCAGGCCCACTGCACAAAGCGGCAACGCGCCGTCGTCATCTCCGACAGGAACTTCTTCCGTTGTCTTGGCGGCGCCGGCATCGGCTGCACCTTCCAACCGACCCTCGTCGCCCTTCAGGCCCACTGCACAAAGCGGCAACGCGCCGTCGTCATCTCCGACAGGAACTTCTTCCGTTGTCTTGGCGGCGCCTGCGGGCTTGCAATCTCCGGTGCCGTACTCCAGGCTACGCTACGCTCCCATCTACCCACGGGCTACGCGCATCTATCGGAATCGACATACACCTTACCCAGCAGGGAGAGCGTCCCGCCAGATGTATGGGCGGGAATTGTGGATGCGTATACGCAGGCTTCGAAGGCAGTATTCATCCTGCAAGTCCCGCTTATCGGGGTTGCCTTCCTGGCGTGTCTTCTGATCAGGGATCATGGGTTGGAGAGGCCGAAGGATCCGGATGAGATTGCTGAAGAGGAGCGGCGGGCACAGGAGGAAAGTAAGAAGGACGAAGAGCAAGAGATGGGTGGCAATGCGTCGGAGACGACGACTCAGGGTTTGACGCCGCCGAGGGGGTCGGTTGAGCGGTCCAACGAGAAGGAGAAGGAGACCGCTTGAGGCCTAGATATTCGAGGCATTTTGTGGTGTTATAGCATCTCGGGTTGCATCATTTATTTCTTGTCTATGAAGATAGATCTAGCATACGTATATATAGATCCGCATATAGGTACATTAATAACCTTACAGGCCCACATATCCTCGTTGATTCATGCTGCACTCATCAAGACCATCGAGTGTGCTCACAGTTAAGCAAGCCCGTACTGACCTCCAGCCGCAAACCGTGCTATGCACGGTCCCTCGTTTCACCACGGATGACTCTATCACACGTTAGCACACTTTGACCTAATTCGACATTCTATCCGATACATCATATACAACTCACCCTGCCATCCCAGCACCAAAACGTCCCATTGTCCTCCTCTCCCCTTTCCGCAATGACTCTCAACATCCCCTCCACGCTCTCTCTCGGCTGAATCACACCCTCGACTTCCCAGCCGAGTTCCACATTCGCCATGTCACTATCAAGGAATAGAATCATATCAGCTCAATTCGCACCCAGAACAGACAGACAAGTAAACATAAATATAAATAGATAGGTGGGTAGATATGCAACTCACGTCTCCACCTCCCCCGGATGCAACGCCAGCACGCACGTTGCTCCACCTTTTCTCTCAATCTCCGCCGCCATGTGTCGCAGCGCCTGGTTCAAGGCTGCCTTTGTCGCCGCGTAGATACCGAAGCCATCCTCATGACTGCGGAAGAGCGCCGTCGAGCCCGAGTCCGAGGATATGAAGATTAGTTTCTCCGGCGGTGGTGAGGCTGGGTCTATGGCGAGCAGTTTCTGTGCCGTGATTATCGGGCCGATTGTGTTTGTGGCTATATGCTGGGTGAAGGAGGAGTAGGAGCTATAGGATAGAAAATCAGATGTTGGGAGAAGGCCCATGTCCATCAGTTGTAATGGGGGCTCATACATCTCTGTTGCGCGATTGGGGTAGTGGTTAATGCCAGCGTTCAGGATCACATTCTTCACCCGGAGCCCATCTTCAAGAACGCACTTTTTCATCTTGCTGGTAAAGCTCTATACAATTAACTGTAAGCCTCATGCCCTCGATCTAAATCGATGCTTCTGATTCAAACAACCTACCTCGATACTCTCCTCACTCGCGACATCACACTCCTCCACCGTGATTAACTCGCTTCCATTGCTTCCGTACTGCTTCACGACCCCATACAGCTGATCAGCTTTGGATTTATCGCGCACTGCAGCGATAGTTTGCTGCCCGGATTCCGCAAGCTGGCGAATGAACTCGAGGCCGATTCCCCTAGACGCGCCCACGACGATCCATGCTTCGGACATCTTGGTCAGTTATGTTGTATGAGAGAAATCCAAGGGATGTTACTCAGATCTTGCCCGACACCAACAAAAAAATAACTCAAGAAGCTTCTTCTAGCCAGGGTTACAAGCTAATAATTGATCAGCGACTGCGCGGGCGGGACCAGCGTATCTTTGACCCAAAAGGATAAGCGGGGCTGGAGTTGGAGTTGGAGTAGGTAGATAGATAGTAGAACTACTGCGCAGAAGGTTCTCAGTGAGACGAGGACCCCTCTGAGACGAGAGGATACGATACGAGCACTTGATTACTCTACTACCTTATGCTTGCTCAAAGCGGATGGTATTCCCGCTTTGAATGAAGTGTATGGGAATTGGCTTGAAGGCTGCCTGCAATTGGATCATGCCATTTCTTACCCTACTAGTGCATATCACCACTTCAAACAAATATGAGCTCAAATGCGCTCACAGAAGATAAGTATGCAGGAGAGAAGGATACTTATATACAATAAAAGGAAAGACTTCCAACTTCTTGAAACTGAATCTTGTCGCTCTGCGTCAAGCCACCACCCTACCTACGCGAACCTTCAAGCACCATATCCCCCAATAATTCTTCCCTCAAACCAATTCCCCTTACGCTGCATCTACAAAGGAAGCGCAAATATTTCATCCTTTCGGTATGAGCCCTGCTGCAACACGCACTAACCTGGATACCGGATCTATTAAGTGAGGAGTTGCTGGCGGCACCGAAGGGCGCAGAATATCGAGTATCTTCTTGACAAAATGTTTCGTGTGGCTGCTGAGCCGCATCAGGCTTTTCATGACCGACAGGGGACACTGCATGCTACCGGCGAGGGAACGTTCATAGTCAAGGTAAAGGAGCCCTGGGATTTGTGGGTCCTGATTGTGAGGAAGGAATAGTATGAGATTGATGATGATGAGGAGAAGGATGAGGGGCATTTTGGTCTAGGGATCCCTGCTTCGCTTTCTGCATTAGATCGCAAGGCTCGAAGCTTGGTGAAGAGGCAATACGATGGTTCGTTGTTTCCTCTGCCATGGAGGGGAAGTGATAGTCAAGCATAAGTAGGAGCCCCATAGATAGCAATAGCTCTCGCCTTCTCCAACTCTGGCACCCGCGATTTCCACACTCCCATTTTTCCTCCCCTCTGGGGGCCTGACATCCTTCACCTTCCATCAGTACAATGCCACGGCGAATTCGTAAAGCTCCTTACCCCCGAACAGGCTGCTTCACATGCAAGAAGCGTCACAAGAAATGTACGTGCGAGACGTGGACTCGCGAGTAATCACGACTAACTTCAAACCGATAGGCGACGGTAATAAACCAGAGTATGACTTGTGACCTACTCGTGCTGAGTCCTGCTGACTTATCTGCAGGTGCAATACATGCATTTGTTTAGGCCTCACATGCCTCAAAACGCCATGAGCAGCGTCTCGGCGGAGACTATGCCCGCTGCAAGCATGGCGACAAGGCCTGTTACGTCGTAGCGCTCCGTTAGGTCGAGCTTTTCCTGGGAGAACAGGCTGCAGGTGCGCAGTAGACGCCGATGATGAAAGTGGATGGATCTTGTGGCTCGCAAGATTTGTACAATAATTTTGCTAAAGAGTGAGTTAGTCACGCTATTCAGCCATTCAAGTGTCCTGATCAACTGAAGAATCCGAATGTCGATTTTAAGTGTCTGAAGGGTATGTAGTAATAGTTTTGATAGGGCCATACAGTATTTGCAGACTACCTGATCACTAATAAATTGTTGATTGCGGCTGTGTATGATAAATCGATAAATCAAGTCATAGGTCAACCGTGGAAAGCCGCTGAGCACGCAAGCTTATTATTAACCGTATCTAACTCTGATTAGAGTGTTGCTGAGCAATCAATCAGATGCTGCTGATTGGACGCGAAGGTTGGACATAAGCTTAGAAATCGACTTATGACGGATTCGGGAACTGGCTGAATGCCCTAATCGGGATGGTCTGACGTCAGCACATCAAGGCGACTACTAATATCAATGTTCCTGGCGCACAAAGACAAGGGTTGGGCTGGGCTCCTTTCCAGATCCCTCTGGAATAATATTGGGATTTATATTACCAACCAGCCTTGGCGTAGAGTAGACTTTGTAGATGAGAAATGGTGGCAGCACGGCTTATAAGATGGGACTTCTGTCCAGCCAGCTGTAGCCCAAACAACATCAAATCTAGCTAGGGCTGCAACAGTTGAGCACCAAATTTCGCTTTGACAGGCAAACTTCCTCGCCAAGGCCCCACTATGAAGGACCTCATTCGCGACTCCCCGCTTGGGCTGCTAGTCCGCTTCGCCACAAAGAACCAGTACCTGCGCCATGCGGAGGAGCTAGAGGACTTTACACATCCGTACTACAAGACACCCGGGGCTGCAGACTTTGACAAACCGGAAATCGTCGTCTCTACCCCCTCCTCCACCTCCGACGTCGAGCGCGGTAGCGAGGATGAGAGTGAAGAAAACATTATCAGTCGGCTAGTAACGCAGCAGAGCCAGCACGAGCTCGAGAGGAACGAAAGCATCGCGATCAAGCCGACGACAACAGCCAGCGGCCAAATCCTGGTTGACTGGTACACAACGGGTTAATCTCCCTAGTACTACACTACACGTATCTCGATGCTAACTATTGAATCGCAGATGATCCTAAAAACCCCCAGAATTGGAGTCCGGCGAAGAAGAATTTCGTTGCGTTTGTGATCTGGTAAAAAGGCCCAGCGCTCCCACGCGTGCTGAAATTCCAGCTAACGCGCCCCTAGCTTCTACTCGTTTGTTGTCTATTTCGGATCCTCCATCTCCGTTGGGGCCGTGCCCGAGATCGTTACCAAGTTCGGAGTGAGTGTTGAGGTATCATCCCTCGCTCTTTCTCTGTACGTCCTAGGCTGTAAGTACCTAAGCCCTAAGATTTACACGAATACATTATATTAATGGTGATTATAGATGGGCTTGGACCGATGATCTTCTCGCCACTCAGTGAGATGGCTATCGTAGGGCGAAATGCGCCCTACTTTATCACTCTCTTTATATATACAATGCTGTGGATCGGTGCAGCCACAGTGAAGAACCTCGCTGGATATCTTGTGCTCCGGTTCCTGACTGGGTTCTTTGGTAAGTCTTTCTCATCCGGAATGTGGTATGGTAATCTGACATGTGTAGGCTCTCCGGCCCTTGCCACAGGCGGAGCGACGCTGTCGGATATTGTATGTGATTTTTATCTTATTTTCAATCTGAATGGAACTGATCTGACCCACGCAGTATCCGTTGATCAAAGTCCCA
Source organism: Aspergillus baeticus (assembly GCA_027569055.1). Lineage (NCBI taxonomy): Eukaryota > Fungi > Ascomycota > Eurotiomycetes > Eurotiales > Aspergillaceae > Aspergillus > Aspergillus baeticus. The sequence continues at coordinate 81,458 of JAPDEI010000040.1, forward strand.
TATGCGATCATCGTCTGGGGGGCTGCTAGTAAGTCACGATCAAATTCCTGGGTAAAGAATCTAGCTAACGCAATTACAGCTGTCGTGGGCCCTGCTCTGGCTCCCGTGGTTGCCAACTTCAGCGCACCGGCGATGAACTGGCACTGGGTATCTTGGGAGATGCTCTGGGTTAGCTCTCCCGTCCTCATACTCTGGCTGTTCGTGCCCGAGACCTCAGCATCGACAATCCTCCACTACCGCGCTCGCCGCCTGCGCAGACTCACCGGAAACGCCAAGTACCGCACCAAGGAAGAGATCGACCGAATCGCATCCCAGACAACGACCAAGAGCATCTTCTACAACGCCATCATGAAACCAACAGAGATCAACGTCCTCGACCCAGCCGTGCTCTTCTCAACCGTCTACACCAGCTTGATCTACGCCATCTTCTATTCCTTCTTCGAGTCATTTCCCATCATCTTCGAACGCGTCTACCACTTCCGCTTTGAAGTAACGGGTCTTCCGTTCCTTGCTGTGCTACCGGCGCTGGCCGTTGCGACAACCCTTCTTGCGTCACACTGGCATCTGTCTGTTGAGCGCCACCTGCCATCAAAGGGCATCGCCGCGTTTGGGGCACCGGAGCGGCGCCTCGTCCCGGGGCTAATCGTGTGCTCTTTGACACCGATTGGTCTTTTCATCACAGGTATTCTCAGCCCCAGTCCAGTCCACCATTAATAAATGACCCCTAGCTAACCAAAACATTTAACAGCATGGTCTTCCCGCCCCAGCGTCCACTGGATAGTACCAATCCTAGGCCTCTTCCTCAACATCATCGGCACATTCACCGTGATTGTCTGCATGCTGCAGTATCTGGCCTTTTCATACCCGCGCTACGCGGCCTCGCTGTTCGCCGCAAACGACTTTGCGCGCTCGACCCTGGCCGCGGGGGCCGTTATGTTCTCGCGCCCGATGTTTGTTAATCTGGGTCTGGACTGGGGGATCAGTTTACTGGCATTTTTGGATATTGTGTGCTGTGTTTTGCTCTTTGGGCTGTGGAGGTTTGGGGGACACTTGAGGGGGAAGAGTCGGTTTGCGGAGTCTTGAGATATGGAGTTGGGTCTTTTCCTTCTCTCTTTTCTTTTTCTTTTTCTTTGTCTTTTTTTTTGGTCTTGTGGTATTAGAGGGGATCGTTTATGGGCTAATAGAGGGGCTGGAAGCTGAGTAGTTTAGAATGGGGATAGATAATCAGACTTAATATCATCATTACTCCAATAATTCAGCTATCCCTAAGATGGACCACCATCAAGAACCGTATCAAGCGCCTCTGCCACTGGCTGGGGCCAACATAGAATCTACACTACTACTACCTCTGACCATCTAACCATCCATTTGTGAATATCATTGCCTATTCACACTGTCAGGATACTACCCTGTACAACAGATCTCCTGAAACCCACACAGGGGCACCCCCAGTATGTATAATACCTACTGTATGATGCCCAAAAACGGAAATTCTCGATGGCCACGGCGTGTGACGATGTTGCCAACAAAAAAGAAGGGGGTAGAACATGTCTAGGTTCTACGTGTACAGGGCTGGTATAAGGGAAGGGGGGAAAGGTCATTCGAACGTGGACCCGGAGGGGTGTGTGAGAAGGTATTCATAAAGGAAAAGAAATGAGACTCCCGCAAGCTGGCCGAATGGTCGTACATAGGTAGTGGCCCGTTTCGATGGCCCGGAGTGGATGTTGTCAGCAGTGCTAAGGTATGTATGCATTCTGCACACTCTTTTCAAGCTTTCCCAACAGCTACTCCGCACACTAAGCGCGAAGGTAAGCCAAATCATTGGCTTGAAGATGATGCTTACATACTGTACAGACATAAACGAGGCGTTGTCAGGTGACTGTCTGTGCCGCTTCCCTTGCTCCGCCCCTGCTCCTCCTCCCCTTTCCATCTTTCGTGCTGACACCGTGTTCCTCCCTGTCCAAGATGAGGCTCAAGAAAAAGCCATATAGGCCCAAGCTCCTGTTTGTCAACAGTGTGGACGATTCGCAACAGGCACGGTTGCAGAACCGCCGCCTGGTTCACTCCCACGTCAGCCAATACAGATGGAAGCGAAGCCATGACGCTGAAGAGTACTCGAACCCAAGCGATAAGGTCCCGTCTAATACGAATACGCGGGTATCAGGGCATGTAGGTTAAGAAATGATTTCAATTCACAAATGCTATGGTGGCTGAAAGGTCGCTATTTCAGGCCGAGGAACAGCACCGTGATCCCCGCATAGTTGGTAGTGCCGCATGCTTTCCGAGCCATCAAATACAGGACCCGTTGCTGTTATACTCGGATCCTTTCTTCCCTGCCCAGCAGGTCCTTAGTGCCATGTCCTACGGTATGCATGCACCCCTAGTTGTCATCGATCTCGGTTGGTGCGACGTCTAAGCCCCCCATCTAGTGTCTCAAACAATGCTGCCCGGGCTTTTCCTACACGAGAAGACCGGCAAGGCATGGGTCCCCGCAGCCGTCTCAGATCCAGTCCTTTTCAGCGCGTGTATGTACGGCGCGGTCGTCCACATGCTGCGTCGACTGGACGGCCACTCGGCAGAGTCCGAGCAACATGAAGTGTGGCAAATCAACAACGAGACGATCCGCCGTCTCCATAGGATTCTGGGTGACCACACGCGTGCTAGTAGTGATGGTGCCATCTTCGCCGTTCTTGCTCTCGCATACAGTGCCCAGCTCCAAGCCGCCCCGTTGAACACGGACCCCCACCCGCGCAGGCCCTTGCAGGACCTGCAATGGTTGACCGTCTATAGCTCGCTGCCTACCAACCTGCTTCACGTGCAGGGCCTTGAGACACTAGTTGGTATGCGAGGGGGGCTGGGACAGATCACGCTGCCCGGACTGGCTCCTCTGCTATCATAGTATGGAAGAATCACTCCCTTCCCTTTTTCTGGATTTAGTGAGTGCCGGCTGATTATGGACAAGTCTATGTATGCTGCGTGCGAGCAGGCTGCTTGCAAAGCCTGTTTTGCCATTTGTTCCTCTATCCGACGCGCATCAGAAGCTGGAGGAGATGACGATGATGATAGGCGGCCATGCATCCCCGATCCATCCTCACATTCTCAACAACGAGCTTTTCACCCGCATGCCGCCGAACATCCTTCAAATCCTCACACGAATGTACCAGTACAACGAGATGCTCGCCCGCTACCTCGGCGGCAGCATCGGCACCCCAAAAATGACCGATCTCGCCGACCAGCGCAACTGGATCCAGCGCGCAATTCTCGCCCTCCCCTGGTCCGACGAGGTCGAGATCACGGCTGATAGCACCTTCTCACGCTTTGAGCATGAAATGGTCCGCGTCAGCTTGCTGCTGTACAGCTTCCTCGTGGTCTTCCCGATCCCCTTCGCCTACGGGCCGTATGATCGCATGCTAGAAATGCTGAAGAATATTCTTGTAAACGACGAGGCAGCCCTGAATCCTCTTCCACAACCCGTAGCCCTCTGGGCCGCCAGCCTCGGCGCGATCACTTCCGAGTCTATCGCGAGTGATAACGCATGGTTTGTGGCGAAGCTGCGAGAACTCACGTCCCAGGGAGGCGTGATGGCGAGCTGGAATGACTACAAGCTTGCTGTCCGGTCTGTCCTTTGGCAGGACAGCGTGCTTGACCCGTTCATGCAGCGGATTTGGCTCTCTCATATTTTGGTCGTCTAGAGGAGATTATTCTTCGAGTGGTGGTTGAGGCGTTGGATCATATCATTATCATTAGAGGTCTAGATAGTATAGTAGTACAGTGTGCCCTTGATACCTATTTCCCCTATGAATGTTTCATTTGCGCATTCCCTAGAAATGAACTTGAACAAGCGGTACTTGCCCAGTTGCCCAGCTCCCGTTCACCTCGCCCTTCCTCGTCCCACAGAGGCTGGATTCTAGCCCGTCACAGGACCGGAACGCCGTAGTAGACTGCTGACGTGGCCCCTCAGTAAGGGCATCTATATTATTATTCTTATAATTCAGTCCCCCAACGTAAATGTGGCTCACCTGTCGATTTTGCCATGGTGAGAGAAGCAGATTAACCTCCCGTACGTTCGGGTAAGGAAAGGGGTTCCCGCTATGTGCGTCGGCTCTGTAGCGATAGGAACGATAATAGCTCGATGGCACCCGCATGATAGCGATTTCCCCATAGCACAACCAATCATATGTAGCCAACCAACGGGCAAGGTGTGTATCCAAAATACCAGCGCAGCTAACTATCCAGCTTCTGCAACGGAAAGCTATGCCAGACATCCCTCCAAGAGGACGGATCGTCGTCATTCAGAGGCCAGACCCTCGCAAAGGTATCTGTGAAGTTAGCCAGCTCCGTCGTGACCTCCCCATCCTGTCTGCGCTTCCGGCGCGCGACGCCTATTTCCTGGACGTCGACGTCGAAATCAACGTCCCCCGGGTCACTTTTCGGGATGCGGATGCATTTCCATTCGCGCTTCATGTACCGAGCGATATCGCCTAGTTTGCCGGTGGCGTTGATCCCCAGGTCCAAGATTACAGTCTCGACGCGGCCCTGTGAGAAGATGAGATGGGCTATTTCCTTGGCGAGTTCCACGTCCACGGCCATGTTGATGAGGATATCCTCGCTGTTAGTAGCGAGGTACGCTATCGGCACCGAGACTGTGACGGGGTCGTAGATATCGAGCTGCAGTGTGAGGTGTCTGACTTTCGGGAGCGCGCCGACGGCCTGGTAGATTCCTTGCTCCTTTGCATCGCCGGTGCTGCGTTTGACTTGGAGTCTGGCATCGCGCAGATGAGGGCAGTGTTTCCCGATAAGCGCGATTTGCGGTGGTGTAAGAGAAAACTGGTGGAAGTAGCGGCGGCTCGCCGACGGGTACAGAGAGAGCTTGCGCAGCGCACGTCCATGGCGGTTCAGGGTGGTCTTGAATGTCTCGTCTTCCCAGGGGCCTGTGAGATGCAGAGATCTGAGGGGCGGGAGGTACTTGAGAAAGTTAGCGACGGCTCGATCCACTGGCGAGGTGTCGAGAGAATGTCGGTCATTCACTACGTCCAGCGCTAGGCCCTTCAGCGAACTAAAATTGCATGAGCGGGCTCGAGCAAGTGTCACTTTGCGGGCTCGCCAGAGCTGGAGGGTGCGGAGGCGCGAGAAGTCGATTGCACTGTCCCATGAATCGAGACGGGCTTCGTTCGCGGGGTCCAGGCTGAGACTTGTGAGCTGGCCGAGGCCCATTTCGTCGTCGATTTTGTGCTTGATACTAGGCCGGCGGCCCGCAGTCCGGGTTATTTTTCTGTACTTGAATCCAGGTCCGGTGTCAATTATGTGGACGTGTTTCAGATTCGGTGCCAGCCCCCGCACCATCCACCGGACCATTCCCTCGTTGTCTTCCCGGTGGTGGTCATCGTGGGCAACTGGGACAACAACACTAGTCAGGCAGGGCGACATCGCGAGGGTGTATCCATATGCATCGGAAAAGAGCGCTATATCCGAGTCTCCGTCTTGGCCGCTCCCGGCCCCGTCCTCGTCCTCGTCCTCGTCCTCATCCTCGTCTGTTTCATAGCCAGTAACTTTTTTCTCAACCAACCACGGCGGATCGAAAGCCTTGACGTGCAACCGACATCCAGGGATTCCCTGCAAAACGCGCAACAACGGCTGTGGAAACACTCTCTCACACGCCCATACAACCTCCTTCAGCCCAGTCAACTTCTCCAGGTACACGGCAAACCTCATCCAAGGCGCATCACTCATTTCTTCCTCGACGCCCAACTGATAGAACTGCCCGCGAAGTATATCGTCATATACCTCGCCCCGGCGCGTGAGTTCATCTTCTCCACGGTCATGCTCAACAATCACCTTCGGCAGCAGCGCCCCAGCGTCGTTTTGGTCTTCACGCAGGGGAATCCGCCCGGAAATGAACAGATACCGGACTGAACTAAACGCCGAGTTTCGCTCAAGGATCATATCCCAGCGTTTACTGTTAAAGTCGAGATCTTCGCGGCGCGACAAGCCTAGGGTGATCCTGCGAAAGCGGATTCTGGATGCTGCAGCGCAGCGTTTGGACGCTTGGGAGAAGGCGTACAGGCTGAGTTTGTGATCGGCGAGGTGGGAGGTGATGAGTTCCAGTGTTTCTAGGGGGAGTGATAGTAGGGGAGCCATTTCGCTGATAGTCGGCAGGAGTTGGAGATGTCGGTTGTGTTGATAGAGTGCTGCTCAACCAACACTATCGCGACAGTATTACCGTCCGGCTAGACAGATTTACCCCGCCACACGAGGAAAGTGGACATCACGAGAGACGATGCTGGCCCAGTAGGCAGAATCTCCGAGAGAACTGTTGGTAAGTCTGCTATAATCTTGGAAGCCCAGAGCGAGCACCATCCATGGTGTAGATCAACAAAATGATGGAGAAGCAAACCTTTGGGTGGATGCTCAAGCCAGTGAAATGCTTGGGCGCCTCAGGCAGAAGTTGGTTACGTAATCCGCCGTTGACTTGCTGTGTTTTTCTTGTCCAAGTCCACGTTTGCAGCCTGGAGTGAGCAGCAGATGACTCTTTTCGGACTACAATTCGATCATATCCTCTCTGAGAATGCTGCAAGGCTCCGATCGCGAGAGCCGCGAGCTTGATGCTTCCCACACGAATCGCGGCACCGGTGGGGAACAACATACAACCATATAAGTTGTGCTATGTGGGACGCAGAACCACGATACAAGGTCGAATTCTAGTCGCCACGATGAACTTTGCCCAGGCTCAAATGAAGCTCTATTGAGCCACTTGCACCATAGGACCACCATTCCTTTACTTGGTCAGAGATGATGGTTTTACTACTCCAAGTCACCTAGTCAGCTACTGCCAGGGGTTAGTGAGCTTACTGACTCAGGCGCCGAATTACTAATCGCCAAGCCCGACCAGTCTGGCTGGCCGCCACACGCTTGGCGATCCTGGCCTGAGATCAGCCTTACATCAGCCCGACGCGCGCCACCCTGAACCCCTGTACCCCAGACAAACAATGCGGAAGCCCCTGTGATTCGCTTTGGGATGGTGCAGCAGCCAGAAAACGCCCCCCAACAGCAGCAGTTCACGTTTGTTGGGGGGCCCATCCTCAAAAAGGAGGCCACCCAGTTGCGCTCAAACATCGCGCGACGGGCGCTCGCCCAGAAACGATCACAGAAATGGTTGGATACGGCGAAGAAGTTGAGTTCAATATTGCAGCAGCGGGAAAGCAGCACAGACCAGTGTACATGCCCTCCGGCGGCAGCATCCGGCGAGGGCGTTGAGCGACCATTTCCTGATTTGATGGCTATTGCCCCTCCAGGCTCACACGTTCCCCTATTGATCAACAACCCCAGCGACACCTCTCACCGTCAGCTCCTTCCGGCCCAATCGAATCGTTGCCTGACATGTGGACGGCTCCAGCAACCCCTGGCGTCTTCAGTAGTAGCCCCAAGTGCTCCCCGCCCTTCAATACTCGGCACATATCGCTCCAACCCCTTTCTGCCCATAGATGCTGTAGCCGCTGAGCTAAAGGTGACTGAGCTGCTGGACTTTGCTGCGACCACAATCTGGCCACATTTCCGGCCCATGGACTATACAGGAAATGGGTATCGGTCGTGGGCGTTCCCGATGGAGGACAAAATACAGCTATACGCTGTTTTGTACGCATCCTCCTACCACCGGGATGTCCTTCGCCTTATGTATGGTGCGGAAGATCCTGTTTTAGACTCCAAGGAGCAGCTGGAGATTCGAGGACTTGCCCTTAGTACGCTGCGCATGGAGGTTGCTAAGCTATCTGAGCCCACATCTCCAACGCGTCCCTTCGACGGAGTGATAATGTGCATCCTCTACCTGGCAGTAAACGAACTGCACAAAGGGGGAATGGCTCGCGACCGTAGCCTGTTCACTCCCCCTTTCATCGCCCTGCAAGCTCTGGACGTGTACGGCGGTCGGATATATCACCCCTTGCATTGGAACACGATGCAGGAGATTGTTCGGCGGTCGGGAGGGATTGAAAAGATCGCGACTCCCCGGCTGAAGTGGCTGCTCAGCCTGTCGGACCTTTTCGGCGCGTTCCAGGACATCCGCAAGCCTCTCTACCCGATGATGACTGTGACAGGTCAGCGGCTAGACTTGCAGCCTCCAGGATTGTTGTTTCAGCCACACGGATCCCGTGGTGCGAGCACCAATACGGGCGCCGTCCTTGTTGCGCCACCAAGCTCAAGTACGGCACCAGGTTCTGGATTCCAGGAACTCTTGTCCATGTGGCCGCCTCTGAAGCAGGATATCGTCACGGTATTCATCCATCTAGGTGAGTATTCTGCCATTGCTCAGCACTACGCCAGCGCCAAAACCAAATGCACCGACAAGATCCTGGATCTCCTTGGCGACAGCCGGAATCTGATACACCACCGCCTCCTCTCTCTACCAGACGAGAGCGACCACATTTCCGAGCTTATCTTCGATCTCGACCTGCCTCATAATCAGACAGGAGATCAAGATCAGTACGAACGCTTGCTATCGCAGCAGATCTACCACACCTGCCGCCTCAGTGCCCTACTATACGCACTACACGTGACATTTCCAATCCCGCGGTTCCGGGCGCCGGCGCAGTCGATCCTGAGTGCGCTCTACCCGCGCTTCGAATGGCTTCGTGTGCACAATGTCTCGCGGCCTGTACTTGTGTGGTGCGTCGCTGTCATGCTTAGTGTACTAGGCGACGAGGGTGGGCCTGGATCTGAATATGCATCTCAATCCGAAGTTCTGATCGAGTATATGGCTTCGATGGTGGCGAGGGTCGAGGTCGACTCTGTGCCGGCACTTGCGGTGTTCCTGAGAACCTTTGCCTGGGTTGACGTGGCTGTCGGAGATGGCTGGAGGGATCTGTGGGAGCGGATATTGCGTCGGACAAATGATAGACCGTACATAACTCTTCAATGTAGATAGATAGATAAAGATAGATTTCCGCTCCGTACCCCTGTTTTCAGGAATTGAATTGAATTCTTAAAATTGAAAATCTCATCTGATCTGCAGACATGTTCCCCTTTTAATGATGGCCCAACTGCTCGCTTGAAAGCTCTGACTGTACCCCGTACTCTGTAGCACAACCGTCCAACCGAGGCCATGATATGACGCTAAGCCGACTTTGGAAGTGAGGTTCCTCTCTGTGATTGGCGGATGGCAGAATCTGAAATCACACAAGCCGTGAAAGTGGGGCTCACCATACTTTTGGGTCTCATTTTTGGTATATAGTCAAGAAAGCCTGGCTAATCAGATACATGTCCTGGTCTCAAATTTCATCTCCCAATTCTTCTATCTATATATACATTCCACATTAAGATCAACATAAATATATATCTCACCAAACAATCTCTGTCCCCTCGACCCCCTCAACAGAAGGAATCCTCTTCCGCAGCGCAACCCCATAATCCCCACCATTCGGCGTGCGCAGCAACGTATGCACATGGAACTTCTGCGGCTCCTCATTATTCAAAAACACGCCCGAGTGGTGATCGAACTCGACGAGCATAACGGGGTTCTGGATCCGGAAGTAGAACGGATCCTCATCAGCGAACCCGCCGATCCACGAGAAATACGTCTCGTCTTCGAATTGCCGGATGTGCGCGAGTTTGAGATCGCGCGCGCGTTGGGGGAGGTAGAGGAGGTATTGCGTTAGGATTTCGTAGAGGGTGGTTTTTTGGGATGGGGTCAAGGATGAGGCGAGGATCCCTTCGTTGGGGACGATGCGGTTATCCCGGTATGCGCCACACAGGTGCCGCTGGTCATCGCGGTTCCAGCGGCCCGGCGGCATGGCTGGGTCTTTCATTGATTTGTATATCTGGGCTTGCCCTTGGAGCTCCGGTGTCAGAGACTGCATAAGCTGCAGCCCGAGTTTCTCCTCGACGTGCAAGATGCGCGTCCCCTTGTACGGCCCGTCATCGATCTCGTTCGGCTCCGCGCCTGTGAACCAGGGGCTGGTCACGATCTGGCCCTTGTAGAGAAAAATGTTCAGGCAGAGGTGGTGCCCGTAGAAACTCCAACCCCAGGGCCTCGTCGTCGACGGACGGCCGAAGAGGACGAAGTTGTATGAGAATTCGTTCATCACGCGTGGGGACTCGACGAGCTCGCCCAGGTAGTGGTTTATGCGCATTGCCGCGATGGCTTTTTCATACCCTTCGGGGGAAAGTGTGGCTTGGAGGATTGCGAGGATCGCGGTGCGGATGCTAGGTGTTACCTCGTCGAGGCGCAGCCCTTTGTCTGCGAGCAGGAACTCTGGGTTCGACCAGGTGCGCCATTCGGGCGAGTCAATGTGATAGCAGAGGGTTTGTTGCTGGGCGGGTGTGAGCAGCGAGAGCAGGTGCGTGGCTGTTTCGGTGATTTGTGTGGTGGGGACTTGCTCGTCTTGGAGGTCGAAGAGGTCGTCGCGGACGTTTCCTAAAAATCCCGATTAGCGCAGCTCTTACTTTTAATGTATTACAACTTTTAATGTATTAGAAAAGTGTACCATCGAATGTAACGCCCTTGAACGGCTCCTGCAGCAGCTCGCGCCAGTGTGTGTACAGCGCGTGCAGCCACGGCGGATTCCGACCCGTCTTGAAGGCCTCGGCATATTCGTGCGCGTCCTGCGTGCGCATCACCTGGAAGCGCGGCAGGCTTAGGTCGGGGAGGTACTGACGGAAGGACATTGCGAATTGATTTGTTTCTTTCCTACTTGTCCAAGGGGAATGGATCTTGGGGGTTTGGAACCTTGGGGAACGGCGTGGGAAATCCGGAGGCGCTGCTTGTTATACTCCAGTTTCCCCACGATCCCCACTGTGGGGGCGGCAGACGGATTATCCGAGCTGCGCTGCGTAGAAGCCGATGATCAGGCCATGGCGACGGTTGGATTGTCTGTGGACAGTGGAATGGAGTTTGGAATGTACGCCAGCTGGATAAGTTATTTTGCGGTGTACACGTACTGTTGTGTGTTCTGAGCAGCCATTGCAGGTGCGGGGTTACGATATCCTCGACTCTTGGAAGATCAACATTTCCCCTCATCTACGCCAACCCCATTTACAGACTCTCCAATCCAATTATTCGACAATAGGTTGGAGGATATACACGTAAATAGCAATATAATATTATCACCCCTTCTAAGAAAAGTAGGACTACGAATATTTCTCAACCTCCCGATCCGTCCACTCCCAAAGCCTCTTCGCCATCTCCACCTCCCCCTCCAGCCCACACACCCCCCTCGCCGCAACGGGCACATAATACCCGCCATTAACTACGCTCTCACGCGGCGCCGTCGCCGCCCAGATCTGCGTCAGCGCGCCCGTCCGCACACTCCGCCACAGCAGCGAGACCACCGCGATCCCCAGACCGCCCAGGAACCCGGAGTTCCGCGTGTGCTGGTACAGATCGCTGCCGACGGTGCCCGGGTGCACGGCGACGGAGAGGATCTCCGGGTACCGGCGCGCGAGCTCGGCTGCGAAGAGCACGTTTGCGGCCTTTGAGGCGCCGTAGCGCGTTACCCAGCCGTGGGCCATCAGGGACTCCGTGGAGGTTATCATTTCGAGGAGGGAGGACGGGGCGGCGCAGTTCGCGAGCGAGGTGAGGGTGACGATTCGGACGTCCGCGTCAGGGGATTCCGCGGCCGTGCGGCGCAGTGTCGGGAGGAGGAGCTTCGTGAGCAGGAAGTGGCCGATGTGGTTCGTGCCCAGGTGGATCTCGTATCCGTCTTCCGTCAGCGAGGGCGCGTTTCCCATTGTCCCCGCGTTCAGGATCAGCGTGTCGAGGCGGTCGCATTCGGCGTGGAAGCGCTTCGCGGCGGCGCGGATGGACGCGAACGAGGCGAGGTCGAGCGGGATGTGACGGATGTCCGCGTGGGAGGAAGGGGGGAGCTCTTTCTGGATCGAGGCGATGGCATCTTGTGCTTTTGAGGAGGTTCGCGCGGCGAGGTAGATGTGCTTAGGATTGTGTTTGGCGAGTTGGAGGATTGTTTCTTTTCCGAGGCCGGTGTTTCCTAGGAGGAGCCAGCGTGGAGAGGTTAGTCGAGTCGACGTGCGGTGACGCGTGGGGCGACGCGGGGAGTGTTCTAGTGCTTACCTCCGGTGACGAAGATGACCTTTCCCGACAAATCGGAGATGTCGCGGTCTGGATTGAATTGCGAGCCCAGGACGCCTGCCGTGAGCTCGTTGAGGGAGGGGCCGATGCTGGCGTGGAAGTCGAGAGGGTGTCGGATCGCGTGGGCGACCATCCCGCCGACGCCGGCGACGTCTTGGAAGGACTGCACAGGAATAGACATTATATTAGAATTAGAATTAGGAAGTATTGAAAATAAAAAGACGAAAAGCAGATTGTCGCCTGCAATTAGGGAGATGGGAGTGATTGAGAGCCATGGTGAACGTGAAGGTGAAGATCAAAATGAAAGATTGTGCGGAGAAGTCGCCGTTGCCGGCCTCGGTTTCAACCTTCTCACCAGATAAGGTATACACAATCCAGCCCAGCCTAGAGATTAGGGAAGGGGGTATAGTTTCTATAAACTGCTATTTCGACTGTATATATCAATAAATTCTTCTAGCCGTCAACCTGTTCCCAGTGCAGATAACCAGCATACCGACAAATGTTGGATATATATATCACACCGCTTCATGATATGTGCTCACTATGGTGGCCGGTGCTTTCTTCGTCAAATCATCAAGAATCAACTCCTCAAAGGTCATTGACTCTTATCAACAATTATCGGAACATCCACGAGCCTTTCCACCAAGAATCAGTCGCTCTACCATGCGGGTTACGCATGGAGATGATCCTAGAACGGTCTTCTACAGAAAGTCAAGTCCGACAATAATGTTGAGTTGAGTTTCAATCTAACTTTTCAACGCCTCATTATACATGTCATCGTCCGAGTCCTTTTCTTCATCTTTCTCACCTCAAGACAAAGCTCCTCACCGTCAACACATACATCATGTCTGAGACGACAGGTCCCTCGCTCTACGAGCGGCTATACAACCTCGTCAAAAGAGAATCACGCCAGTCCTCTCTGCAAGCGACTCAGATCCTGCTGGCTCCGTTATTCTCGCGCTAACCCGGAGCTGTACTTTCCGAATTACGCGGCATATCACGCCAAAGCTCAGGCACAGTGGGAGGGTATGGATAAGGACAAAGGGGGCGAGCGGCAGCGCAACCCACTGACGCGGAAATTCGAGACGAGAATCGACGTGCTTGGGGACACAGGGATCCTGCACCACTGCTGCGTTCTCGACAGGCCAGATTGCAACATCGAAGTAGAGCTGAGCTAGACACTTATCACCAGTGGGAAGTCATCGCTGAGACAGGAACTGCTCGCGGCGCGGGAACTAGCCCTGTTACCCAGGTATAGCATACATAACAAGGTAGCGGACTGCGATGAGAATGTGAAAGTCTACGTCTGTCCACGTCTTGAGCTGGTCGCGCATATCTGTTTTGTCCGTTCAGAGATGCTTCGGGGGCTCATACAGTGTCTGCCCCAAGGCATTTGACCGTAGGGAGAACTCAAGGAGAGCGTTTTTAGGAAGTTCCTGGGGCTGCATCGAATGCCGCTTTACGTTCTTTAATCTCACACTGCGGCCCTGGTGTTGGGGATGTACCAGGCCGGTTAAACGAAGAGTGGAAATAGTTTCATTCGCTCAGCGAGGTTCATCATCATGACAATGTGAATCAAACGAATACAAGTCAATTGACTAACATTTAAAGCCTCCCCTTCCTCCCATCCTCCATGGTCTTCGTAGGAGGCTTCATATTCTTCGGCTGCACCTGCTCCCACAACGACCCCTTCCCCTCTCGAATACCCCGTTCATCAACCTTCCGAAACCACTCCTCAGCCGACCGAATCCTATTCGGATGAATCTCATCCAGCAGCTTATAATCCCGCTTCACAACGCCCGTATTGCCCCCCGAGGCCCGCCACAGATTCCAAAACCCCGTGAAATTGTTCCGAATCGTCATAAACGCCGGATCACTGGGATCAGAATTATACCCCGCGCCCCAGTCTGCTGCGCGGGATAAGGGCCCAGAGGTCCAGTACGTATCCATATCGACGTCGACGAAGCGAGCTCGTTGCCCCGTCACGGCGGAGAAGGCGCGTGCGAGCTCGGCGTAGTCGACGTGCTCGATTGCAACGGCGAGATCAAGCCCGCTCGCGCGCGTAGGGTTGTCGAAGAGCCACCGCACGTAGTGACCACAGTCCTCGAGGGCGACGTGGGGTACTGCGCCGGCGGCGCCGAGGGGCACGCGCCAGGTGAGGACGTCGTCACCACTCTTTTCGTCGCGCTCGAGCGTCGGCGACATGGGTGTTCGCGATCCGATGGCCATTTCGATGTAGGGGCCTGTCGTGAAGATCGCTGCTTTCATGCCACCGTTTGGACTCTGCTGATTCTGGAAGAGAATCCACTCGCCCACGCGGCCCTTGCCATCGTAATGCCCGCAGCGGAACTGTTTCTCGAATCCGGAGAGCTTATACCCGTAATCCAGATTCCCATACACGAAGAATTTCACGCCCCCATCCTCGCGCGCAAGCTCGTACGCGCGGATCGCCCAGTAGACCTCCGTCTTCTCGCCGCAGTTGAACCCGTCGATGTTGACGAATGCCCCGTCGCATCCGCGGAATCCGTTCCGCAGGTCGGATTCGCTCGCGAAGGTTCCCGCGACGAGCTCGACGTTTCCCAGCGAGAGCAGGTGCTGCGCGCGTGGCGAGGAGACGTCGCGTGTGAGCACGCGCACGGCGAACTTTTTGTCTGCGACGAGCCCGGCTATCACGGGGATTCCCTGTGCGCCGGTGCCGCCGATTATGAAGATTTTGGGCGGGTTGTTAGATGTCATCTTGGTAAGATAAGGCGAGATGGGATAGTGAGCAAGAGATCTGTTATCCTATTCTCTAGACCGTAGTGGCTCAATTTGTTTAGTTGCACATTGCCTTACATACATCTTGCCCTATATAGAGCGCCATTGACGATCAATAATCAGGAATTCGACGGATAACCAAGAAATCACCCTCGGGGTCGATCACTAATCGGCTTCGCCGTACGCATCGTGTAGCAACCCTCATGTAGTACATTATTAGGGTTCAGACTGGGCTGGTTGTGAGTAAATCTGATACTACTGCATGGGTGATTGAAACCGAGCCGAACCGGCGAATATCTGATTATCTCATCAGGTCTGGACAGGATGGGAGCTGTGAGGCGAGCCAATGAGATGTTCTCGTTGTCATCGGCATGGGAAATGGGAAGCATAGCAGAATCTGTTAAAGCTGCCGGTCCCAATTCTAACTTCCTCTCGTTCCGACTCGCTTGGGGAGGTGATGGCCGATATGGTAAGTTGGGGACGTATCCACCCTACAGGACTTGGCCCTATCTCGCCCGTTCCGTATTCGATTTGGCCCGCCCGGGGCACCTCGTTGACAAAACCCTCGCCGTTATCGTGCCGTCGGTAGCATGAATCTCATCGGAGGCATAGATGCGATTCCCAACTATTTTTTTTTCTGCGCACACAGCTAGTTCCCCACAGCTAGAGTACGATGGATCCGATCCGATATACCCACCCCCACCACTCTGTAACGTTCCTCGGAAATCCCGCAACTCGGAAATAATTGTGGTGAAGTGGGATTGCTAATTCCGGGTTTTTGTGTGGAGGGAAGGATTCACAACCACAGAGCCGAGAAAGGAGTTGAGTGACCCCTGTGGCCTAGTCACTTAATTCACCCACAATGTGGGATCGAACACCACACACACCTCTTCACTTCCTGCCCCATTCGAGCGCATGGCAGCGGTCGAACACTCACGCGTGGTAGATGCATACAGAGTACCAACCCCGACATGTAAAGAGTTGCGCGTGGCTGTGTGTCTCCTCCTCCTCCTCCTCCTCCTTCTTCTTCATGCGAGTCTTATGGCTAGATATCTCTCCTGGGCGTCAGTCAGACCATCGTGATGGATTTTGTTACAGACGCATGTTTATAGTATATGAAGACAGAGGCTGCTCACAACACAACAGAGGGTTCTGTGGAGATGTAGATTACATGTAGCATCTGGGAGGTAAACCCACAGACATCATGTCCCACGCTCTATTGCTTGTTCTGTGTCGTGGTCGTGCGATTGTGGGGTACAGCCTGGGAAGTGTGGTAGTAGTGATGGGGAGAGAAGGACAGTGTGGGTGGTGGGAGGAGAGCGTCTCTCCCCATACCCCACAAAATGTCAAGAGCTGTTCCATCTGGAAGACTAACAGATGCGCTGCGAAGCACCCTATGGGACATTGGGTTGGCTGGTGAATGTATGTCTGCATCTCGGACATCGCTTCAGTGAATGCTCTCGCTATACCCATTGGTCTGGATGTGAAGCTCTAATAAACCGGTACCACACTTGGGATTCCATGTCAGAATTGAAGGAACGAGCTTCAGAGATGGAGGAGATTGTGGAGGTGTGGGAAGAAAGCTGCAGTGTGGGCTTGTATGTACGCCGACGAAGGCCTCCACTGCTCTGGTGAGTCCGAGGGACAATGTACTCCGTAGCCCGAACCGAACCTCTGAACCATCTCCATTGCCTTCAGCCTGAGCTGGCCATGGCATATGCTCCACCAGACAGTCAGATTCAATCAGTTATGCAATATGCTGATAGAGCTTCCGCAACACCTCAAGGTGAATGTCCCAAAAGCCCTGGCCAGCGATGCAATGAATGAACAAAGAAGTGACGAACAGGTAGGTAGGATAGTTAGGGATAATTAGGCCTTCCCTCCCTCCTTCACCATTCCCTTCCATTTTCCATGTCCAACCTTCTAGGATCGATAGGGCTGCCTACATATACCTGCCCCACCCCGCTGCTTTGGGGATTACTTTCTTCCTTCCTACACCTCCCCTACCCGGCTAGATTTCTTTTCTTTCTTGTCCATCTTTGCCTAAATTGCTCCTCTAGATTTAGATTTTACCAGGATAGGCCGAAGTTTCCCACATTTTGGCATTAATCCGTGTTCCGTCAACATCTAGAGCATCTTTCCCGTAGATCCTCTCCCCACAGCGGACAACCCGAGTGCCCTTCCGACCCACACTCCCTTATCCCTTCAGTCGAGCATCCCACGAAACCACTCGAGCTGTGGCCCCATTCTGCTCTCTCGCCAAAGGACGGGTCCTACAACCGCAACCTCTAGCTCGATTACGGTGGGCGCGGTGCGCGTTTAATCCCTCCTAGGAGATGGTCAATATCGAGTGCCCTAGCTATGGAAGAGCGAGCACAGCGCCATCTGTGGCTAAACTTGCCTTCAAACATGCGGTCTAGGCTTGTGGTATTTCAAATAACGCGGCTTTCGTTGGTGCTCTGAGCGAAGGAGTACGGCTAGCGAGAAATGGGTACTTGACGATGAGGCGTTGAGGCTGCCCATGACGGAACATTATGCCTGCGGCCACCTGGGGCATTCCAAGAGTACATCGTCTTCCGCATTGCAGGAGGCGTGCCATCTCCGACCAGAAAATTCTGCAAGCACCTAGTTTGCGGCACAGGTCCTGGAACAACAAACACGCTATGAAGACATCTAACGATGCAGCTTATTACCAATTACAAGTCCGCCGTCTACCACATTTCGGGCTGAGAAGACACGTCGCCGTTGCCAAGCACAAGAAAACATGATTCTGCTTGCTCCGCGAGGACCGAGGCGTGTCAAGCAGGCCCGTTTTATTTCAAGGGAGGAATACAAACGCTGCGCTGCGTCTGCCTGTCCTGGATCTACCCATCAGAGACTCGATCCAAACACTGAGAACAAGGTCTAATTGATAGAGATGGACTCCATATGGGGCAGTGCTGTGAACGAGAACCCGGGAATACCCCCACTCGAAATCCTTTGCAACTACTATTTTCAACGCCACTGCCCTATACTCATGGGAGTACGGTATCGGTCGCGTTGCGGCAAAATTGGACACCGAGGGTCGAGCTGTTTCCCGCCTCTGGGACACTGTCAAACAAAAGACTGGCTTTCACAGAAAGCGCTTCGAGCTGCCGGTAGAGCTCGTGGCACAAAAGCTGTACGATTACCGGAGCGACGAATCAACCACTATCTTCTGATAAATCCGGTTTTCTATGTCACCGACGGCAAAGGGGGACGTCCACTTTTTTCAGGGATACGATTTTTCCTAAACGGGCTGCTGGCTCTATTAGGCATTGCAGATGTGCTTGGGTGGATGAGGAGTATGACCCAGACATGCCGATGGCGTTAGCACCTCCAATTGACGGTGGTAGAGCATTAGAATAGAATATGCTGCCAGCCACTGAGTATCTACACACGCTGGCGAGGGCGTTTATGGCAGCAACAGACCGTTGTGGCTCCGTGGATCGGTGAGGAATGTTTCTTTGTCGGATACGTCTAGCAAAAGTGACCTCGATTGTTGCAGCGAATGATGCCGTGGGTACCATTAAACACTCTCGTTAGAATACGAAAGAGTCGGAAACCCGTCCCGTAATACTGGTACTCATCGGCTAGGATGGTATAACCACCAGCAAAAAGACATGGAGACACACCCCTTTGTCTCGTGGTCGAAAACTTTCTAAACCACGGTATGTTCAAGATGCGTATCCTCGCGGAGTATCTTCCCCGCCCGCTCGACCGAGCGAATCCTACCTAGTTCTAGAATCTTGATTGCCGAGCTATGGATGAGAACGAGAGGACGCGGTGCACTCTAGTACGAACCATTGCATTTCTTTGCGGCGGTACCAAAACGGCGGGTTGAAGCATTGAATCCAGTGCACACCGCCGTGCAAAGAAAGAGACCATATCTTCAATTCTCTCGATTGGGGCTGAAGGTCCACTCTTATCTCTTGCGCGTCCCGAGGCTAAACAGGCCCAGTGTAACGCTGTTTCCAGGCTCCTGCGCGCCGCCCCAGCAGCAGGCCATATCCGCTGATAGACGGCCTGTCTCACAAACCGGATGTATTCAGGGTATAATTTATCTCTCTCCGCCGGTTGCTGCCAAAAAAGGTGATGACAGTACTTATTACGCGCGGGTACTGCCAAATTGACCGTTGCTGACAGCTCTCCTCTGCGTTGTGGTTGTAGAGGACCCTGAAAGAACCGTCCTCCCTGATTGACACTTGGATCAGGTGTAGTGACCCTGGGCCCGTCTGTGCTCACTCCTACGACATGATTTTATTTTCTATCATCATCAAGTTGGTATGGGTTGATAGTAGTCCGGCCCTAAAGCCAAAGCCGTGGCTGCCGGCAGAGGGCGTGGAAGGCAAAGAAAGCCGGATACATAGTGTTAGCTCGCCTTTCATTTGCGCATGTTATTTTTTCCTTTTTTTTACTGGTCTTTGGTACTCCGGCTCTGAAAGCGACGGAGCCATTGACCACACAAGACCACAGAGGCATCGGGCCGTGCAAAGCCGCCACGCAAGACGGGCCTTTGTTGCAGACAGCGTTGAGGAAGTTGCAGCTACCGGAAGGTCTGTGGATTGGGGATCAAAACATACGGGGGCCCATAGCCAATACATACAGGCAGAAGCAGGTGTGGATTCCTGAGTCAGGGTGTGCCTGAAATTCTGTACAGACGGCTCTCGGTGTCACAAGCGAAGATCCAAGGATAACAACGCCTCCTCTCTAGCATTGGCTGCTTTGGCCCGGCCCGAGCTTCTATAATTGACTATGATAACAAAACAATCTGACGGAATGGTGGTGCCGCCATCCCTCAGCATACTCTCTTTCTGTTTCTCATGCAAGACGGGACCATCACTCCGTTGGACTACAATATCCGGCGGCAGACACTACCTGAATCCTTTGCCCGATTATGATATGATGCACCCCAGAGGCGGGAGCCAAGGACATCTGGTTGAGTGTAGTAAGGAGATCACCACATAACGTACGGATGCTGATTAAATACACGGCGTATTGATCGCTGCGCACCCTTCCATAAGCCCACTTGGCTTCGCGCCATCCCTCCGCCGCCTCCCCCCGCCTCGCGTCGACGCACCAGCGATACCTGATGGCGAAGAAATCCGCATTCGCTGCCCCTCCTTCCCTCTCTCAGTTGAGATTTCAGCCTCTGGGGCGCTCCCTTGACAACTGGATGGCACGTCGTGCTCAGTCATCGGAGCCATGGTAGATAATCCGTGGCACGCCTTCCATTACGACCGTAATCGTCACCATCTTTTCAGCATTGCGTGGTGCGTCAGGAAACTCGTCGTTTTGCGCGAAGCAATTCAAGACAATCAGAGTTCAAACAGAAAAGAGTCGGCTGAGGTAAACTTTGATGATGTCCGTAGTTCTAACGCGCTTTTGTGGAGGTATAACCTCCTCACTCGCATGGTAAGGATGGTTCACCGTTACCTTTCATTACAGGAAGCTGGCTAGCAAGGTCGCGCTCAATGCCGACTAGATCTCGTGCCTTATGCAGTATAAGTGACTACCTTGGTCACGTCTGGTATGCTACACTTTCGCATGAAAATTCTATTGGACATACCTTTGTCCCTTCTACTCTGGTGTTCATATCTTCGGCAACTGGCGAAGTCTCTGCCCCTCTCTCCTTGCTCCTAGAGGTATACGATGAAGTGGAGAATGAACTACCCTTGGATCATGGTCCACAACTCCCTAAAAGCCACGTGTCCGCACTCAGCGTGGACGGAGGCTTTGGGCTACTCGTGCTGGATGACACCGCATTAATGATTGCGGGGAAGGGAATGCAACTTCTTTCCATAGGTTTGCTGCGTCTCTAGCGTTCGCACAGTGCATCTCCGGGGGATTCGGGAAGAAGTGGAAAATATCCTCCAACGGAATAAAACGGCTCTTTCTCGTAGTACCCTAGGCAGTTTCAGCACGCAGTGGGGGTATTCAAGGCCCTGAGATAGAGAAACAGAACCCAATATCAGGATGGGGGCGAATTTCGATTCCGTGTTAGCTAAGACATGCTGTAACAATCAACAGAGGTCGCCGCTCGAGAGTCTGCGCAACCGAATATAGGAGATACTGGCTAACCGCGGGTGGACCTACGTCGGGAATAGAGCCACATCATTGAGTACATAGTGGTCAGATGCTGCTCGCTCTGGAATAGTCAATATCGCTGGAACGGATCACGCCTGAACAGGCACGCCCGACTCGCATATATTCTTGTGGAGCAGCGTGTTGGCATGCCGCAGATCACAATCGATACAGCTTGCCAGTCCATATTACAACCTCCAGTGGCGTTTCCTCGCCAATATGCGGACCAGAAATTCTTTATCCTAGAAAAATATATGACCGTCACGATGGGCGGATAGGACAACGGACGTGCCAATGCCGGTTTGGTGTGATGGTCTTATTTACCCAGACCTCAAGACAGAATGCGCAACCAAGAATGAAGACCAGGGATTTACCATGCCCAGTCCGGGTCTTCGACACACCGACTATGAAGGCACAACGCTGCAGCGACAAAATCGTGGGCCCCGTGCCCTATTTGTCCTTGACGGGAGGAAAGTCGTCCGACTATGGCGCATGTAATGAGTAGAAGTCTCATGCGGTGCTGGTGCCTGCCTGGTGGAAGTTCCAGGAACTAATGGGTTTGCCGGCCGGTAAGCAAGCGCTAGCTGCTTGCGCGAGGATCTTGTCTTCTGTTAAAAGGGCAATTAACAAGCAGGCGAAGTGCAGGGAGATAAATGCGCTGTTGCGCTCTCTAAACCGCAACACCATCGAGCTCACGCAATTCATGCGGAAGAACGCCTGTCCTCCCCAGCTTGAATGATAAGAGAAGAGGACAGGGAGTTGTTTTGGGGCAGGTGACCTGCTCAGGTGCGTTGTTGACGAAATGGCAGAATGCGCCATGGGTGCTGGGTCGTCGAATCAGCGATAGCGGACGTCTGTCCTTCTCTGATCCGGACAACGTGCGTGGACGGGGGAGAGTCCAGTAGGCCAAGACCAGCATGCGGCACGCCTGTGCCACATGTCACACTTGGGTACCCAGTCCCTCTAAATCTATCTCTCTGCTCTCTGTTTCGTGTACCATACGAAGGCTTCATTTGGGGATTCTGGAACGGCGTTGACTTGCTGTGTTAGTGCTTACACATGGGCTGATGGGAATTATACGCCGTCCGGGACGAGGTTCAAACCTCTGACAGTGTCCCGGCTGTCCCGTGGCCGTGCCGTTTTGGCTCCTGTTATATGATGTAACGCAACGCTCCTTGACTATCGCCTTATTCAACAACACGTCACGCCCTCCCCGTCCCGTTTTACCCACCTGTCCCCTGGGGGCGTGTTGTGGGGGGGGGGGGGTTCAGGCATCCGGATAACGTCTGGAAAATTCGCGCCTCATTCTTGTCCCATATGAAGCAGAGTTGCAGAATCAGATTCCGTTAGTGACCAATACGAAAAGCTCCATTGCCATTCCATGAATACTGATATAAATAAAGTAGCCTGTGCAGCGCACATAGGCTGTATACGTGCGGAGACACCATTCTGAGAGATTTCCGCTCCAGTGCGAGGACCCTATTATAAGCGCCCATGATAAGGCAACGCCTGCCTGGACCGTACGAGGCAATTCCGTGGGATGATCTTTTGTGCCAAAGGGACAAGTTGAAGCGGTATAGTGATCGTCCATTACGCGGGACCCAGTGTCATTAATAATGGCGCTTTACATGCCGCTGAATGAAGGGGGAGGGAGTTAGTTCATTATGTTCACAACAGTCCAGCAACCTGCATCTACTTTCGTTTTGCATCAGTCGCAACGATCGCCCTAGAAAGGTCATGAACGAAGTCGCTCCTGTTCATCCCTCTCGGGAGAATTGAGGTGGAGTGGAGAGATGGGCTCTCATCTAGTCTATTAGACAGACTAGGATAACAAGGCAACCCTGCGCTCTCAACTAATATCAAGTGTGGTACAAAAGCGGAATGGCATCTGGAATGGTCCCCGCTAACCTATACCCCTTTCCCGTCTTCAGGCGCCCGAATTTAAGTCTGCAGGTGTTGGGCGCATTGCTCGTGGCATGGTCAGCTCGCTCAAGGCGGAGCTGGACGATTTCGAGGCCTTGATGAAGCCGAACCTCTCAGAGGAGCACTTGCAGATGATTACTCCTGATATTGACGAAGTGGACACCGCGTTCGCCAGGATGTCGCGGGTGCTGGCAAACTAGGCCCGGAAGTATCATGACTGCCGTCTCACGGAGCTTGGAACCAAATGCAGATGCATGCACTTAGCGTTATCTCGGTGACAAGCTTTCTACGGGGAGAAAGATGAATGCTCGTGTCTGTGGTTCTTTTCGACTGAGCACTTAAATACTGGGGCGCAGTAGATCAATTAGCAGCGTTAATGGTAGCAGTCTGAATATTCTGATGAGACAGTCAACTATGGCAGCGAAATTTCAGCAGTAAACGCCCTGATGCTGGGTGAAACCTTTGCTCCACAGATTTCCCAACAATAGAAACAGACCAAGTCATCACCGTCGAGTAAAAATCAGATCCAAATTCCCAGCATAAAACACAAAATTATCTTTCGCATCCCCCATGAACCTGGATCCATCCTCCCCCGGAGCAAATGTAACATCGAATTCCATAATCAAACGAGCCACTGTGGTGCGCAGATTCATCAACGCCAACGGTCTACCAACGCAGTTGAATTCACCCGCACTAAACGGCATAAACGCGCCCTTTTCCTTGACCAGCTCAGAGCATTTATACCATCGTTCCGGTATGAATTCATCGGGCCTCTCGTACGCATGCTCCGCTGTACATTGTCAGCTTGGGTTCCCACGCTATAGAAGGGCCACCTACATCGACCAATAGTATACATAGGGCACATGATATGAATATTCCCAGGGATATGGACCCCGGCAATATCGATCCCTTCCGGGGGAGTTTTCCGCTGCAGCGCGCTTGGGACGGCTGGATATAGCCGGAGAATTTCGTTGATGACTCCGTTTAAGTGATCTAGATGGGCAATTGTTGAGTGTAGAAATTCCCCGCTTGCTTCGTTTGCGTATGGTGCTAATTCAGCCCGCAGTTTCTCGATCTCCTCGGGATGACGGACAAGCTCGTAGAATATGGCTGATAGTGCCCCGGATGTTGTGTCACTGGTTCACCGGTGAGAAACGTGTTTTTATGGCGATTATATGTGGGATGAAGCTTACCTTCCTGCAATGACTATCACCCGAGCATCACTGTAGAGCAGGTTCTGCTCAGCTGGGCTTATTTTAGAGAGGTCTCTGCCATTCAGAGGTGCGATAAACGAGGAGCTGACGTCCGGGATCTCAGGAGTATTCTGTACGGCGTTAAAGAAAGGCCAGAGCCAACGAACCAGAGAACCACTGACTTTATATCTTGCCACCATCCTCTCCCTGCAAAACGCCGGAAACTTCCAAAACTCGCCTGACAATCCCGGCGTCGCAGCCAACAGAACAAAAGCCCAAGTAGGGAGAAACAGGCCGATTGGATCCACAAAGCCATTGAGTAGCCGAATTGCCCAGTGCTCCTCGCCACGCTCTAAACTCCCGAATCCCTCTCCGAAGGACAAATCCCCCATGACATCGAACGAGTACAGATTGAACCACTTGCGAATATTCACAGGCTCGCCGGTCGCACTCATTTCCTTTAACCGAGTCATTAGCTTCTCGCGATATCCGCGAATCCGCTGCTCGTATCCACGAAGCAGCCGATCGCTGAATGCAGGGCTCCACACGCGCCGGCGTGCGTGGTGCTGCGCCGGGTCACGCATTAATTGCAGGGAAACCTCTGGATGGGACATGTCGTATGCTATCCCCTTGAAGCAGCGCGACTTTGGCCCGTAGACGATCTCGGGCGCCTTGGGATGGATTACCGAGATATCGGATGATCCGATGCGGAGGAATGGGCCGTATTGCTGATGCAGCTCCAGGAGTTTGGTATGCTGGTTGTTATTCTTGAGCTGTGTTGTCATCCATGCTGTCGAAATTCGGGCGCCGAAGGGGCCGGGGACTTTACGCAGAGGGTGTAGGAAGATGCGATATATCAAGAGGCTGATGTATAGACCAAGTAAATAGGCGGCTGTGAGGTTGATTGTTGTGATGAAAGCTGTCCACGCATTTTCTTGGAAATAGAGGAGAATTGCGGTGCGCGAGGCAATGCCAAGAATGAGGAGTTTCAGATAGAGGACGCCGTGAAGATGGTGTTCTCCCTTGTTAAAATAGGCGACATGGGATATAATACCAGATAAGACTGCACTGATATATACAGAGTCCGGATGCATCATGTACGTCTCATTGGTATGAAATGTTGGTGTTACATTCCAGCTCAGCATTTCGCGGGGTTAGGTGGAATATATATTAAGATAATCCATCGATAGCGGCCCATACTTCCTAGAAGGGCCTAGACATAGGTGATCACCAGTGAGGGAAGACATATTGTCTGCTGATTCTAACCAATGGTATCACAGAATAGGACCCCTGTCGTTTGTATCCTTGTCGGACTTCGTTGAACCAGGCTACTGTGCTCCTGCGCCCCCCCCGCGGGATGCTCCCGGCTCACACGCATACGAGTGCCAAGCGGGACAGACACTCCGCATTTTTCATCAATTGTCGCCTCGCTGGTTCACATGGCGAGTTGGATGAGACGGTTGACTACATTGGTATCTTTTTGACCTTGAATCCAGGCCCACATAGACCCAAGGGATGACCCATTTGCTTTTCCCCGCGCGGCTTCAGTCTGCACCAGGCGCTCCTGCATGCGGTGAACACATGTTTCAAGGCGAATAGCTCCTCGTTAGAAAAGGGATACCGCGCTCCCACTGTCCTCGAACCAAACGCACAGGCACCTGTGCAATTTTTTTTATTACTACCATCCCGGGCATATTAACTGACCATGGGCTACATCCTCTCAGTCAGCCAAGGTCCAGAAAGGTCCAGTGCCCGCCAGACTTATGTACGCAGTGAAAGCTTACTAGGTCTGTACCTCCATATCTAAAAACCCCGTTACCGCTTGGGTAGTTCCACTCGCGGGTAATGGGCTTGACCCAGAAGTATCGGCGTCCGCGCAAACCTAAGATGTCCCGTTCTCGGCAGCTCGATTCCCTCGTGCAATTAAAATATACGTTCTTAAATACAGATACGCGTGGAGAACACGGTGCGTACCTGCGTGTGATGTGTAGGGCGAGTGCCCTTCGCGGCGTTGCTCAACATGGTATCTTCCCACCGGAACGCGGGTTTTGCACAGCATCAAGAGCGAAGGAATTTATAATATTTAACGTTAACACCCAAAGTAGGTGGAATTCTTTTTACTTAAAGCGTAACCATTAACCTTACATCCGTGGGCTTCTCTCGCGGAATCAAAATCAGTCCTTTTTCTTCTGGCTGCGGTTCATTATGAAATTGGTAGGGCGGTTTGAACCCGGGTGTTTTTGAAGAAGGGAAAAGGCTATGGTGATCCGACAAATGCTCTCAACATTGCTATATTATTCCACCCGGGCTCAAAGGGCCAGAATCAATGAAAACAAAACCTGAATGACGTGTCGACCGCATCACTCAAGTCATTGACCCCATGGCACCGAAGAGAATACAACTGACCGAGTCGTTATAAAGGAGAATGAGGTACAGATCGTTATGTCGCTTATCTGGGTACGCCGGCACGCAGGCCAACATCAAGTAACACCTTCTTTTATCTCGGAGTCGTGCGAATAAATTGTGAATCTGCCATGAGTCTAGAAGGGGCTTGCACATTCCATCATATAACGAGACACTGATCCGCAGGCAAAGGGCCCTGGCAAGCTTGGCCAGAATTTGGAAGAAGATCTAATCTGCGACTGCGAGTCCCGCAGGAGATGCCCTTGTCTGGTCAGTCTCACCTGGCTATGAGGCATTTGAGCATTCTAGACTCTGCCAATGGCTTGGCTGCCTTTTTTTTTGCCTCAAGCTGCCGTTGAACGTCGCGATTGATTATGCGGATAGATGCTGACGATCACCTTGAGGATCTTCGCACCTGGCCGCAGGTGGTCAAATTTTTCGCAGCCACGTCGTGGATCTCGGTTTGGGTGGACCGGTCGATGCTCAATGTTTGTTGTACCAGGCACGCCATTTGTCTGGGGCAATCTCGCTCCCTGGCGTTCAAGACTGACCGAACCGGCTGCCGACCTTGGAACCTGGGGACTGGCCTAAAGTGGAGACAGGTGGACATACCTATTATTGGCAGTTTCCGGGGTCTCTGCACATTATTGTGCCGCTGAGTGTGCATGTGTGATATAGAAAATATCGCGCTTCTGGTGATAAAGGGCGGTTGCTTTGCTGCTAATAATCTATAATAGTGATAACTAGCTTTCCGTGTTCGAGTCCCTGGAATAAATGTTACTGCACTGTAGCCTCTGGTCACCTGGAAACCAAAGTCTAAGTAACCAAGAGTTTGACTACCTGTGGTACACATTCGGTTGCTTGATCTGAGCCTTGAGCATGAAGCACGCAATAGAGATCGACATCTTAATAAACGACAATAACTTGTGGCTATTCTCCGCTCAGTCGTGTGTAGAATCTTTGTCTGACTTTTATTTAACAGATCGAGAAGGCAGGCCCACAATCGTTCTCTTTCACGTGTCAGACGGACGGTTTGGGTTTGAACATTGGTATAGAACCTCGGTTTCTACTTCGCCTCGCCAGATTGTCTGGGATTCTGGCTTACACTATTGGTATCAAGTGGACGTAAGCTTGCTGATGGTGCCTTTGCATATTACTATTGTTGAACACAGTCATTGTTTAGAGAACTGTGACAAGGTCAAGGTGGGTTAGGTGGATCTAAGAAGTGGAGCCGATACCTTTGCATATTAGGTTTACTATATTACTGTTGAACACTGATTATGCTTAGCGAGCTGTGACGGGGTTGAAGTGGGTCAGACGGTCCAACAAGTGGAAGAGGCGGGACTACATATGCCAGTACGTAGGAGACGGTGATCCGGTGTGGGAATACTAATGCTAGCTAAACGCGATGTGGAGCATTTACTTTCCGTCTTTGCTCAAAAGTGTTCTTGACTTACCTGTTCAACTTGTTCAACGCAGCCGGTTTCTCTTTCAAGACGATACTTTGCTCGGAGCTCCACAACATACCCATTGGATAGCGCGCACTGCTGGATTAGAACTGCAATCAGCTATTGACTACTCTTCATCGACCTATTTATACTTCGATCAGGTTTAAGCCTGGTAATCTAAATTGCATGTCGCTCTCTTCTTCCCCCGCTTCTACTTTGCTAAACTTCGTTTCTGGATTCTCTCCCGTACTTGTGACCACTGATTATGTATCAAGCCCACTATGTACCGGCTTATGGGCCACAGCAACATTGCTGCCAAGGTAATTAAATAGGACGGAATAGGTCTGACACGTTGTTAATCATTTTCACAGTGCCAGCCGGGGCTCTACCACAAACAGTAGCTGGACTACAGCAAACCGCCCATCAACTCGGCCCTCCATTCTCCTACCAAACCCAGTCGGTGAATGTGAATCTGGGAGTCCAGGGAGCGAATCAACAGCCACTTCAAAATCAGTTTCTTGGAGTCCACCAACAGCAACCCCAAACGCCACCATACCAGTCCAACCAGCTCCAAAACATACTAAAGCACTTTCCACCAGTGGTACAGAGCCAGGTGCTGGGTTTGATTCGACAGGAGATTCTGCGATACGTGTGCCTGGTGGGACAAATGACTCCAGCGGCTCAGGTGGAAATTCTGTGGACAAGAGTCTCGTATCTAGAGCAGGAGAATCTGAGGCTCCTTCAGCAGAGAGGATGCGACCCAGGTCATTCTTGATGTATGGCTAGAAAACCCAAATGGTTCTGACGGGGCATTGGGCGGATATCCGGGCAAAGCGCCTGGGACGCGAGGGAAAGAGAAAAAACAATAAAATAAGGAGTACAGGATCGTCAATTCCTCTGATATATATATTGAAAATAAGACAGGTACACGCCTAGTAGACCCTGGAGGCTTCACTGGTTGTACTGCAATTATATATATATTCGCTAACCTTGTGGGTCTTAAATTGCACGGACCAAACCCCGCAAACATCCCAACTAGGTGCAATTACAATCCCTACCCAGTTATGGATGAGGTATATTTCTTTGCACTATCAATGGGGGCGTAATTAACAAAAAGCTGGACACATCCATAGTAGCCTTTAATCCCTGCCCCCTTGCAAGGCAGTTATATATAAAGTATTGAGGCTTTCGCGAGGAATTAGAAGTGTCTCATGGGGCTAGAAGACAGACTAATCTTAACTTCTCGACCATTTAATCAGAGACTGTTGGGATGTCTTGTGTGGATGGGACAAACTCCCGAGTCTGATTACTGGCATCGGAGGCGTCCCTGAAGCGAGATGAGAAAGGCAAATATTTTGCGAGAGCAAGTGAAGCTCTTATATTGTGCATGGCAAGAGTTCTTCAACAATCCCCGGATGGTGTAGTTGGTTTATCGCGTCTGACTGTAATATTACTTTGTGATCAGAATGTCGCCAGTTCGATTCTGGCTCTGGGGATTTCTTTTTTCTTTTCCCTGCTCCGATTTTTTTTGCCGCCTGGTGGACAAACTGGGAAAAGTTGGATCGACCCATCAGAGGGATGCTAGCTCCACTAGTGTCGCGGAACTCAACCCCGCAGCAAGACACCACCAGAAACGGAAATCCAGGGAGCCCTAATATAAGACGGTCTGAAACGTTCATCGCTTCTTTTTTTCCTTTCAAATCAAATAAACGGGGCCCGGGGCGCTTGCTTTTGTCGGATCCTTGGAAAGCATATTCCTAACAACAAGCATTCGATACGTGCTTGCACTATTTGGCGACCATGGGGTGCTTTCTGTTTACGGCATGGTCAACCCGGCAGCCGCTTGTGGGCGTTGCCTATGGTGAAATATGAGCCAAGGATCCTGGTACAGGCTGCGGCTCGACGAACCGGACAAGAGAGCGAATTTCATGCCGAATGTGTCTCGAAAATCAGAATTTGTCGCCCAGTGAATTTAGCCTTGTTAAGGTGGAGATATCTGTTCGTCAACGAGGTTTTCACCCGCAAGATCTCAAGAAAACTATGGACTACATTCGTGCCATCTGTAGCATGGGAGATTTAACCTAGAGCCTCTCGAATCTTGGATTATGTTTTAGTCCCTCTGGCCCGGAAGATACCCGCGCCTTAATAGATCCGGTCTAGGTAAATGTTCTGAGGACAGTCTCCTTCCCATCCTCCAGACTGGTGTCGGAGCAAAGATAGTGGCTTCAAGGGAATGGAGGAGTGAAGCCGCAAAAGCTCCGTCCACAAGTGACGTACTTGCCGCACTGCACTTTTGGCGTCACGCATGGGGCCGTGGGGACGGCAATTCCGGACTCAGCTGCTTTGATCCCAATAGGCCGTATTCGGCGGACTTCACAGGAAGGGACACAGCCCATATAATGTGAATTGTAATTCAGCTAGGTCAAGTTAAAGCCACGGTGAAGGTAAGCAGGTCTGCGTGGGCGTTCACACATTGCGGCGTTGCTCGTCTATATAAAGCAGGTCCTCTTCCAGGTCTTAATCTTCCTTCCGCAACCGTCATGCTTGTCAGATCCAATTGCGTCCTCCTCCCGATCCATAGCGGTATTCCTCTATTCAAAAATCTGCCATATACCTTGCGTACTACTCCTGTCTCGAAGTGACAACTCGAGAAGAACCTACCCTCGTTGACAAAAAGCTTCGCCTTTCACGAGCACACCTCAGAGGCTGCCTGATGCTTGCAGAATTTGGAAGTACTGGACTATAACGGATGCGGCGATATGTAGTCTATTATGGTGATTAGCTTGCGCCTTGACTTCCAAAACTTCAACGCAAAACATGATGGATGTTCAGAGAACACCTAGGATTCAACAATCACGTATAAAAATCTTCTCATCTCCAACCCCCCTTGCTCTATGTTCTGCGGCCCCAGGCTAACTTTAACAGAGGTGGATCGGGAGACTTAACCACCGTACTTCCGCCTCAACCGAGGCAATCACGATATTTGAGTGCTGGGGGAGCCGAGCCGCAAAGTGATCTGCCGGTTGACTTTCTCGGACACCGCTGCCGGAACGTTCGATGGTGCATTGTGCATGAATTTCCCAACTACATTGCAAGTGGTTACTGCGACAGTTGGTTTGCTGGTTTTGTTCGAAATCCGGTTCGGGCTCAAGCCCTATGTTCCCTTTAGTCACCTGGATCTTGTATGAGGAAAACCCCCAAGGTCCAGACCATGAACAAAACTTCATCAATATCTGCTAGCCCTCGGAATCACCAAGCAAGCGCTCGAAAACCCTGCCAAAGCAAACGACAACAAAGAGGTCAAGCGGCACCGCATTTTCAGAGCCACAATCCCCAATTTACGGAAAATTGGGCCACCCGTTCGTACAAAACACTTGACAGAAAATTACGAGTTGATACTTGGGGTTCGCCTAATCAATCTACATCCACCACTTTGGGCGAACGATCCAGTTAGCTGCTAGCCGTCAACACTAGAACATAAGACGAAATTCTGGGACAAGCGAAGGAGTAGCACTCATACCAACCTCAAAAGCCTCATAATCAGACATTGCAAGCGAAAATATTGCGACAGCGTAAATCCAGCATGTGCACTTACGGTAAACCGAATCACTCTACATACTTAGCAAACCTGGCCCGGCCGTTCCACGCATCAATAACGCCAGTTTCTCATGACGGCAACCAGCTTTTCCACGAAATGCCCTAGATCAAGCTCAATCCATCTTCTCTTTCCCCAGGTGCGCGCAGGAAACCAGCAGCGCGTGGTCAGTTGCTAACTACCTTGAAAGACCGGGCCCGAAGCTAATACACGACGCGCATGGGCTCTATCGTGCTACGGTCATCGCCCAGGGGTGCCGCGGTGAAGCGAGTCAAGCATCAGGCGGCAACTCAGGTTGCCTCCTGTCCGCTTGCCGGCAATAAGATGGGGATTCCATGCCCAATGCTGACGGCGCCACTGCTATCTATGGATCAGGGCCTTTACACACGAGCCTTTGGCTCCTCCCCGCGTCCCAAGGTACGTCAGTCCGCCCGGATTTTGGCACTGGTATGGATGATACGATACTTTACGTCCAAGTGACACCTGAGTCAGGAGCATGATAGATGGGCTTTGAAGAAAAAGGATGATCAGGAAACTACGTTTTATTCCAAAGGGTTCGAACGAAAGTCGGTTCATACCTGAGGCTTTTCACGCTGAATTTATTGCGCCATGAACTCCCTGGGATGTATAGCAAAAATAGGGAAGTCTCGGCAGCGAGCAGAACGCATCTATAAGATCAAACATACCAAAGGCCGGGCCGCTCCTGTTGAACACCAAGACACCCCCTGACTCCGCCGCTTGTAAAGGTATAAAGCGTTATTACACAGGAATATGCGATATTGCCCTCTAGCACACTCTGCTTGGGTGAAAATGACCTGGAATATAATATAGGGTCGGGCTGGGGGAGCCCAGTACCTTTACCGGCAATGGCGCGACAACTCCAAAGCTCAAGATATCCCGACCCGTTTCCAAACATTAGCCCTCGTGGGGGAAAATCAATTGCGTCTTGTTAGTTGTGGTTGTAGCCCCTGTTTTGCTAGAAGAGGAGCCTTCTGACCCATTTATTGGAAACAAGCTGGTTTACTTCTTCCGCATCTCCAAGCTCGCCGTAGCATACCTACTTACCTGGGAGCAGAAAGAACTAGCACAAGTCTAGAGCGGGATCACCGTTGCACTTTCGTCACCTTGGCAAGGATGGAGTATAGGGCTTCCTCTCAACTGGTGGGGCTGAACGTCGCCCATATGCGTATAGCTCCCTCCGGCCCCCTTTTCTTTGACATCTGCTTCCTACCTATCTCTACTCCGTCTCCTTTCGGGTCTCTCGACACTACAACCTGCGCATATGAAACTCAGGACTATCACTCCGCTTCCATTCTCGCAGTAGCACAATACTGGAGCCATCGGCATTCATAGCTAAACAAAGAAGTTTCAACCAGAATGGATAATGTTGGCCGTGGAAATCGCGGGCCCGAGAGACAAATGTTAGTCAACGAAGTCATGATTCGCTCTAGCTCTGCTCCCTCTGCAGCAGCGGCGCCTGGGGTGAATAAAGATAACTTCGACACCCAAAAAATCAGGTTGGACGACGCCTTAGAAGACTAGGCGCAACGTTTGACAGCCGCCACACTGCTATTTCCAAGTGCTTTCAGCAAGACAAGGTCCAGGGTCCAAGCCATATTTAGCGTCCGGAGTCACAAAGCAGAAAACATCCGAAAATGCAATAGGGTTTCTCGCGACAGTGCTCCGCCAGGTGTGTCGGTGACCGGGGCACGCACCAAGCTATCACTCTCCCCTCTCGCCCCCTGCCCCTGGCCGCAATGGCCACAAAAATTGCCAACAAACGATGTTCACAAAAGAACGCACCCCCTCCCCCCTCTCGTCTATCTAGGAGAGATCTTCCACTACTGGCCATAGACTACCCGGAAACCTTGAGCCAGAGACCTAGTTCTGTATCAAGGAGGCAAGCCAAACCAAACCCACCAGTACTGCCGTGCGCTCCGCACGAAATATCCACCTAATTGAAAGTTCCTGGAAAGATTCTGGAGAAGCTTGTCAATCAAAGACCTTTCTGAATCTGATCCCTGCCTTATATCGGGCCCCTTGCAAGTGACGACGGATCTTGTAAGCTCCTTTCTTTAGCTTGGTTTTCTCTCTTGAACCGAGGGAAACCTGGATGCATGACCATTCTGAGCGTTTTGCCACACCGCCGATATTTGCCGGTTGGAACGACTGATTCAGCTAACTGAAAAGGGTCCAGATGCCAAATTTGCCCAAATGGTGTTTGAGCCAATCATCATGGACTGTGACGACACGGTCATCCAACATTGTAAGTTCTAGTACGCTTGTTAGGGAGGATGGTTGTTCAAGCCTATCTTCTGTCAGGACTACAGCATGGAGCTTTCATATTTCCAGGGCTGCCCCAAGACACCATACTACCTGCCGTTGGAGACACGCCCAATGACTCGATACTAACATTGCATCCCGATCGATTTCGTCCTCGATTCACTCATGGGTCTAATCTGGACTTTCTTGAAAACTGGAAGCTTGAACCACCCATGCTGGTAAATCCTGCGCCCGTCACCCATTACGTGGGTACGAGCAGGGCAACAATGCCACTACGTCTGATCAACCTAACACGTCCACCAGAATAAGCAATAGTGAACCTAGCCTCAGAATTCCAGGAAGCGGCCAAATGGGACAAAAAGAGTGCGTACTGGGACGGAAAGTGCTAATCCTCGGGGGGCATTCAGCGTTGTTGTCACTGCAGGGTTTTAACCCCATTTGGGGTGGAGGCAAAAAAAATTGGTGGACACTCCGGGAATCGAACCCGGGGCCTTCCCAAGTTACATACTTGAAAATGCGAATGGGATATCATACCAACTAGACCAAGCGCCCTTGATAGATTATTCAGCGCATCCTTCAAATGGCCCCTCTAATATGATTGCCCTCGCCAAACACGTCCATGTTTTGTGGGGAGGGAGAGCGTTTGTTTAAGGATCATCATCGAAATACTTGAACTTCGCCCTTTATCTCTGGATCCTAGCATGGCTAATCCTCTCCAGCCATAGTCAATTTACAGGGGCCCAGAGCCCCTGGGTCCCTTTCACCACAGCACCTCCCAACAAGTCTCTTCCGTGCCCTCTTGTCGACTGATACGCAAGCATGGCATTCCTTATATTCTCTCACCGGATGCTTCGCCACCACACAGACCGCCAGTTGGATACTACACTCAACTGCACTTTAAGCAAAATCGGTCCCTACGTATATAGACTAAACCACCCTTATCAAGACACTCCTCGCTCGAGACAAAATGCCTACTCGTGACGCATTTTCGTGTTGCTATGGCAGCGGAGAGTCCGTTTTGGCTGCGGGCACACTATCCCAAGTACAGGCTCAGCTACTACTTAATGATGGGCCTGTCTATCACACTTGCTGTCGCCTTCTAGAGCTGTTTTTGTGACATGTGATGAGGCCGGTCAGTGCGTCTACGAATGTACTGTTGCTTTGTTTAATGATGGGGCTTGTCGAGAGGAGAAAATGTATCAAGGAGAGAATCCGGTATACTGGCATTGCGTGGCCGAGTGCCTCTTTCTTCAAAACCCACTACAGCTCTCGCATGCATTACCTCCACAATGACTCCCTCAATCTACCTATACCGAGGACCAAGTCCTCGAGGTGGTTGCTTTGCGTCTTGGCTTCGCATGCTTTATGGAATACCACAGCTTCGGTGATATAGAATGCCGGATGAACGTGCCCGTGTTCCTGTGAGAGCCTGTCCAATTTCTGCGATTGCGTTGGCTACGCGTGTACATCCTTCAGGGAAAACTCCTTATATGGCGGAGATATTTGATACTATTCAGGAGAACCCTTTCCCTGAAAGCCCATGTTATAAAGATATGTTTCTAGATAGCTAGCCACTTATTGCATCATAGTATAGCCTCCAACACAAGCTTCAGCCTTAAGGTATTGCGCAAGCCCGCTAAGCATGCTAAAGGACTGCTTTAAAACAGGTCCCTTACTTAGGAAAGTTGTTAGACAATCAAATATCACACTTCGCAGAGTATGAGTGTTAAATAAGGCATTGCAGACATTTAAATATTCTCAAGCAGTCAAGACATTATTATTGCCTTCCGGAGGCAGGGGGCGAACTAACCCATCGGTGGGTTATTAATTTAGTAACCCACCACAAAAACCATATATATAGGTGGGTTGCTTAGGGTCAAAAACCCGCCCCATAACAAGTCTAATTGCAAGTGTTAGCACACATTATTAGAAGTGTATACATTTCTCGCATAGGCAAATGCCTACCGCTGCCGCATATTATCCAGGGCATCCATATCCACAAATGTCGAGCGATTCTTCGTAGCAGCCTTACCACCCGGCGTCATTTCTAGATATCCAAGATATTAGCGCTCCTATATATAACACGATAAGGCCTTATAACATTAAAACAAGATCTGCATCTAACTCACCTTTGAGAGTTATGTATCCGTCGGGAACTACACATGTAGTAGAGATGGATCTAGGAGCATGTCTCTTCATCGCAAAATCGCAAGGGCTTCTACTGTGGGCGCTGAATAACGCATCATCAGCTGCGCCCGTAAATAGCTGTAGTACATGTCGGTAGCCTGACATCCATAATAGGCTTGCCATTGGTATCTCGGGGTTTTTCTTTACCTGTTTGAAAATCTCCCATCTAGCTTCGAGTGTAGCTTCGTACCTGTCATCTCTACTTTCTACCGAGAGCCGCAAATGGCGCGCATGGCTAGAGCCAGGTTGAAGGGGCTTGAGGTCTAATAAATCTTAACCTAAATCCGTAAAATGAATGTTCTTGGGCTCTTAGACTGGGCTTATCATAATCCTCACTCTTGTTCATAAAAGTTATCTTGTACGTTTATGCACGCAAACCTTCTACCTCACATCATTTTCAAGTAGATAGTATTTTTTTTGCTTCAAACTACGAGTACAGCCACAAGTAACGAGCATGGGTCGCCCCATCACGCAAAGGATCATTCTAGTCCACATCTACCAAGTACGTACCATGTCTCTGAGCAAATGCCCGGGGCCAACCCTAAGTCAAAGATAATACATCCTTTGTTCGCACCTAGAACATACATGCCTCCTCATCCCACATTTGAAAAGACAACACATACCAACACAATCTCGTAAAAGGCCTACTGAAAAGAACAGAGCACAATCACGCAATAACCAATACAACTATTAGGCCCCCCTCTTCCCATCTTTCTTCTTCCGCCCTCGCACTATCTCTACTTCACCTAAAGTACATTGCCACACCCGCCAACACATTGGAACATACTGGCCATCCTAGAAGCCGCCACTAAGGATCAGACGCCGGACCATCCTGGGGCGGACTCGGCTCCGGCCTATTGGGCGCCTGTGCATCTGTTTCATACACATCACCACAGTCAATAGCATAGTCAGTGTAGCAGCTGTCGTAGCATATATCACGGCTGGTCTGCGTGTAGGTGTGGCAGAGCTCGTGGCATAATAGTTCACGATCTGGGCCTTTTTTTTTGGTTTCATTTAGCTTCTTTCAAGGTGAGTTCGTTGAGTCCGCGACGGGGAGAAAGATGGAGAGGGAGATGGAGACGAGGGTGGGGACGTACAGTTCTTCCCCATGACAATGGGCTCGCCCTGTTCAGCGCTTTGTGGGGTTGGAGCGGCAGACGCCGTAGCAGATAGGAGGGTGAGGGTGAAGAGAAGGGAAATTGTGGAGAGCATTGTTGGTGGTTGTTGTAGAATAGAGCCTGGAGACTTGAGAGAGTAATAGTATTCTGATAGATAATTTAGTATGAGTAGAGCTCGATGGGTGAGGGTTTATATAGTTTCCCGGATTATACCAAAGCGCACTGTACTACCCGACCTGGTAAGACGATTCAGCCCCAAATAGATACACCAAGGCTGGCTGAGTAGCCTTGGCTGGTATCGAGATTGGTTGATGGGTTGACGTATAGTTGACAAAGTAACCATCAAGACCTTGTAAGCTATTATTAAGAATTCGCTGTGTATTATTTTAGCTAGAGGGTAATTCTTTTAAAACTCTTGCAAGTGGGGGCGATGAGCGTGCCTGAGTGCAGGTGCAGTGGAAAAATTACCCAAAAAGCACCTGAAGGAGTTACACCCTGGCTCAATTTATCCCGCACCTTATTAGCGTCCGCTAGGGGGCCCATCTTCAGAAGAGGAAGGGGACCAGGTGATAGGCCCGAATGCGGGTTACGATGTTGGCTGGGCATGCTTGGCTGGTCGATCAGCTCTGTAACCAGGCTTGAGATTGTGGGATCCCAAGCTCTTTACGAGGTTTTAGATTTGTGGAGCGGAGGGCAGTGAACATCTTCTTTCAGTGTCTTCATTCTCGAGCGTTTTAAGCGTCTTGACGCAGTTGCATCAGGTACCCTGCTCTAGCCTTTCTACGAGGCCCACAGATTTTTAACATAGTTTTACAGTGGATATGGCCAAGGTCTATATAGACATTGAACATTCCGATTTCCTCATGTAAACATAAATTGCACCTACATCCCCTCTCACTACTCAAGGCCCTGTAGATATCTCGACCCAAGCCACGTTAAATCACTTTGCCCAACCGGTACCCAAACGCCGCCTTAAACTTCATTTGCTCCCATTGCTAGTAGTCGGCCTCGACTTCGGTGTACTCGGCCCACCAGAGTCCGCAGCGGTGCAGGCAATCGAAACGCCGCGACAGTAGTCATGGTAGCATTTTCTTCTTCCGTCCTGCAACTGGTGGCAAACTTCATGGCAATACGTGTCGTCTGTATGCCTCTTGGATCAGATGTGACGGTTTGTTTTGGGGTTGCGGCTGGGGGGGAGGGGGGGCGCGGGGGCGTTACAAATTCCGCTACCGTTGGTTTAAGTTCCAGGGGTGCTGGACCTGAGCCGCCAGGGATGATGTTGAGGTCTGACAAGTCCCAGTCGTCGCGTTCGACTGGGGCGGCGTTGATCGTGGTGATGAGGGAAAGGACGAGAAGAGTGAGAGTTTGGGGAGTATCATGATTATGACGTAGCTCTGAGTTGCGAAATGTTTCAATAATTCTGGCGTAGATTAAGGTAGCGGTTAGGAGGTCGACGCGAAGGTCTATTTAGACTATTCAAGTGCACAGTACTGCCATAACCCATGGGTGGGTTATTAATCTAGTAACCCACCCCAAAACCTGCCTGGGTGGGTTGCTTAAGGTTAAAAGCTCGCCCAAACCCGCTCCATAACAAGTCTAGTTCTGGGTTAAGACTAGGTAACCCATTGAGTTCCGGGCAACCTAATAAGTCAGGTATAAATAGGTTTTATATGATATTATAGTACCCTATTAGGTCACCCAAAAAATCTACCTAATCTAACCAGGTTAGATTTTATAAAACTGTAAGAGCACATGTCCGGGCAAGCATGTTCCCAACTAGACTAAAAAGGTCACTATAACCAGACCATAGGGTCTGGTAAGCCCGGATCGCACCTATATAGCCTGTACGCCGTGACAACCACCCGGGAATTATGTTACATACCAGGTAACTGACACATTGGACGGGCCGGCGGTCCACCATGACATCTTTCGTCAGCGCACTCGTTGAGTTTATTTGGAGAAACACCAGTGATTGGGCCCCAGTACCCACTATTCGTACGGAGTACTTACGCGGGAATTAAGCTTCAGCGTCTCGAAAGAATGTGACTGATGGCTGAACCGAGGTCCGCTTCCCCACGCGCCGATCAAATATCGTCGGCCTCAGGTAGACCTTACTTGAACTATGGCAACACCGAAAACAGTCGCGAAGCGTTCGGATATTACGCGGAGGTGATTTCATACAATGATCTGGATCTCGTTTGTCTAGAACGCTATGTTGTTGTGAAGTAAGATAGGGTTACATCGTCCTGAGCCGGATCTAGTGGAGAATTTCGCTAAGATAAACAGCATGGATACGCCTCTATAATAGGTGATTGTGGTTCATGTAGTATTGAAGGGTTTGTCTAGGTTAGAATACCCGTCATTAGAAGGAACGCTGCGATCTCGCTGGCCTACATGACGCACGTAGTTGTACTGTATAGCCAAGAGATGCAGCCGATACCAACTCAGTGGAGCCTGATGTTACAGTCACCTGACACCTCTGGACTTATTAAACTAAGTAAACAGACTTAATTGATGCTACACTGGCAGCTGTACTGTGACCGCCTCAAGATATGAAGTCATATTTCCAATACATGTAGTACACCCATGTGCCATTGCGAATTGGAACACGTAATTGCAACACACTCTGTAGCATTGTCCCAGCCCTGCCGGACACTGTAGCAGCTTGCAATGGAAAAATGACCCTCTATGACCTCACGAGCTACAATAATAGGCGTGAAGTGCTACTATATAAATTTTGAATGAGATGCTCTTCATGCGCCCACTTAGAAGAATAAGGTCTACTATTCAATATATCTAAATCCCGGTTCGCAGAGCAAAGTCCCTACACTATGGTGTTCCACGCATATGCTAAGAATGTGAGTATCCACGTACATGCCCAGGGGATATTGCTGATTAAACTACAAACTCTAGTGCAACGATGACTGGTCCTATAGATACCTCATCACTGCAGCGGATTACAATATCTTTAATGACTGGTTCGAGACTGTAAGGGCCAAAGTCGGTAACCGGGTTTTCTACAAGCTGTCTAGCGGCTTTATTTCTTTTGATCCAACGAAGTTCGCCTTGTGGGACTGTACTCGCCAAAACAAAGAAGCTCCTCAGTTTGTTGACAAGATTATGATCACTTTGCTGCACGACCGAGACAGCCGTATTATGTCTACTTTTAATAACTCTTGGAATTCCTCAACTTAATTCACAAGAGGATGCTCACGAAAGGGTAATGTATGCTGCCACAGCGCTACATATAGCTCCTGCAAATACAGGGCATATGAATACAGTTAGGCCAGAAAGTGTATGTGAATCTACAAGTTTTCTTTTCTTTTTATTCCCACAAGTAAGCATCGGGGAAAATCACCCCTAAGTTAAGACTATGCCTCGACAATAGATCTAGTTTCAATCTGCTAAGTTTGATGGTTGGGAGACCACTTGATTATATTTGTTTGCAGGTAACCAGGCCCGAAATGCTGGTTGGATGAGAGCTCTAGTCATAACCTAGTTTGCCAGTTTATTTATTCTGTGTATGGCTATTTTGATATAGATGTGGTCCTATAAAAGAAAAAGGGGGCTAGGGTTTCGCTTCTTTAGCTCGGCTCGGCCAGTCGCTCGAAGACCTTCGCGCACTAGACTTGGGTCTTAAGTTAATGCCATTGTATCGCTTATCTCGATCTCAATCCGCCAATATCCAATATCATGAGTCAACCCAATTTGGTCTACGCACGCGGTTTGGGCCTCATATCGACCTTTGTTAACTCTATCCCGCAAGTGTTATGTGTGATGAATGTAGTGTAGGTTTTCAGAGTCCCTTGGCACGTTGAGTTCACGGCGAATTCTGTTGCATTTTCCTCTTCAGCTAAAAGGAAAAACTATCCCTAAGATATGGTATCGTCGACTGATCGGAGACCCGCACATTGGATATTATCTCATCTTTGATTCCCGCCACACTGAATGTCGAGATCCTTCTTCAAGTTTGGTACTGTACAGTCCTCCGGGACGAACTCTTCTCCGGAGTAGAAATCATTATCTTCATATCCATCAGATTCCTCCCATGGCCGGGAATCTTCTTGGCCCACTTCATGCAGCTCACAAATCGGCTCCCAGCCCTGATCAACCTCCCAACGCTCCCTTGATGCCAGGCAGTAGAAACAATAGTACTCCTCTGGCTTGTACTCATGACGAAATCCATGGTACTTCATATAGTAATGTTCTATGCGTAGAGCGGCGGGCTTTGTGCTTGCATGTTTGCTGGCATGGGTGTAGCTCTCTGGTATTGCAGCGGGAGAACTGCCATTTGTCAAATCCGAGCTTTCAGAACAGATTTCGTTCGTCTCCAATTTAACCCTCGATTCTGCATCCTCTTTTTGACGTTGGCATCGGAAATGGCGAATCTGGGTTGTGTCGCGACCGTCACATACTAGCTGTTGGCTGGTGCAGAGACACTTTCCAGCTCTGACTAGATGTTTCAATTCCTCCCACCAAGGCTCCACAATAATACTGCAATAATCAATGTCGCACGCTGGCTCTGATATAGAGCATTTTGGTACCACACACGACGGGTAGTATAGTGGATCCTGAAGACAGAAACGGATATCCCCATACATGTCTAATAGATATGTACTGGGTACCAGGAAGAACAAAGTGCGGAGAGCATCGTATCCCCATCCTTGAACAGTCAATATGTTTCCTTCGGAGGTTTCTCGGGCCAATAAACTGTCAACGTCTGCGCACGCAAAACGTACTTCGCGTTGCCACCCGAAGAAAATGCAAGAGAACCGCAACGATCTCGAGGTTGGAGTCTCCCCGTGAAATTCGGTCACAAGGTCTATGCCACGATCAATCAGCATCTGCTGAACAAAGAAATTGTCACCGAACCAGCCCATGAATCTCGCTATTCCTTCACCCTCGGCTTGGTCATAACGTGATGGGGAGAACCCTTGAAATGTCGGGTCAAATTCAAGAAGCGTCTGCATGCAACCATATTGCTCATTTCTGTAGGTCTGGCCCAGAGCCCAGCAAATGATATCCAGTGCCTTAATCTCTACTCCCTCTGCGCGATACTTTCGCAGCAAGAAGGAATAACAGTCGCGGGCCACACCTGGTTTGTTGATCCTGCCCCTTGAGCTTTGAAGCCTAGAGATGACCTTCCACCCGGTATCATTCCGATCCCAGAAATTAATACAATCTTCAAAGAGGAAGAGTAGTTCGATCATCCTTTCTGATGATATCGAAGCACTAATAAGCGATGCCGGTTCGGTGCTGCAACAAGTAAGCGTTTTAGCCTTAATGCAGACAGTTCATACTAACGAATTATATGTATTCGCCCTTTTGTCAGCACCTTGTAAGATCAAAAATTCCGCCATCTCAAATTGGCCGCTATATGCTGCGCGCTGAGAGACCATCAGTTCAGCTACTACCCTTCACCTAACACACTCACATGTAGAGGCCTCCATCCTAGAGTATCAGCATCAAACACAGAGGCATCTCCTCTTC
Source organism: Aspergillus baeticus (assembly GCA_027569055.1). Taxonomy (NCBI): domain Eukaryota; kingdom Fungi; phylum Ascomycota; class Eurotiomycetes; order Eurotiales; family Aspergillaceae; genus Aspergillus; species Aspergillus baeticus. The sequence goes on from JAPDEI010000040.1 coordinate 124,033, forward strand.
TAAACATCTCGCGAACAGCATCGACATTACCAGTCTCGCAAAATCGGAAAATGAGTGAGTCATCGGGCACAGCATGGACAGGCTGTATGGTATATTGCCATGTTCTGTTATGATTAGTAGCCATGGCTATCAGCCCATATTTAAGCCCGAGTCTCAAAAGCCAGAGAGCTGGATGGAAGATGATTGCGGTCTTCGTTTCTGTTCGACTAGGATATTCATCGCCGGCCATAACTCGATGTTCAATAGCCTGGGTCTGAAACCAAATAGTCCCGAACATGGTTTTGCGCCCGGTAGACTTGAAGAGCTTGGTTTGTTGTAGATTCTGAATTTCACTTCTGCTATGTCCAATCATATCGCTGGCGACTGGTACCAATGCACGCCGCATTATCGCGTTCGAAATGCCACCTCCAAAATGGCGTAGCGCTTCCTCAACAGATTGAACGTGTTGCATAGCATCATAAGTATCTGTGGTGGACCTGCTGATAATACTTGCGGACATATTGCCTTCAGGAAACCGTTATTAGCAGCCACTTCGTCGTAGGAATTCCTCGTAGGGTGTGAATTTGAAGAGATTGTAAATACCTGTATTTGCTTGCAATGAGTGCGAGTATATATAGGCCCCATCTTCGGTCATGGTCAGTGTTCGGAGCGTGATGGGACACAGGGTGACGTACACTCAACTCTCAGCTCCCCGAGACGTTTTAGCAGAGCTTTAGCACATGCCGCAGCTGATGCAGCAGCATAATGTTGCCAGACCTTGTTCTTGTGGCTATCCGCATAGTCACAGGCCCCTTTGATAATAAGACACGATAGACTATTGCATACGCCAGCACCTTCCATCTCGAATCCAACTATGGACAAAATGCGGGCCAATTCATCTCGATGCTTCGCAGATTTCATGACAATGTCTCCCGAGGCAATTGGACCAATGTGTACACGCGCTTTTGGCGCGCCTCGCCGAGCCAAACGCCGTCGCTTTACTAGCTTTCTCTCACACCCAACATTATCGCAGTCGTTATTTGATCTAAGTTCAACATCGACATGTTGGCACGACGACGAAAATAGAATATCTTGATGGGCGCCCGGGTACCGCCATCTTGGATCTTTTTGCTCAAGGAACTGAAGGTATCCGCTATGGATCTCCTGGAACCGATCTTGTTCACTCCGCGTCTGAAGCCAAGAGAGAAAGGATCGGATTTCCTGATTTGATCGATCAAGAATATCCAACACCCCCTCCTTCTGCTCAAACCGATCGGGGTATTGCCGTCCGAAATCATACTCGATAACCTGGTGACTAATAATCACATCCCCTAAAATCAGCTCAGTATCCTTGGCCGGAAACGGCACTCCTCCACAAATTCCAACGACTAAAGTAAGATCTATATAAGGGAAGCTATTGCGAATCATTGACGATGCGATGCCCGCGGTCACCTTCCCCATCTTCGCCAGACATGTGAGGACAACGTAGTCAGCATTAATGCGCCCGGTGTGATAAAGATTCGAGTCCCCATGGTGTTTCACTATTGGTACATTGCAATAGTGTTCATCAAATAGAGCCTCGACAGCGTCGAATTCGCGAGGTAAAGCGCAAATAATGGCTCTTCGGAAATCGAGTGGCCCAGGCCGTCGGTCGGTGCTCGTCATATGGTCTGCGCAGCCTGGAAGCGATGGGTTTCGATTCTTGAAGGTGAGTTGAAGACCTGATGCCCCGTGAGCTCTTATGATGAGGATAAACCGCGTGTAGGTCGGTGTGATGGGTGTTGTTGGGAGAAAGTGTCAGCGAGGCTTAAAAAAAGAGGTAAGTGGGGGGCAAAGTCGTGGTGATACCGAAAGATGCAGGCAGATTCAGCCACGGACTCGACAGTGGCTGAGCTAAAGAATTATCGACTTGTATTGCAGCCCCGTTAGCTGAATGACCGCGATAACCCTCGCTGCCGAGGATAAACCGTCCATATCGGAAGACACGATATAATTATGGCTCCGAACGTAGATACAGTATATAGCAACCTAGTTCGGATTCAGAACTGGAGGTTGAGCTTATCTGTTGGGATAACGCGGGGTAATCTAGGCGCCAAGCGCGACGCTGCGAAGCAAAGGGCATCTCTCAGATAACTTGAATTTGGGAACGCGCAAGTCTCCGCTCCATTACCTGTATGGGTACTCTGTAGGTTCGAGTTCTTTGAAGGAACGATGGCGTAACCGAAAGGCGGTCAGTACTTAGAAACGTCGTATTATAGTCCCATAGTTAACTAACTACTATGTAACTAACTATCCGTAGTTAGTTAGTTACAGTTCCATAAAATTACATAATCAAGAGGTTTCCCCGCACTAGCTACATCTATACTATCCTATCTTGGCATGTTTAAAAGAGGTTAAGTTTTTCTCAATTATCAGACTGATTTAGCCGCTGACTGTATTGGTACGCACTGTACTAAAATTAGGATTGACTAACTTCAGAAACAAAATCCTTAAATAATATCCTTTCCCAACCACTCTTGGCAGTCACAGTTTCCAATTACATATTACCTTTGACCTCTAGAAACGACTTCTTTACCGCCCGTTCCCCGAGCGTCAGGACATAAGCGACATGAGTGGCCAACTTCACCACCAATCCCTCTTTGTCTGGTGTCTGTTTGCTGGACTTCCGACACAAGCGCTTCTGCACGCCAAACGATTGGACACAAAGCCAGTCACAAGAGTGGGTGCGGTGCTATACGTTCTGATTAGTTGACTGGTGCCCTCCATCATTAGTAAGCCCCCCCGTTTGGCGATTAGTTAATAAGACAGCTGAATCCTGAGATCCAGGTGTGAATGTCAGCCTTCTTTCCCCCTCAATTCTCTCCTCTTTGCAGTGCTGTAAGGATGGCAGATCCCATAAGCCTGGCTTCCGGGCTACTAGCTCTGGCGACCTTCGCCTTCCAGTCCAGCATTAGCCTATGCGACATGGTTAAAAGCTTCCGCTCGCATCCAACACGCGTGCGAGAGCTTATGCAGGAGCTTGAAGCCTTAAGTGGGGTTCTGGGACCGCTTGTCGATAAAGTCAAGTCCACTAGTGATACAGACCTTTCTGTGCTCGACCTTCCTCTATTTCAGTGCGGCAAAGCATGCGAAGAGTTTAAGCAAGAAATTATGAAATGTGCTGGCCGGTCCAGTACTCGAACAAGCTTTCGCGATTGGGCAAAGTTGAAGTACATGGGTGATGACATCGATGGTTTCAGGAGAGTCCTATCCGCGTACAAGTTGACCATCAATATTGCTCTCACGGACGCAAACCTGTAAGTCACTAATATAAGTGCTGATGTTTTCCCCCCACCTTAACTAATTAGTTAGTCAAAAATCCACCGTTACTGCGGAAGCCCTTGAAAATTACGAAAGTCTTATCGAGACTGCCAAGGCCGATCTTGAGGCGCATCTTGAAGCCATCGATGAGAAGTTGGAGCTTATACTGAGCAAAGCTGCACCAGAATCTGCGAAAGTCTCACTGGAACTAAAGCAAATACAAGAAGAGCGGTTGAGCGCAGAGAAATGTCTTCAGATATGTGCTCAATTGTCCGAGCATATCAGTCAGATTCAAATCTCGCCCGCGAGTAATGGCTCTGCTAGCTCATCTGACCCGGATGCCTTATCCGAAAGACTCACCAGTGCGGGCTTGCAGGAATGCAAGGAGAGCCTCAAGCAGACCTCCGAAAAGTTGGAACTGCATATGCATAACTTAATCGATCGATTATTGAGCAAATCGGCATCGGCATCGGAATCGGCGTCAGAAGAGGAATTGACCGATCTCGCTAGGTTGCGAGATGAGTGGAAAACGACTCGCCAATGCATTGATATCTGCTCCAAAGCAGACATCAATTTCAAAGAAGCCATTACAACAGTGGACAACTATGCCACCGGTGATGCTGTGCAGTTCATGGTCTCAACTGATGGACAGGTCATCCACGGGAGGAACCGTGGACTTGGGTGGAGGTCAAGACAGGTCGGAGGCTACCTTAATGACACCTCCCTTCAGCAGTTATCCAGGGATTTTACTACTATAAACATTCACCACCCCATAAGTGAAGACTTATCCTCGCCCAACAAAACAACCGCAACTGCTAGCGATATACCCTCGAGCGAATCCACTTCAGAATTTGATAGACGATATGGACGAGGGAGCCAACTTACTCCAACACCCGCTCCGAGCGTAACTGGACCTTGGAATGGCTCGGGCAGTCGGGCAGGTAGAATACTAAAGGGCTAGCAAATTGTTAACCCTTGATATCGTTTTCTATTCTGGGCCAGCAATCCACCACCGCTTACCTCGTCCGGTAATTACAGTCTTGTGAAATGTGGCTTTGAATCAAATTACTTTCCTGACGGTCTATTACTCCACAATGCCACGATGCAGTGTAAGCCAGGATGGGTGGGCGCTTGAGACTACTTGTGCCGTTACATTTTAAAGTAACTCTGATCTTGGTTCCGAATTTTTCCCCTTCAGCACTTTGCCGGCGGGAGATGGGAGCCAGCTTGAGATGAGTGACAGCCTAATTATCTTAAATCTAACCATAAGCCTAGATTTGTGTATTTATTGTTGAAAAAAATAAAAATTTAGAATCTTCGTAAGAGATACTATACTAAAATCGCTTATTAGCATCCTACAGGACAGGATAGGGACATGTAGCAAGTCAAAAAATTGCCATGCAGTGACTAGCATGTGGTAATGCTTGCGTGAGCTCTAAGTTTCATCATGGATTGTGTACTTTTCCTCTGATTCAGGTTTCCTAATTTTCTATCCCCTATGTCTCCTTTCTTCTGAGCGATCATTTTACTATTGGTAGCGTGACCCCCATCCTCCCAACAAGGGAGTCAATATATCGAAGGATATCTTGTGCAGGTCGACAGCGATGAGCCAGGCTGTCAAAAACAATGCAAAGGTCAATAAGGGCGTTTCTGCAGTCTGGATTATTTTGGTCCTCTGCTAAGGTGCGGATGGCAACGGTTGTCCACTGCAGATACGTTTTGGGGACGTAGTCAACAGACCATCTCGATTTGTAGATTCTGGCCAGACTGATTATTTTATAGGCAGCCGATAGACATTGTGCTTTCTCATGATCCGCTGGTAGAGGGGACGAATTGCCCAGTTTCGGGTAAGTTCTCGCAAAGTTGAAGAGAGTCGACAGGGACGAGTAATATCTCATACTAGAAACGCTGTGAGAAAATAACGTAAATCAAAATGTATGATACTTTGCTGACTTACTGCAGATCTATAACTCCCGGAGTTGGCGTGTTTCCAAGAGCAATGCAAGGAGGAAGTTTTCGAGACCATAACTCCAACCGTGCATTGAACTGATCAACCATCATCATTACCTCAGAATATGCTTCATTCGTGCCACTTTGGAGAATATATCTCGAAAGATCTCCTAGAATAATATGTAAATGGACCAAGGAATTGAAGACGCAGTTTGTGTGCGCTGCTGCTGGAGGCGCAATCGTCGTAGGGTAAGGCACCCACCGGTCTTGTAGGCTACGAGATTGCGAAAAACACTCCAAGTTTGAGTACTCTGTTATTATCAACTTGTCCGGGATGCTCAAGGGTATAGTACTAGCGCTGATCAGCAGTTGAATCGCCCAACTTTCAGGAACGTACATTACGACACCAAAGAGCCCATATACTGAGTGATTAATCACCCGGTCCATCTCTCTGCACTGGTCTCCAGCTGCAGTGATTAATTGATCTCGCCTGGCCATAATTTCATTGCAGTGGGTAGTGATTCTTCGTACACATTGCAGACCAAGTTTATCATCGCTAATAGTGCAGGCACTATAAAGATCATTAGAGCGAAGTTCACATATGGAGGAAGGTATTCAGCTACACTGTGTATAGAACTCCTAGAGCCTGGAGGGTAGTCACAGATATGCGACTTTCTTCTTCTCCCAGCAGTCTCGTGGCCTCGTAGAAAAAATGTTGTCCCCGTGAATAAGCATCTCCCCGAGAACCTAAGGCTTCTGGATAGGATGAATAGAACTAAGGTCAGAAATTGATTAGAGACCTACCCAAGAGGTGGAAAATAAAAGGATTTATGGAAAGTTTGAACTCACGCAGGCGTCTGCTAATATGGCATTAACCAACAAAGGAGAACAGAATTTAGAATCAATGTTTGCAGATATGAGGTCTCTGATAAATAGATCACGATCGATCCAGTTCAACACTGGATGGATCCAAGTAAAATATAGCGATATGAGATGCGACATAAAGTCATCATCATCTGTTAGTGATGTCCAAGGGCGTGTGGGGACACGATAGATAGGACTATCCGTTAATCGAGTTAAATCCATTGTTCGGCGAATATCCCGTCCTGCATCCGAACTGTTTACAACTTGGACATAGGCATTTGGACTAGGAAGTGGTGGCAGAAAACCCTCGGCATTGTGGTGGTTCGTCGTGCACATATGAGGTTCTGTTAGGGATGAATTGCCCAGAATTAGCTGTGAATATTGTAGTGCATCGCCTTCGCGTAATTTTCTGCAGAGACCGCTGAAGACCATCTCATCCTGCGCCAAAAAATCAACATGCCGCTTCGGAGAGACTGTACAGCTGCCGTCCGCTTCGGCAACAACAATATGATATACTGGGTTGCAGGAGGAAGAATAATAGAGATCGGTCCTTTTATACTAACTGTGGGTTGGGCGGAGAATCTCTTTGAACAAAAGGGTAGAGCCTTACTCTCTGATTTTGTTGATAGCATTTTAGAATGCATTGGGTAACATTTCCTGAGAAGATTCCGAGAAGCTTTCAGTACAAAGTAGTTCAAAATTCGAGCCTGGAGCAATGCGTTCTTGGCAGCCCATATCGGGAATTATAACTCTGAAATAATGGTGAATCGTACTAATGGATAGATGATCGCTGCTGCCACTTTTGTATGGGCAAGACTTGGTTTATAAGAGAAGACTGAGCGAAAAAAGACCATGGAATTTCGATTCTTATCTTCTCAGGCTCTGTCTTCCTATTTAATCATTTGGCTCCAGGTTACGTATGGTACACTGCATCTTGATTTATGAGTGATATCATTTTTTTTATTATCACTATGCAGCTTTACTAATGGGGTGATAGAGGGGCAAATCTCATGGCAATTTGTAACCTTGGCATAGGTATGAGTGCGGTAACCCTGCCTTGTCGGGACAGGACAGTAACTATGCGGATATTCCTATGATTAGTCATAGGCATTAGTTAACTAAAGGTGTGGCGAGAGATCTTCATAACTGCTGTGGATCATAGTTTTTCTTCTTCATCCTTACATGGGCTGCAGCCATCCGTTGAACTAATGCATGTGCCTGTCCCTTGTTGGTAAACCAAGGGTGATACAAACAGCGAGGCACTTGAGTGCTTAGTTCTTATCGCTGGTTTTAAGATAGAGCTTTTTTCCTGTCAGGAGCCATCTGTCACCATGTTTATGGATATTTCTCTTCATGTGACAGCAGTATACTAGGGAAAGGGGAAACTGTAAGTTTAGTGCCGGTAGGTTGACCCGGCTAGTGCACTGTGTAACCAAGGCATGTCTTTGTTCACTTCCAATATTTTCTTTTTTGTTTCTTTTAATGTTTTAAATCAAGTTTAGATTCATAAGTATCTGGTATCAGGCTATAATTGTGATAGCTTTTGATCGCACTTTTATGACATACTACAAACGAGTTCAAACATAAACCGTCGAAAGAATGGAGTTCATGTCTAGATAATGGTAAGAATTTAAATTTACTGGTGGGAACTAGGGTGTAAATTATCCCTGTGGGCTTACTTCCACAGAAAGGGTTGATAAGCTGGGGCGAGGCTTTATCTCAGTTTCCCTGCTTGTTCGAGCTCAGGCCATTCTGACAAATCCGAACTCGTCAGAATCTCAGGAGGTGGATATTACACAAGTGAAAATGAATCTACAATGATGCAATAAATGGTTCTTATGTGGTATATCTGTATGAGGAGTGTTATTTCCTCATGGTGTAGTGGTTTGCGCAACCTGCTTCATTGGATTTAGGGAGGAATTTAGGAGGTCCAAAGGGTGTTCAGCACGCCAAGGGAAGCTGACACACAGATAACTGGACATCATTAAACTACTCCATCCATAGAAAGGACGGGGAGGTTCCACATACTGCACTGACACATCTACCCACCTTTCTGATACCCCCCCGAGTGGTCGAAATTTCGTCCTTATAAACCGAAAGTTAGTTCATCCTTAAAGAAGAAAGAGAAACGGCCAATTAATTGCCGTAGATTACTCTGGTTCTCGCGCCCCTGCCCGCCTGCATCGTCCCAAGATAGAAGAAATCTGCGGGCCGACGGAAGCGTGGTTGCACAAACTCAACATGCAGCGCGGATGACGATTCCATGCTCCCATCTTTCCCATGGATATATTTATCGGTATGGAGTAAGCACCTCCTTGGGTCTGCAATCATAGTTAGACTCTCTGGTGAGATCTTCTAGTGCATGTTAGAAGGCCATTCTCTCAGTAACCACGACCTACCAAGGTCCTAATGGTGGAGCGGTTGCTCATTCTGTATAAAAAACAGTATCAATACCTGTAGTAACCCTAGTCCATAGCCATCAAAGTCCAGCAAATGGCCACTTACCCTATATGTACGCAGAGAACTAGAATATGACCAATTACAAAGAGCCCTCTCCACGTAGGCCGGGAATGATGACTTCGCGCTACGCTCAATCATCAACCCTACTAGCGTGCCCATGCCTAGAGCTGCGTCCTAGCGAGGATAGCCTCAAATTCCATTGGATCGACAGGGTTACAATAAAGAATTAGTGGGTGCCCAAGGGGACTTAGCTTTGGCCCTGATGGGCTGGGATCTGGCCATGCATATCATTCCATGTTCTAGCAAATCAAGGGCTTCAGTACTTTGGTATTAGCGTCGTGATGGGAGATAGTAGCGTAACCCCTAAGGTCGGTTTGCTAAACATGGGAAGGCTTCGTACTGCAAACCAGTATGATTCGATCGGTCTAGAACTCCGTTATATTTGTGTTACCGTAACACCTGCGATGGTTATATTGCAGCTTGAATAATTTTATTCGGAGATTCCTGGACAGTATGGATTCGATATTTTCCCCACAGCTGTCTGATAATCTCAAACATTACTAAACCCAATTTTCAATACTAAGCAAGTTCGAGTTTGTTTTTATAAGCTTTACTGCGAATCCTCATTGTGTTTCAATAAGAATGTCGAATATATCCTTCTCTCTTGCTGCGGCCATGCACCTCCAGAAGCAGCTTCCAATATCAAATCACTTAGGCATCGAGAATGCCGGTGGCCACGATAGTCTCCAACAGGGATATATGCCGATAAGCCGGCAGTGCGAAATACAATTGCGCAGACGCGAGCAGGAAAGACCCCCGGTGCCAGAAGAGATAGAAATGCTGTTTACCCCATCGTTCAACCCGTGTGTCACTACGCCGCAGCTTAACTTTGATGAAGCCACAAAGCTTGACAATAACTTTCTATACAACTCATTGCAACCCTCATCAATTACTTATGACAAGGCAGAATCTACTTGTTGCTTGAACAACACAAGCCCATTCCCTGCCCCCACGTTGGACCAACCGACAACGCTGCCGAGCTTGGAAGTTATGGCAGCAAACCACCACGTTGAGGCACAAATACGAGTTGAAATGTCTACTCTGCAAGAGGCATTCGACAACAGTATTGAAATGGCAATCACTCACACCCGGGCAGGGCGACTGATGGAAGCTAGCAGAGTTTTGTTGAGGATCTCCTGGTGGCTTTTACGCGATGGCTTGCAACTAGGTTCGTTTGTCTCAAATATGCCGCTCCATATGTTCTCTCTCTCCAGGCTCCCGCAATAGATTATGGAATGCTCCACCATCTATAGCCCATCATTGAACGCTGTTCATCGTTTTAAATACACTGGTCATTGATAAGCTAATACTTAAAGTGAATGTCTTAGTATGGCAACTGCGTGATCTCAATGATGACCCAGTGTCTTACTTTCGTCAACTGGGACTGTGGAGGGCCCTCAACAGCTGTTGGCTCGGCTTTTTGGAGAAACAAAAGGGGATGACACTGATGAGTTGGTGTCTGCGCTGTACTGGCCTCTTGAGTCCCGCTCAAATGGACAATATCGCGGGAGAGCTGATAGCTATATGCGATGAGCTGCAAAAATATGGATTAGTGGACTATGAAATCGGATTCTGGGAGGAGGAGATCCTTGATAGTACGTTTGTCAACTCAAAACCAACTCAGTTGACTGATCTTGCCTTCAGCTATTCTTCAGTGTTTGGAAATGATGGAAAACGCTGCCACGATCCCTAAATGCTACCACATCTGCCAACAAGGAAGCGTATATTCGAACTCAAATGATCACCATATGTTCTGAGAGGCTTTGCGCATAGTATACTCTCGTTTTGATCAATGTTGTTTCATTCAACATTCACATGCGAGTTTTCGCGGGTCGTTGGATATAGGGCGAGGATTTTGCGTAGGTGCTGCTGAAGCACGACTGACCAGACCAAGATGACATTCCACGGAATGCTGGTCATACATACCGTGCCACAGCTCGGACTCGATGAGAAACTACGAGAGTAATAGCGTCGTATTGGCGATTCATCGTAACTGCCCCACCTGAAAATAGCTTCGGTCCTCGAAGAGCTTTAACGATCGCCTACAAGAATTTTGTCTGCGGAATCCACTGTGAGAAGAATCCAACTCTAGACAATACTGTAATCTGCGAACATCGTTACTATTCTAGTGCACGGACGGGACAACAGAAAAAGATAGATTGAGTTCAGTTTGTAGGCCTGGATAAAAGACTTCGGTGACGCTCCAACCTAAAATTAGCGGGTTCATATAATCAGCAATGGCGTATTATACCAGAGATTCCGACAAGTTCCTTCTCCTCCCAAAGTACCTTTTAGGACCTGTGCATACATTCCGCCCGCCTGATGAGAGTGTCAAGATAACCAAGCAGAGGCGGTGACTAATGAACATATCTAAAAGAAATGACCTGACCCTCACCTATCACCAACCAACCATCCTACTCGTGACATGCAAAGCGCCCAGAAGTATCCTGCCACGCAGACAGTAGTATTTTCCCCGTTGGTATGATCATAATCCCGCATTGTCGCTTTGCCGTGGCAGTCACTTGGGCAAGTTAGGTCATATCTGCAATGTATTTAGTATATCATAATTATTTTCATGCGCCATTCAGTGCGTATTGGACACTACGACATCGCGCGAGGACATCCACCAAGGAAGGGAATATAGATACATTTCCGACGCGAGACAGTAGGGACTATGTAATTTTCATAAACAGGCAATCAGACCGTGGACTGCTGGCTCCAGTTTAGTTGCTATTATGCGAACCGCCACTAACGCAAACCATCTTGTTGGCAGCACCAAGGAGCATCCTGCGACAGACAGGTATGAAACATGACGGTTTTCGCTGCAATTTGCCTCTTCCCGAGTAATGAAGTAGACCAGATACATTCGTCCATACAAGCATTTCATGCATAAGTTACCTCAATCATCAGGTCTCCAATGTTATTGAACACAGGGTTCTTAATTATGAGCATGCCATGAGGATCGGTGACATGAGCCGCATCGCCTAGATGGGCCTAGAGGCTTTTCTGGGCTTGCCCCAAGCCAGTCTTGCTCAGGGAGTTCGCGATATTTTGGCGGACTTCCTCAGCTCTGTGCTTGACCTCGTCGGTGGTGTTCGTGCTTGTTCACCTCGAATGTGTCATCCTCCAGATTAAGAGATATTTCGAGCCCCGACTTGTCCGCCTCGAGGATGACTTGAGTACTCCATGTTAGATCCGGCGCCAGTGCTGCTCCCAAGGTCAGTCTCCATCCGGAGAAAATGTAGGCAGGGGTACGTACTAATACCAGTACCCCCACGCACTACAATCGCCGTTGAAACTTAATTTAATAGTGCTAGTACTGCTGGTCTCGATGATGGTAGAACCCTGGCCGTGCAATAAGCTTGTTCTCAGTGGTACCCGTATCGGCGCAAGCCAGTACCTGCAGAAGCACGCCCTGCCTGTTGAATACTCATACTATTTATCCAATTTACCAGATGCGAACGAGGCAGGAAGATTGTAGTGGTCGCAAGAATCTTCCTCATCCTTTAAGTGGGTGGGGGGGGGGGGGGGGGGAACTGGCACTCAAGCGAACCATTCCCCTGAGGGTGCCACTTGGAAAAGGAAGCGTCAGACTTGTGGCCCGCACCCTCAGCCCCAATGGTATATTCAGGATTTTACGGTTCAGGCCTTTAATGACGCTAGATATAGCAGTAGATGAGTTGCAGGACGGGAGCATCATTACGAAGCAGATACTGATCCCGCAGCCTCTCTGCGGGGAAACACATCTCGCCTGACATGTATACTTTTGCTCGCATGGTTGCCAAAGTATGGGAGAGCTTGACTCATCGGGGTCTCTCGTGTTTTGGTCATTTGGCGATACAGCAGCGTGTTGTTGCCCCTCCTTCAAGGATGCCCCCGCTCGACGTGTTTTTGTCCTGGGGCGCCGTACTCATACACCTAGTAGTCTAGGGATGTAGGCACGAATACCAGGGCAGCTCTATTGATTGTATCAGAGTCATCCGCTTCAATCCCGTCGTACTCTATAGTCAGTCGCAGTTGCTCATTTCCAGCCCTTTTGTGCCCCCTCTGTCCCGGTCGGGCCTGTCTGGGTTAACCACAACGCGAGTAGGCCCGAGAAGGCTATCTCTTGCTCCTCTTATGCATCGCCTGTGTAACCGCAGTTATGTCATGCGGGCCCCCGGTCGCCCAGTAACCGACGAATTAACCCTGCAGTGCTTTATCACAATGATGGCCCACGTGAGATTCTCTCAGGTCATTTCATATAGCAGCAGCGATACCAGAAGGGAGGGGCGAGTCATAATGACATGATATCTCGAACCTCTGCACAGAGACCGCGCTTAGGCGGAGAAAGAAGGGGATGTCATGGTGCTATCTAAGCTAGGATAAATAGAGTCTTCAATGCCAGGCCCGCAGAAGAATACGGATTATCGAGTTCAACATCATATTCTAGATTTCCCTGCAGTGCAAAATGACTATCCACCCCCTACCCAGGCAACTTCACCCACCGGATGGAAGGAATACGTGGAAAGCGAGGTGGTCACTTCAATCCCAATATGCCTAGTCGAAGACTCGGACAGTCCGTTGAGAGCGATGAATTCTTAGCCCTCTATCATGCCCCCTCCTACGACTGAGACTTTTGCCCTTTGGGATGCTGCCATTCGGGGCAACATCAACACTTTTCGCCTTCTGCTACGAGACGGCGGAAATAGGTCCGTGTTAGATATGCCCCGCGTTGGGAACTTGGTATTGCGTTCAATGGCTATAGATATCAATGGTTACGCTGTCGCTGATAAGACTGATATCGATTCGCCACCGGATCTCGCGCTTCAGGCTGCGGTGCTAGCCAGGAATAAAACAATGTTTCGAGAATTGTTGAGTACTAGTGCAGGTATCAATGTACGAAACCTCAGGGGTAAAACTGCACTCCATGCGGCTTTGCAAACACAAGATCATCCGCTTATTGAGCTCCTACTCGACGAGGGAGCAGACGTTAACCCTAAAGGTCTGCAGTCACCGCTGGCCCTTGCAGCTTCAAAAGGTGATCTTATGTCTGTTCGTACGTTACTCGAGCGGGGATTCAGTTTCAATCTTCCAGTTGAGGTATTACCTGTTATAGTAGCAGCAAGCTCAGGGGGACGCCTAGAAGTTGTGCGACTTCTTCTAGAAAACCGTGCTCCCATTGATACGCTCATGAGCCAGCTTTCAACCGCATTGGAAGCTGCATTATGCAAACGCAATCTTGAATTGATTCACTTTCTGTTAGCTGCTGGTGCTCAGGTTAATGTACCATGGCCCCGCATCAACAAGATTTGGCTTTCCGGCTCCTGTCCGTACAGCTCTTCAAAGGGCTGTTGCTTTGGGAGACATGCGAACCATACAGATTATTCTGGACAATAAAACTAATTTTAATGCTATGGCTACTAGCCCTAGCAGAAAGAATGCACTCCAGCTTGCTATCTTAAAAAGTGACCTTCAGATGGTTTCAGCTTTATTCCACGCTGGCGCAAGGGTCATTTTATCCTCAGATCAGGGTTGCGAACAAACAGCACTTCAACTTGCTGCTCAAGTCAATAATGTTGACGTCGTTAAGGGATTGCTATGTTGGGGCGCCGATGTAAATGCGGTTGGGGCTGGCAGGCGGCAACAGACAGCTCTCCAGAGTGCTTAGGGCGGCAGGAGATTGTACTCTGCGAGGAGAATTGCAAAAATCCCTAGCGTGATGGGACTAAACTTGGGGCGGGCATTCGAAGAGCTGGTAGAAGAAGAGTCACTCATTGTAGAAGTTGGTTAGAGGCCATCATTGTTGCATGGCCCCAGCTAGGGAGATAATAGATCGTGGGGAGGCTCCACCTGGTGGAAAAATTCCCGTTTTCGGATGGCCTCTCCATGTCTCGGTCCGCCATCGGATAGGCTGCACCTTCCCCAAGCAGTCAAGTGCTTCTTCATCGTGCTTCTTATCTGATAACCCCAAGGTCTGCGGAGCGGATATACAAGTCAGGTTAGCTTCCGCATCCCACTTTCTGGTCGACTTGGGGTATATCTTTGCTGAAGAGTTAAGGCTCACTGCCTGTGTCACTGCTCTGTCGTTTTTCCCTCTCACAGGCTCGCCCTCCTTCGACCAGTCTCGACCATGCTCCTCGACACTGTCCTCGACGACCAAAGCCCCGCCAGACTGTTGCTGGCAGCTTTCTTTCCCCTGGCGTTACTCCTCTCATGGATCTGGCGCCTCAATCTTGGGGCAACGCGCAAAGTCCCAGGGCCCTAGTACCTAAAACTTACAACCGCATTTGTCAAGTACCGCGAGTTTACAGGCACACAAGCCACCTGGATTCACAACCTGCATTTACGGTACGGACCGGTTGTGCAATACGCCCGTAACCAGGTCTCTTTCGCCAGCTGCACCGCTTCCAAGCAAATCTATAGCACTAGCAACAAGGATTTTCGCAAGACCGAGTTTTTTTACATGTTCAAAAAGGAGAACACATGTCAGTTTGCAGTACATTCTGTTCGCAAGGCGTCGGCGGCTCACACTAGTAGTAACCTGTTTACAGCTCTGGACCCTGAGAAGGTAAGAAACCCCCTGTTGTACTGTCTACATGCAAGAATTCTGGATTGCTAAGTTCTCTATTGTGCACAGAACGGCGAAATTCGAAGACAATTCGCAGACCGATACTCCAACTCAACCGTCCTTCGTTCCGAGATTGTCACTGCTGTGGTTGAGCGCGCCGAAACCTTTACCACAATCTGTGCAAGCACGAATTCAGCGGATGTCTATGTAAGACCCTCCTCTGGTGACATGGTATAATCGCACATCATTGCTAAGAAGCACTTCAAGTTTTACCTCCACGCCCATGCCTTGGACTGTGTCACAACTACGCTCTTCCACCCATACGGAGCAAACTCGCTCAACGGTGGGAAGACCGCGGCGCCCATTCGCAGGAGGGGGCTGATCAGGCCGCGGGAAAAGGCGTATATCGGGTACGTGACCCAGCCGTCGAATGCGGGGGAGAAGTTTCCGTGATCCCCCTCGTAGGTGGAGAAGATGAGGGGGTAGTCGTCCTCGATTGTCAGAGAGGGTTGCGGGGTCACGGAGCTGTAGGTGCAGATGTCTGTCCATGCGAGGAGCTCCATTAGAGATCGGTATCTACTCTCTTGGCTGAGAGCCCGAGAGTAGGTGGCCTCGATGCAGGAGACGGCACTTCGTGCGAGGGATAGTAAGCTGTGACGCGAATGGCTATCGACCCTGTATATCAAGAGAACAGCTGCTAGCGAAGACAGAAACAAATCTGCTGCTGCCGAAGGAGTATCCGTTTTGCTGGATACTAGGCTTTCGACCGCCTCGCTGAAGAAATCTACATTGGAGAATCGTGCGGCCTGCGCAGGGTAGGAGATTTTGTAGTAGTGGGCTGAGAATGCCAGGGTAGCAGACCTCAGAGTTTCATCAAAGGCAGCCATGGTTCGGAGCAGGGACGACAAGGGATCTTGGGACTTGGTCCCCGTTCCAATTGTTTCGTCTGGATCCCAGCATTGGAATATATGACTTGATTTCTCGACGAAATTCTGTCAGAGAAATATCCGGTCCGGGAGTTCACTCCAACTAGGCGAGAACATTGATAATTAGGGAACAAGTGGCGGAGAAAAAGCTGGTGGTGATGACGATTTCAAGCAGCCAGGCTGGTTCAGCTCGAGTTCCGTCGGTGCTGAAAAGGATGGGGAGGAGGCTTGGTCACTGACGTCGCTGGGCTCGCCCGACTGTGTCCATTCCACAATCTTCCACGGTTTGTGTTGTTTCTTCTCGCAGGGAACGTCCCGCTTAACGAAGTTTGTGCATCACGGCAGTTGGTGGTCGCACTGGGAGAACAGGTTAGATTCTTATTACAAAGGTCGGGGGAACCAGACCTTTCGTTTGCTGCGAATACATCCCACACATGCATCTGGCGTTCATCTTATCATGGTTGCTTGAGACTAAAGCTCGATAAAGCAGAACGCAAAGGGAAGAGCACGAGGAGGCAAATCCATCTCCATCTTGGCATGTCAATTGAGGGGACTGGGTAATGGACACTTTTCCTCGAATTCGGGCCCGAGCTCGCCGTGCAGTCGATACATAAAGTCCACCGGCCGGACCTATCTAGGTGAATAGTCACATCTAAGCCCTTAGCATCGTCTGTGATTCCGCTGACGAGATTTGTTCTCCGAAACTATTTCCCGGTTCTGCTGGACTGCTGCTCAAGGTGTCGTTGGCGCTGGCGGTGTTGAGTTCGGAAACATCCCAAGCCAGCAAGGCAAGTGTACCATGTTAATATTAGTATAAGTAAGTACTAGGAAGGCTCAAGATATTATTTTCCTTAATGTTCTATAACCTCTTTTGTCCAAAAGACATCGAGTCTTTACCACTCCGTCTCCTCAACTCGCGCAAAGGGTCTTTAGACACAAAAGATGCTTGTCCTGATGCAGAGCATCACCGCCACTCCTATACACCCTAAGAACCTCCGAATTCCTCTCCTTAATCGTGTTGACCATGTACTGGATCCCATCAGCGGCAAGCTCCTCCAGGACCTTGTCGCCAGCCTCCTTTGCCTCATCCTGAATCTCATGCAGCCGCTTCAGCCAGAACATATATCTCCACGGCGAGAATCCAGCCGGCGATGATCGCCGTCCGAGCTCAGACGCGAGGAAGTCCTCCCCGCCCTTGCTGATTTGGCTCGGGCAGTCATTCCAACACACCTCCGAGAGCAGGAGAAGATTGTGGCTCGCGATTTTCAGCCATGCAACGGCAGCTGGTAGCAGATGGAAGGCTTCGAGCTGCTTGGTTCCCCGGTTAAGGTCTTCCTCGTCGGATTCTTCGCCACTGCGAAGCGCTTGCGGGGTTTCGAAGAGAGGTCGGAAAATCAGGAGCGCAACCTGGCACAGCTGATCCTTCGCGACGCGGGTAGCTGCGAGCTTCGCCAGGAAGACTGCAAAGTTGAGACGATGTGCCCCTGATATCGACGCCGCGTGGTTGATCCAGAACCCAGCCATATCGCCCACCAAGAAGGGGAGATCGTTCCACAGAGTCCCGTCGGCGGTTCGTGCGATATCAATGCCATTCCCCGCTCCGCGCGCAGGTCGAGTCAGCGGGCCCATTCCCTGGATGCGGAGAATATCGAGAACGAGTCCCTCATGCTCAGGTGACTCGGAGGAGATCGTTCGGCCGAGCTCGTAGTACATATACCACAAGGAATGGATGTGGCCTTCGAGCGAGTCCACGCCGTCGCCGATGTCACAGTAGCGGCTGGTGACGACCCAGGTTCTGTTGCTAAAGGCCATCTCTCGGACCGAGTTGTATTCGCCCCGGGCGACGGCCTGGCGGGTGCCTTCCTTGTCTCTACGAGCGTGGTCGATCGTTGCGGTAGATGGTGTGTCTCTGGGCAGAGAGCTTAATAGAGAGTCTCGGAGGTGGTCCATTTTGGAAAGCCCGCAAGATTGAATGATGATTCAATTAAAATTCAGGTAAGAGGACGGTGAGCAGAGAACTTGAATCGTCGGGATGATCAACTTGAATGCGGGGACACTGAGATTCTTCTCTTATGATGTGGGTCTTCCTAGACCAATACTAGGCAGCAACTTAGGTTAGGGCTGACGGGCTGACAGCCAATATCTGGATTTGGAGTCGTTTATGCGCTGATAGGGTGAACTATTTGATCTGTTGGTTGCCGCAGCCGCCAGCAAAGACAGAAGTACATGTTGATCATACAATCATCCAGCAGGCGTTACACACAAAAGAAAATCTGTATAGCATTCTTCCAATACTCAAGCGCATGTAGGATACATGGGAGAGCCGGAATAAACTCATTAAGACGAGTGGGACGTACATACGCCTTCTACTATTGTAGTTGCACCATAAACATATTTTCCGGTCTAGATGCTGGAATCTCACTCTTTCTACCTCTTCCTTTTCTTACTAAGACGATGTGACCTGCGGACGTACCTCAGGACATCAACGACTCGTTGATGGCCATTTGTTTTAGCAACGGAAAAAGGCGTCTGGCCTTCCTTGCTTTTCAATTGGGGATCCGTATCCTGATGATCAAGAAGCAGTCTGACGGTTTCTGCATGGCCGTTCTTCGCTGCCCAAAACAGTGGTGTGCGCCCAGCACTGTCCCTGGAGTTTGTATCGACACCATGACTGAGTAGTAGCCTAGTTACTCCTTCGTGACCGCACCTTGCCGACCAGGATAGCGGAGTATTACCGTCATGGTCTTTGGAATCTGCATTAACACCGTCTTGTTCAAGGAGCAAGCTGGTTACGCCTACATGGCCGTTTATAGCTGCGCAGGAGAGAGGAGTGCAACCGTTGAAGTCACCGAGGTCTGCACGAATACCCGGTTGCCACAGTAGCAGCTGGGCTACTGCTGTATGGCCGTTCCTTGCTGCCTGGGAAAGAGGTGTATAGCCATAAATGTCTGTGGAGTCCGGATTGACGCCATACTGATTGAGGAGTAGGCTGACCACAGCATCATGGCCATTCTCAGCTGCTAGCAATAAAGGTGTTTGACCGTTTTCGTCTGCGGACTCTGCATGAACGCCCCGCTGATCAAGTAGCAGCCTGACGATTGCTTCGTGGCCATCTATCGCTGCCCATGATACAGGTGACCGACCATTCCTGTCTGTGCGATTTGGGTCAACATCTTCTAGACCAACCAGGAAGCGAACAATATCTTGACGGTTATTCATCACTGCTGAGAATAACGGTGTTCTGTTCTGATGGTCTCTCGGGTCAGGATTGGCCCTGTGCGAGGTTGCTATCAGTCGAACTACTGATTCATGGCCACGTTCCGTAGCCCATGATAGCGCTGTCCGACCATCGACGTCCTTGCAATCTGCATCAATATCCGGCCGATTAAGAAGCAGCCTGACCACCGGCTCGTGGCCATTCTTTGCCGCCAATATTAGGGGTGTACTTCCGTTTTCATCCGTAAAGTGTAGGTTAATATCATGCCAACTCGCCAATCGTTCAACTAGCGCTTCATAGCCATCTTCCGCAGCTCTACAGAGCGGATGTCTTCCATCATCGAGCGCATTGACATCTGCTCCAACGCCTAAGCACACCCCAGCGGCTGTGGGCAAGTCATGTCGCACTGCAGCGTGCAGAACACCGTTCCGAAACTGTGTGGCAATATGCTCGCCGCTGCCACTCAAGAGATTCTTATGCATGTACATAGCAACCCAGTCCCGGAAGAAGTAAACAGCCTGTGTTCGATCCAGCTTCTTAAGAAACTGTATAGTTATAGCTGCATGCCTCGGATCGGACTGGTACCTTGCTGTGCGGTAGGCCAGATGGCGTAAGGCGTAGATTGCAAGTGGCCTCTCGTTTAGGTAGCGAGCATAGGTCTCAAAATCCTCTTGCATCCAGGAATCTATATGGGGTAAATCACAGTTGATCTTGGTGGCAAGCAGCATGAGATACCGAAGACAAGTGGTATATATGGAAAGGTGGGCATCGGCCGCGTGCATTCCATACCCCCTCTGGTCAAGAAAGAAGTCGCGTACAGTTTGGTGCATCACTTGAACAGTTCGATTGCCTATAATAATTAGTATGGTTCTCCGTATTCAGTGGTTGGAGTTGTTATTTAGGGTACCGTCGTTGTTTTGTTTGATCTCCAAGAAATTTCCGCCGCAGGAAACGATCCGTCGCTCCAACGGGATGCGCCGCCTAAGGTGGTCATCGGAAGGCCAAAAGTTATCAGACGGGTCATCTGAGATTCCGAGAGCGTGGAGCAGTTCGATTGTCGCAAGAGGCCGATGGGCGAAGAGAACGAATTGAAACATCTTTGCTGCGTCCCGCATATCTGTCTTCCGCGCACGTATTTTGGCGAGCATGTGTTGGTAAAACTCTCCCAACTCAGTTGGAAGGCTCTTTAGGAACTGGAAAACGTCCTCCTTTGAACGCCCGTCCTCATCGTAGGCAATAAGTTCCTCTGCAACAAGTCTCACCCATAAGAAGACCCCAGCCGCGTGGTCAACAATGTATCTTCTAGCCTCTTCAAGGAAACCGTCGAATTCGAACTGCTCTAGGAAGGAGCCAGCAAATCTGAAAATGTCGGATTTGGTTTCATCTTGTAGGCGGATGAGATTATGGATCTTGCTGATGCGGCGTTCAAGGACTGGTACTGGCCGGCTTGCAACAAATACCTTCACAACGCAATGCTCTGTCTGTGAACAGAGATTGACCAAGAGCTCTAAAATCTCACGCCTGTCGTCTTCCTCTGACTCATCTACGGCATCAATAATGAGATAGTACCGTTCCGCTAGCGGATAATCACAGAGTGATAACAGGACTTTCTGCAGCGACTTGTAGTCCCATTTCGCAAAGTTATTTCCAGACTGATTTGTTAGCCCTGCCTGTTTCCGGTACTCTGGCTGGCAGCGATGGTAGAAGAACGATTCGTCTTGGGCCAAAACATCATAGAGAATCGACCGTAGCATGCTATAGTGACTTTTCTGACTCTCCCCCTCTCGGTAACTGTAGAAGTATTTGGCCAAAATTCCTGTTTTCGTGGCCGGGTCACGGTTCAGGAGGTTCTGATAAAGGTACTTGGTGACAGTGCTCTTTCCACTTCCAGGCTTTCCCTGAAGGTAAAGGAGTCGGGAGGTATCAGGTTCCGACCATAGCTTATACTGCTGATGTGCCCAAATCCATTCGAACGAGCCTCGATACTCTCCGGATATCTTAGCATAACGCGTGTTGCCAAATTTGAGGCTGGCTAGACAACCTGAATACGATCAGTCCAATTGCTCCAAGTTCCAGTAGGCATGAGTACCTTTCCTTTCATCGTCGAACACAATACCACGCACTCTCCGAAGAAATTCCTTGATTTCAGACATCGCCCGGCTCGCAAGTAGCGCCTTTAGTCCGAGCCCGCAGCCTTCTAACCTCTCAAGGAACGTACAGACTTCGCGGAGAAAATTCGACCTATCAAGTCCCACTTCGTCTAAGCCATCAATGACAATGATCAGGCCCTGTTGAACACTAAGCACAAGAGCTGCTGTCAGCGCGGTCCACTGCTTGTAGGGATCAGCTTTCATGAGTGTCACTATAGTCTGCCGAACGGGGTCAGTCTCGTCGAAGCCGAGGGTTTCCCAATCGTCTTTGAAAGCCTGTTGATGTAGACTGTGAAGGAATCTCTTGATAATTGCTGATACCTCTTCAGCGTTTAACAAGCCCCTGGTGAATTGGTGTAGGAAGGTATGGATGAAATGCAAGAGAATTGAACCTGATGGCGTAGAGCTAGAGCAGAAGAAATACAAGATTAATCTTTGAGACCCTAGGTGCCTGGCCTTTTCTCGATCAATGATGAAGGATGAGATTCGATGGATCATGCGGTCCGCAGGCCCCGACAGATAGAGAACTCCAGGGGATTCATCGAGATCCCACTTCTCGAAATCCATATTTCTAAGGACCCACCAAAAATGAGGGTCGTTAGGCTTCAGTGCTGGTATTGTGGCTTTATATTCCGCTTGATCAACCACCGAAAGCCCTGCGAGGAACCATTCGGGGTCAACATTGTCTATAGCAGATTGAACTTTTTCCTGTTACCGCTGGAGCATTAGCCAGATGTGTATACTATCTTCAAGATCTACTTACCGACAACATCTCAAAAAGGATAGCCTTGTCGACTGTACGGGTCTTGAGTACTTGTTCGGTCGGAATGATGGCTAAGATCTCCCTGCTAAATGCCGCCGCCGTGGCCGCTGCATACCCCTGCCAGCTCTTGTTCTTGTGCGAGTCAGCGTAATCGCTAATACCCCGAATAACGAGGCATGGAAAGCTATTCATCAAGCCTGCAGCCTCCATTTCGAAACAAAGCACGCCATCGAGCTCCGCGCTGAGTCGGTCTCGAACGACCGCGTCTCTCATGACCTGGTTTCCTGATGCTATAGTACCGTAATGCACAACAGGGCCTTGAGCACGTGGCGATCTTTTCACCAGCCTACCTTTATCGCATCCATCACAGGTACCATCTTCAGTGTGAATGTAGCTCGCCTCGAACAGATCGTCATGTCCGGCACTATCGCGATCAAACTCAGTCAAACAGCGGAGTCTCGACAGATTCAGCGGGAGAGCGCTCTCTCCCGTGATTCGCCTCGCTTCCAAAGTATTGAGAGCGTTCAAAAGAACCGTTGGTGGCGCGTTAAGAGACCCTGTCCGTTTGAATCCCTCTGGCCTCGTTTTCCCATAGTCGTACTGAATCACACCACCACGCCCCATCTCCTGCTTGCTCACCACCACATCACCCAGGCGTATATCGGCTGTCGGGCTCGGCACCCCTCCACCAATACCGACCATAAGGCCGAAGCGGATTGAAGGAAAAGCCATCCGCATCTGGACCGCCACTTCGGCAGCTGGGACGGCTCCCATGGATCCCTTTGGCAGGCATGCCATGACGACATTATGGTTACCAATGCGACCGAGTGTGTACACATTGCTGTCCTGGCCGGGTTGTTGTAGACTGGGGTGGGTTTCGTCTAGCATCTTCAACGAGGCTGCGAGTTCGATGGGCAGAGCGCAAACCCACCCCACAGTGTAGTCTTCGGGTTTGAGCGCCGTTGGGCCATCCTTCAGCTCTCGGTCCATCGATTAGGTCGATAATTTCGATTGAATGGATTTGTCAAGGAGTTTATGAAGGGCATAGGAGTCTTTTTCGCCGGGTGCGTGGTGACATTGGAGGAGGAAGGATCGGCCCAGCTGGGCACCCTTGCCCCGCGCCATCGTATCATGCAGGTCCAACCAAGCTGATTGGCACGTGCACAATAGATGAAGGCACATACATAATCGGCTTCGTGTGTTTTGCTTTTTTCTTTTTTTTTTTCCTCTCTCCTAAAACCAATTTTGTGGTGTTTCGCGAGCGGTCGGTATACGGCGTATGGTCGTCGGGAGCATTGCATTGGAGTGACTTATCGATCGATGGCGAGAACAAGATCCGTACCGCTAATGTCAACTAGTCTGATCTTTCCACGGATTGGTTACGTTTAGCGCTGCGGTACAGAGCGATATCTGGCTTCGAGTAAGAGGTTAGCGCTGTGGTGTTTCAGTTTCGGTGCACTGAGCACCAACCATTTCCCGCGCCCTTTTAATCCTACCTCGTCAGCCTCGCTTGCTTACTACCTTGGGGATTTCCACCTTCTGGATCTGTTTGAAGCGGCTAGTTATCTTGATCGCACATTGTCGTTGTTTCTCCCCCGATGTAGCTTAGCCTCTTCCTTCCCTTATTCAGCCTGCAGGCACCATGACTGCGGTCTGAATTGTGTGGCTACCATTTCACCTTTGTTGAAAGAGACGTACAAGAATCCCAGTCCAAACATTGACAAGAGCATGATCTTCCTCGACACGCTCACTGAAAGGCCCGCGATCTTATGCAGCGGAAGTCCTATAACCGCAAGATCAAGCGCGATATTCGTCGTCGCGTTCGCGATGCCGAAGGCGTTGAAATTCAGACACGACCCTTCTGTTTCCCCGTGCCATTTCGTCCAGACGTATGAGACCGGGAGGCAGTTGAGCGAGGTCACAAGGACGAACGATACCAGATAGACAGTGTTGATGCCGATGAGCGCCCAGGTCACTCGTCGGATGCCGGTGCTTGGGAAGATGCGCAGATATAGACAGAGAAAGGCCATTTTGGTACACGCGAGGGCGGGGATGTAGAGGATTTGGAGAATATAGGTGAACTTGCCAGCTAGTTAGTTAGTTAGTTTAGAATATGGCCATGGCCATGGAATTGATTTACGCACCTTGACGATGCGCGTGATGTTTTCAAAGGGGAGTGTCCAGATATCCTTCCCATAACCATCCTTCGCCACTAAGGAGGGCATTGGTATACTATCGGGTCTGCTATCAGAGACGCAGGGGATCCTGGCGTACTGGGATACTCAAGGGCTGCCATCGGAATCGCGAAGGCCTATTTTTTTTTTCTCCCCCTCAGTATTCACCCACCCATATTTATGCACAGACGGTATACCATAGCTAAGATAGCGAAGATATCTTCTGCTCCATAGTGGCTACGCGACTCGACGCACCGCGCGATCGTGGCAAGAATTGCAAGGCTCATAAAAACGCTCATAACGGTCGGTGTAGTGTGGGAGATGTCGCGGGGCTCGATGCCGCACATTGTGTTCGTCGCATTCTGTGAGCCTACATACATACGCGAGTCAGCAACAATCGAAAAGGTGGGTCTGATCGGCTTCTGGGGAAGGAAATGCGGGGAGGGAGGGCAGTCTCACTCAATGTCTCTTTAACCGTGCATGTCATGACTATGCAGCCGGTGATATTCCCCTGCAGAGCTGTATCAGAGCATATACACTGCGTGTCGGTCGGGGCGCAAGCTGAGCCGGGGAGTGCGATTCCCATGCAGGTTGCCTGGAAAAGTGTTAGGTAGCACGTCGACCAGGCTCGCAAACATCCAGCCTACCGCGCACTGTGGCATATGCTGAGTAGCGACTTCAGTTGCCAGGAAAGCCACAGCCAAAAGGCTCCAGATGGTAACCCATCCCATCGCGAAAGAGCACGATCCTCCAAGAATTCAAGAACTGTAGAAGTTGGAGAGAAACAAAAAAATATATAGTCTTGGACACCACTCTTCTCCAACACAGACCGTTGCCCAGGATCCTTGGCATAATTTCCAAACCCCCTGCTAGTTCGTCCACGGCGCCGAGCCGTCGCTTTGTTGAAAGGAAGTGTTGAATCCTGTGGTCGGAAACATCGCGGATTGACAGGGATCGCTCTTAGCGAGTCCGGCCGTCTCGGCCCATTCCAAGATGGTGGTTTCGTTTTAAGTTAGACGCACCGAGAATTGCAATCCAACGCAATTGATTTGTCCTGCCCTCAAACTCCAAGCTCCAAGACAAGACCTGTGGGCTTAGTTCGCCCACGGAACGATCCCCACTGCATCGGAAGCTGTGCCGCAGGCCCTAGAAACTGCCGTATTAAGAGGGGCTGTGCGCCCGCAGGAGCTTTTTTTCCCTTGCGGCCGAAGGAACTGCGCAAGCGAAATTGCAATCTGGGGCGAAATAATGGACGCCGTTTGGTCGAAGCTCCCCCCTGGGAGACCTCCTTTGCTCGCTCAGGGCACCCTCGTGGGGATCATCACCTACTGGGTCGTCTGGATAATCTACACGCGAACATTTCATCCTCTGGCGAAATTCCCAGGGCCCTTCTGGGCGTCTGTCACAAGGTTCTGGACTGTTCTCCACGTGTTTCCTGGGGACACTGAAAAGAGACAACGAAAATTACATGCGGAATATGGTTGATTGACCTGCGCCCGTGCAAGCCTAGAAAGTAGTTCTACAAATGCTGATGATGAACTAACTGTAGGGCCTATGGTTCGAATCGCTTCGAATGAACTCATCACCAGCGACCCCGAAGCGATTAAGACGCTCTACGGCGTCAAATCCTCCACGACCAAGGTGGGCGTGCCGCTTTTTCGCTGTACATAGAGCAGGAACGCCGCCAAACTCGTATACTCACAACTCGCTCGTGCAGACTGACTTCTATCTGGCCTTCAGACCACCATGGGGTACGTACGCTTCGAGCCCTGTCCAGCTCCTTCAGCACATCCAGACAGACCAGCAGCTAATAATGCGCCAGCACGATTCCCAGACCACTTCTCCTCAGAAGGCGGCAAACAGCACAGCGACCGCCGACGCATTGTTAGCCACGTGTATACCATGACCAGCGTTTTGCAAGCGGAAAAGTACATTGAGAAATGCATCGACGTATGGCTTGAGAAGCTAGGCGAGTTTTCGGACCACAGACAGTCTTTTGACTTTTGGATTTGGTCAAGGATGCAAGCAAGCCACTACCCAACCGCCCATGTTGTGTTGTGTTGTGTTATGTTATGTTGTGGGAACGGAACCTCAAGGCTAATCTGCGTATGTATTTAGGTACGCATACGATGTAATCGGCGAACTTTACTTCAGCAAAATGTTCGGCTTCCTTCAAGCTGGCGGGGATCACCTGGGGTACATCGATGCGACAGATGATCTGATTCCCGTGCAGTTCCTGGCTGGGAATATGCCGACTTATGCCCGCGGCCTGTTTATGCTGACAGGGATCATGTTTCCGAAGGTCCGGGGAGCCCTCAAAGCGCTGGATAATCTGACCAATGCCACGAATGAAATGCTCAAGGGGCGTATTGCCGCGTTGGAAAGTAATGATAATGATGATTCTGCCTCCTCTAAGCCACAACGTGCCGATATCCTCGGGAAATTGCTGGATATAGTGCTTAAGCGCGGGGAGGAAGTAGATTTCGAGATCCGTGATGTCAAGATGGAGTCTTTTGGTGGATTGTAAGTCACTATTCATACAATCTCCGAAGTGATGCGGACATGCGCGCGCATGCTAACAGATAAACACGACAGCTTCGCCGGCAGCGAAACCACCGCCCTAACGCTCTCGGGCATAATCTACCATATCCTTCGCACACCCCGCGCCTACGCGAAGCTTCAAGCCGAGATCGACGCCGCCGCGTCCTTGGGCCAACTAAGCACCCCGCACATCGCGTACACCGAGGCCATCAAACTGCCGTACCTCGTCGCCTGCGTCAAAGAGGGGATGCGTATGCACCCGATCACGGGCGTTTCGTTCCCGCGCCATGCGCCAGCCCAGGGCTGTTCGATCGGGGGTTACTATATCCCCGGGAATGCGCGGATTGGAGTCAACCCGGGGGTTATTCACTTTGATAAGAGTGTTTTCGGGGATGATGCGGATGTGTTCAGACCCGAGCGGTGGATTGAGGCTAACGCGGATGAGGAGAGGGCAATGGATGCGTGTATTATGCAGTTTGGGATGGGGGCGAGGACTTGCTTGGGGAAGAATGTGAGTGTTCCCAACCTATTTCTTTCTTTTATTTTGTTGGTGGATAAGGTAGGCTTGTAGGAAAATTCAGAAACGTGATGGCTGACTTGTTTCTGCTCAGATATCGTTGTGTGAGATCTACAAAGCTATTCCGCAGCTCATGAAGGAGTTCAATTTCGAACTTGCCACTAAGGAGGAGATGCAGACTACCTCGTACTGGTTGCATAAGCCGGTTGCTATCGAGGTAAATGTCCGTCGGCGTTGATAGTTGGTGGTGGCGAATATCCGTGAGCCAACGATGCTATATGATCCGCGGACAATACCTTCCATTAGATTAGATCATGGGGATATACTCTGTATACCGACGTACAAGAAATCCTTCTAGAAACAAAATTCCTGTTTCATTGTGTGCCCGCACCTCCAGGTCCGGATATCTCCGCAATACATGCGTCCCCCGCGTGTACAGGCACATGTAGTACCCACATCCCCAGTTGAAATTCAAGTCGACGTCTCAGTTACCTAAGCTATCGCCACTGTCTAGTCTTCAGGGCTCTCAGAACGTGCGTAATACTCCACATAGTCTGAACTTCGCGAGTCACCGGACGTGATAGACTCTCCGCCACCATTTTCAGCCTCTGTAGAGATCGCCAAGTTATCCGAATTCTCGTTAAGCTTCTCAAAACGCGCAGTCTCGGCTTCCCAATCCGAATGGAAAGATTCTATCAGCTTTGCGGCCGCATAGTGACCATTATCCCTCGCCCGCCCGATGGCGTTCCTGCACTGTGGGCGGCCCCCGTCATCGAATACTGCTGCCCCCTTTTCGAGAAGCAGCTGGAGAATATCAATACGGCCGTGCTCTGCTGCACCTTCTATCGCCGTTCTACCTTCCCATTCAGTGCCCGCGGCGTTGACCTCTGCCCCAAGGTCGATTAACTTGCAAGCAATGTTATAGTAGCCTTTGATCGCTGCAAGCTGCAGCGCCGTAGCACCCTCCTTGTAGGCTGGCGCGCCGTTTACATCAGCATCGTGCTTGAGAAACATGTCCATCAATTCCAGGTTCCCATTTTCAACGGCATGCTGTAGTGCCGTACGGCCCCGTGAGCCTTTCGCAGGGTGGTTCACATCAACCCGGTCAACTTCAACCAATCGCTGCACTAAAGCAACATTCTGGGTCATTGACGCGGCTTGCAGAGGAGTGAAGTATTCAGTTTGCTTCTCTAGACCCCGCCAGTCGCCCCAGAGAAACCCGCCCGCACAGATGGACCCTTCTTCCTCCTTGTTAGCATCGAGTTTATACAGTTGCTCCACCATGGCTCCATCCTGATAGTAAATGGCTAATGCTAAAGCTCGACCGACTTCTTTTGGTCCCCACTGATGTGCCTGAATCAGCATCTCCAAGCATTGTGTGCTGCAACCTTCGACTGCTAATTCAAGAGCCGACTGTGGTTTGTTGACACCGGAACCCAGTACGATGTATCCGCTCATCGGGGACTGTGGGTCATATCTGGCCCAGTCGCCTTCACCCAGAGGCAGCCTTGGGATACCGTTAGGCGACACATTAGCCCGAAGGAGTGCGCTCACCAGGTCCGGTCTTCTAGCGAACGCTGCATATGCCACTGAACTCGGGGCATTTCCGCGAAACGCCCGAAGAAGCAGCTGCAATAAATTACTGCTCGCGCTGGTGCATGTTTTCTCAACCCAGTGTAAAGCCCCTGTAATCGTCTCATCCGTCGGCACGGCCCCATATTTCAGTATCGTCTCCACCATGGAAACGTCACCTGTTGTAACTACTACATCCAAGAGTGCATCCTTCTCTGCCGATGTGCAATTCACCGCACCGAAGGACTTGTTGTCCACAAGCCATCGTGCTACATCAAGGTTCTGCGACAACATCGCGTTTTCCGCAATCTTCATCCGATTGGCATGGAGAGCTGGTCGTAGAATGCCTCTCTCCTCCAACAATCGTGCAGCGCCCAAGGTTCCAATGTGATCGAGATTCCTTCCAACCGTGATTGCGCCACAATCTAACAACAAGGTAATGATTTCAGGGTTTCCTAACTCGATCGCTGCTGCAAGCACGGTTTTACGTTGGCGCCCATTCTCGTCATTCAGCCGTGCACCTTGCTGGATTATGCGGTATATAAGGTGATGATGGCTAGTGAACGGAGTGTTGTTGGAATCCCCCACGATATCATCATATTCCAGTTTTATCGCCGCGAAAAGTGCTGATATGTAAGCCTCATGGCACGACAAAGGTCGGTCGATTCTAGCATTATATCGCAACAAAATCTCGAACGCTTCCAGGTTGTTCTTGTCCAGAGCATAAACCGTCAGCATGGATTTGTCGTCGCTGGTCGTTTCCATGTCAACACCCGCGATGATCAAAGGTTCGATACATGCAGTGTGGCCCATGGCAATGGCAATCTCGAGCGGGGAGTAATAAGGCTGCTCAAAGGTGTATCTCGTTGGATTGACAAGGCTAGGGTAATCATTTAGAACAAGATTAATGATATCAAGCCTTCCAGACTTCACCGCTGCCCCTAAAAGCGTGGTGGACCCATGGATTCGACAGTCGGTATTGCTCTTGAAGTAATTACTGTTTCGCGTATCTGGATTGCTGAGTGTTTCGCGATATATGCCTAGGTCGTCCTTGCATGATTTCAGAAGGTCGTTGAAAAGCTCGAGATCCACGGTTCGGCCAGCTTCTGCAAGGCAGCTCAAGGAAACGACAGCATCATTATCCAGGAGGAGCCGAATCACTGCTCGATTATTGCTGCGAATTGCAGGGAGCAAAGCAGTGATATCCCGATGTTCCTCATTTACAGAAGCTTTATGGGATATGAGGAGCTTTGCCAAATCCAGTCCTCGACTGTCTGTAATATGCGCGGCCCATGCTAGGGGTGTCACTCGGTCTCCAACAATCTCGATAACATTATTAGCGTTGATGCCTGCCCTCAACATCATCCTCACGACCCTAATATCCAACACGCGAACCGCACTTGCAAAGAGCTTTTCAGCTACTGCCTCAACAGTTGGCTCCTGAGCCTTTACAGCACTCACGAACTGGCTCATTCCGTCGCTGCCGAGACTTTTGAACGATTCGATGGCGTGCATATCGTGAGACCGAATAGTATCCTCTGACGAGTACGGCGCATCCTGGGGTATGAAGCCATTGGATAATAGGTAAAGATCAAGTGTATGGCAAGTTGTCGCGAGTGCCTGATGTTGTCCTTCAAATTCTTCTGGCATGAGAACACTCAATGTTGCGCCTATTTGACAGTTTATATCAGTATCGAGAGGGGGAGGCCGGTTTCGCCAAGGTACAATACACGACAAACGTCGCATAATCTTGACCTTTACCGCTGAGCTTTGGGTGCTAAGTCCTTGAGGCGATAAAGACTGGCTACTGGATAAAAGCAGTGAAAGACGTGTTGACCCTGCAGCAAGCATTAGCTCCAAGAGTCAGTCAGTAGTGTAGTCTATACCTTGATCGATTTCGGACTGCAGCAGCTTGCGAAATCGCAGCCATGGGAGTGAGGGCATCCAAGTCAATCGATGCATGAGCGCGGAGAAAGAATCAAAAGGGCTGCCGACCCCTGGAGATGCTGAGTCCGGGGTTCGCACCATAATCCCCTCTGGCGTGGGTGGGGAAGGAGCTGCCCCCACGGTTAGCATTTTCCAGCCAGAACATTGACAAGAGATGAGTGGAACCCACAAACAGCCGCAAGAAACCTGTCAAACGTCGAGGTATGGGCCTTGTTGTATAGAATTTTTCGGAGTTTCCCTGGAGAAAAACGTATGCCGTGGAGAACAAGTTCACTTTCCTTCCCTTGCACGCGCTTTCTCCTATCCCTCCTTCGGTCAATGAACCCCCAGTCTACTCCTCGAGGCAGCTTCTGATATCTCGAAAATCCCCATTTGTTGAACTGGCGGGTGTACTGCGCTTTCCTGGTTTATCGTTAGAAATGGAACATTCCTATAATGACAGTCATACTCACGTCTTAGAAAACCCTTGGCCCGCCATGTAATCCATGAGCTTGGGAAGGGGCATTCTTTCCCTGACGTAGAGACGCTCAATTTCGTCCTTGCGAGCATCCCACTCGTTTTCCGCCATGGCTGTATCAGATCCGAGGCAGGTCTGGGAGCAAGATGAGCCAGAAAGCTAATGGGACAAGCTAATGTTATAATCATCCAGCACACACACTGCAAAGGCCTAGCCAAGCCGCTGCGGCGGTGGCCGGGGCACATATTTCTGACCGACACCTACGAATTGGAGTGGAAATAACTCAGTGTTAGAAGCCTATTGGACGAGGGGAAATTCTCTTGCAGCAAGACCGCAGTCTGGGCTTCTTCTATTCGTTGACAATCACGCCAGCCCAAATTGGACGGTCTTGGCCAGCTTGCAAGCAGTACTCGTCCAATGATGCGGATGTGGCTTGTTTGCTGCTTGCTCTCACAAATAGGGGCCTCCCTGCAGGGCTAAGTTTGCCCGCCGAATCTCTGAAATTCACATTGCTATTGGTACCGTCGAAATCCTGGTCTCCACAACTCGAAGCTATTGCGGCTCGTGCGAACCTTGTTGATGAGTGCATAGCAGCGGGGCTGCGCGCCGCAGAGGAACGAGCCAAGAACCGCATGATACTGCGCTTGATCAGAACAGTTCCCAGTTGTCCAACTGCAAAGTGCAATGCCGAAGCCCTCCATCAAACTCTTCTCTCCCAGAATAATTATATATACCCAGACAACTGCTGCTGCTCCTCACATCCATTCCACGTATTTCCTTCTTCAACCATTCCTCTATTGTCTTTTGCCATTCACATCCAAGCCGTTTCTGTCTCTTGCTATCATAGAGCTTCCAGCCATGGCTAGAGACAATGCATTGTTCAATGCAGAGACAAGCACTCCGAGCATGTCCCAAGAGCAGACACGTCTTGGAGCAGAGCCGATGCCTTCTTACCTCACTGATGAAGTTTTTGGGCGCGATTCCATATTCGTCAACCCAACAGTTCCCAATCGTACGTCCTGGGCCGGTCCTTTACCCATTCCATCCCACATCATGGACCCTCGAGACATCGGAGCGATCTCGACCATACAGCAACAACATGGCGGTCCTTACAGCGAAGATTACGTTGACGCTTTTGCAACACCTACCTTGCATAATCCCTGCGCTGTACAAATACACGGCTTTCAAACGATAGACCCTGCCCTCTATCACTCAGCCCCAAGCCAAAACAGTATCGCAACTGACAACCATCCATCCAAGTAAGTCACCCTCCCTCCATGATACTGCCTGCCGAACCTTCGTCCCCTCTTCCATCCAAGTACCTCATCCAAGGTTGCTAACTTCCCTATCCACAACAGTCTCCACGCTGCACAACCTGCCTCCTTCCAATGCAAATGGGAGGGATGCCAAAGCAACACCTACTTCCGCCGCGAACACGATCTGATCCGGCATATCAGGTCTATACATATCCGGGGCACTGAGTATGAATGCAAGATTGATGGCTGCCGTCGGACGTTCGGCAGAAGGGACCATTTCCTTCTGCATAGGAGGCGTTGCCATCATTTGTCTCCTTCGCCTTCTTTTAATCAGAGGTGGAGGTGAAGATGCCATCTACAATCCATTGTAGTGGCGCTTGCTCCTACAATCGGTGGGCAGCAGCTGCAGGGCTGGCTTGAGGTGCGTGCCCTGGTTTGGAACGCAAGTTGGGGATGGTTAAGCTTTGTGTTCTAGACGTTTCGGAGTTAGGTATATAATATAACTTTCAAGCAATAGTTACATTACGATTTATATATTACGTTTAACACACGTTTCCTGCCTAAAGTAGCTAGCTCCCTTCCGGCATTTTCCACAGCCGATAGACCCTGGGTCATCTATCTGAGGCCGGCGTGCTTGTACAGATTCTAGCACAAAAGGAAACCATGGTACTAGCCAGAATTATCTTGAACTTTTCAATTATGCGCGGGTAAACTCTTCCATGCTGAACTACTCGATCGTTCGTCCGACGAAACGTTGAAATTGTGAGTCGAGGAAAAGGTGATACTATACTATACTATCTCGGCGCTGCCAAGCAGTGGAAACGTGGGAATCCACCTCTCAACCCTAAAATGTGGCAACCAGATTCACGCGTCAGCCCGCACCATATCTGGAGATCTATGGAGACATCATTTAGCTCCATGGTTGATTCCATGCCTGCGTTGTACGATGTTGTACTGTGACACGGCATACCGACGACATGGCTGTGGCTGTGCGATCGCAGATCAAGCTTGGCCTACGTTGAGTGCAGAGCTACGTCATAACCATTCAACCGGTTTATTTATTTACAGGGCCCAGCACCAAATATTTAAGGAGCTTGACAAAAGCGAAGGAATTCTCCGATAATCACAAGTAAACTCAATTGCATTTGTGAGAAAGAATTATCAAGTTATAAGTTATATTCAAACAATATGGGTCTCATGTGGACTAAGCACTGGGGTGGACGACATGCTGGTAAGCACCCCATCCCTGTCCTGAATTATCTTCCAAGACCTCCATCTAACCACGATTATATCCAGGCGGCGGCGTTATCGTCGACAGACACGGCCCCCGTCGCGCCCCGTTCCGGATCTCCTGCGGTCGCTTTAGCTGCTTCCGCTAGGCGATGATGCGGTTTACGATGAATGGGACGAATGTTGACGATGTTACGACCTAATTGAAGGTATGTTCTTCCCTATAATTTGGGATATCTATTTGCTCACGTATTCATCTCTCCAGCTCTGGCTTCCTCCGCATATTTCCTGGTAGATGATGATCGAAACAAGACTGCACTGGCAAAGGACTGCCGATTGATATTTGACTTAATAATAATATGACTGCATAGCTTTGTCAAACTCCATCCTTTAAGTTATTTCTCCCTTCTCTTTGCGTAAATACTAGGTTAGAATCTTGTCAGGGCCAGGCCTCAATGGACTCTACACTGTCGACCCTGGTGGAGCCCATCCAGAAGTAACCTTGAAACGCTTAAAACATTGAAACTACAAAATCCGGGGTCAACTAAGGACCCTTTCAAACCCATACAAGAAGTCTGGAAATCAATCAATACGAGGAGGGCTAAGCTCGCCAACCAATATATATGAATACGAAGTGTCCCTTGTTCGCTGGAAGTCCGACCCCAACCCCGTTCGTCACCGTGTCCACACACCGTGAATATACGAGGTAATCTAGCCAATTACAATATGTCTCGCAAGCCTTGGCTCTAAAATTAGCGACGGAAATAGCGGAGCCATGCCCGGCGGTGTCTCCATCGGACCGATGGGTTCCAGTTTCTCTGGGGGCGAAAACCTGCTGCTGGAGGAAAGTTTCGCGTATTCGTTTCAAATCGGGCGATTTGATTGGTGGTTTGCGGGGGAATTTTTCAGGGAATCCCTACTCCTGCGTTTTCGTAACTTCGCAAGCTTTCGAAGGGTCGACTCCGGTAAGCCGCGTTCCAGTCATATATAAAATAAGTGTCAGCGCAGGCAGCCGGATTTTCTCCAGACTTCTTCTCTCGCTCGCTCGATGATTTCTCGAACGTCTGCCTGGAGGCCTCCCTGACTGACTGCGTGATTGTCGCCCACACATCGCATCGCATCGTATCGTATCGCATCACATCGTATCTCATCGCCACCGGGTTAACTAACAGCGACCAGACCACCATCGCATCGGTCAGTCGCACAAAATGGGCCTAACAATCCACCTCGACTCCCCCAGACCCTGCTACTTAGGCGACGAGCCCGTAACGGGATTCGTAAAATTCCAAACCTCCACCGCGACACCGATAAAAGACATAAAAATCACCTTCACAGGCCGCTCGAAAGCCAAGATCCAAAAAGTAAAAGGCACAGGCGCGCCCGCGGCCACCTACCGCAGCAAATGCATCCTCTTCGCGAAGGAGCGCATCCTGCTCTCCTCGTACGGGAAGGGAGAGAATGAGGTTCTCCCGCCGGGCTCGTACGAGTGGCCGTTTGAGTTTTCGTTTCCGACGCACGTCCAGCCCGTCGCGGAGGGTGTGTCCGCGCGATGGCCCGAGAAGGTCCCCTATAGGAATGACACGGGCCATCCGTGCCCGCCGACCTTCGCGCTGAACACGGGCGACGGCGCACGCAAGCTCGAGTGTTTCATCGACTACCGGCTAGAAGCGCAGCTGTTCAAGCCCGCGGCAGGTCTATTCTCGAGCAGCAAAGCACCGCTATATACGGAGACGCTGAAGCTGAATTTCCTCCCTGCGCTCTCCAGCTCGATCACAGGCAACGACCAGGAGTCCGCGACATACCGGCACTCGCGCGAGCAGCTGTTCACGATCCGCAGCAAGCTGTTGCACATGGAGAACCGCGGCCGCACGCTGCGAATGTCCGAGAAGATCTCGAGCTGGCTGAGTCCGGGGCAGTTACCCCGGTTCAGCTTCAATGCTGTCTTCGAGTATCCGACGCGGCTGATCCAGGCGGAGCCACTGACCTGCTCGCTTGAGGTCGTCCCCTTTATGGAGGACTCGTCTGTCGCGCTGGCGCCGGAGATTCTGCTGCAGGCGCTGAATATCCATGTCGTGAGCGAGACGGGCGCGCGCGCGACGCCGTCGCTTGTCGGCGCGATGTCCGCGGAGATTGAGGAGAAGATCGAGGTCCTGTCGCGCACGGCGCTGGGGATACCGGTTTCGGGGAAGGTCGATTTGGCGAGTATCTTTGGGCTTCTTGTCCTTCGTCACGAGATTGTTTCTTTCGCCACTTTCAATCTTTCGAGGCGATACAGACTCTGCGCGTCATTTGTCTTCGAGTGCGCGGGGAAGACGAACGAGTTCAGCTGCCCCGATCTCCCGATCGAGATCATCGCGAGCGCGGCTGCTGCTGCTGCTAGTTTGGGGATGCAGGAGACTGGGAGTGTCGCAGGCAATGTCCAGGGTAGCAGTAGTAGCCGCAATGAAAAGGGCCAGGGCCAGGGACAGGGACAGCAGGATACAGGCGTGACAGAGCGCGGCTTCGTTGCGGAGCTGCCCTCGCCGAGGGACAATTCGTCTGCGGAGGATCTGTCGCCGAATGACTACTCGGGCGATTCCGATGGCGCCCCGCCGGCATATACGCCTGCTTCGTCGGTGCCGTCGCCGGTGGAGGAGAAGAGATAGGCCTGCAAAGTAAGCGGATTGGGGTTTCTTGTGGTGTTCGAAAAGGCGTTTTTGGTTGATTTAGGACAATACCTTTAATGTTGCATATAGCCCATCTCAACAATCTTAACAATTTTGATGATTCTAAGACGCTTCTATCTAAGCTACCTAAAGCTTGCTGCAAACACGCCAGATAGAATGAACACTAGGCTCCTTGTGCATCCATGTTTGTTGCGTATCCTTAGCCAATATGGACTACTGTTGGCGATGTGAGCAAGGGGTGAAACGCACAAAGCTCTGCAGAAACCGACTATTTGTTTGGCACTTATATTGTTTAACAAAATAGCAAGGCACCCTCTAGGCAAAGGTTGATGTTTCAATCTTCCTTTTATCTTTGGATCTTGTTCATGTTCATGTTACATCTCAAGACTGCTTTTACAACCCTTGTGCTAACCCAAACAAAGGGCCGGCACTTATATAATGCAAAAGGCCCTCTACATACTCGTCAAGGCCCTAAATCCGTTTTCTGCTACCATCTTTAAAGTTACAGTCAGTGACCATGGACGATAGACCCCAGGTACTCTTCTACATCCAACCCACCCCATCTGAGCTCGAAAGCCTTCTACCAACTATACTCGCTTCGAGCGACGGACATGAGTATCTAGGCCATATCCTGAAGGTATCAGTGCTAGATTGTGGTGTCCAGATTTACAAAATCCTCGCTCCTGAGATCTTCAAGGTCCCCGAGCAGCACCAAGGTGCTCTTGCCTGCTCCCTTGTCCACGCGCTCGAAAAGTACATGTATGACGCGCAGGCCGACGACTCCTACTTCAGGCCCCTTTATGGCCGGAGCAAGGATGGGCGCCATCATGGGCTCTGGATAGCCGACGATATCATTGAACGGGTTTCCAATCTGCCTAGTTCTAGCCATCGCCTAGCCGTCTATTCCGCCGCGCTCAAGCTAGCCATTTCAGTTTCCGACGTCCAGCTCAGCCCACTCGTCTTCGAGAAACAGCTCAACGCTGAGAGCCGCTCCCCGGTGGGACTAGCAGCAACATTGCGGCGCGCCTGTGAGGCGAACCAGTTCAATACTGTGCGCGGCACGCTTCTCCCGCAGCTGCTCAAAATGCGCGACGAAACAGCCGCCCTCGTTGAAGAAAAGGGGGGGTTCGACTGGAAACGGGCGGCGAATTGCGAGTACGGCAAGGTTCTCCATCAGGCGCTGCAAACAACTATCGCTCTCGACTTTGACATCCCGACCACGCAGATGCTCTTGCCGGCGTACCTGGACTGCGCCGTCTACTTTTGACAAGGTGCAAGGACACACCGCGAATGAGCTCCTCGACACGATCAGCGCGGAGAAATGGACACTTATCCCGAGGGACAGGTGTCTGGAGCTCCTCTCCCCGCGTCTCCCCCGTATCGCCGAGCGCCGGCTCTACCAGCGCCTAAAGGTTGATCCAGCCGCGCCACACGATATCACGCTATCCTGCGGGCGCGTGTCGCTGACAGCGCACAAGGACGTGCTGTC
Source organism: Aspergillus baeticus (assembly GCA_027569055.1). Classification (NCBI taxonomy): domain Eukaryota; kingdom Fungi; phylum Ascomycota; class Eurotiomycetes; order Eurotiales; family Aspergillaceae; genus Aspergillus; species Aspergillus baeticus. The sequence goes on from JAPDEI010000040.1 coordinate 162,101, forward strand.
GTTCTGGTCCGGGTATTTCCGTGGTCTGTTTGCGAGCAACTGGGCGGATCGGGACCATGTTACCTTCACGAAGGCGGATTTGACTCCAGATGTCCTGCGTGATGTTATTGAGTTCGTCTACTCCGGGAGATATAATGTTAGCGGGGCTCTGCAGCAAATGGATGTCGTTGAGATGGCGGCGGATTATTTTCTTATTGGAGTTGCAGAGGCAGATTGGGTCCTGGAGAACAGGGAGCTCGAGGGATAGGCGTCCGTGAAGGACTGAGGTGGATCTTTTCCTCTCTTGCTGTCTGTTATCCAGTTACTGCTTTGTTTCATCATTTCTAGTAATTAGGCGCGATGGTGTTATATTAAAACTCTACATATGAACAGTATGCTACATTCCATAATACTATCACCTTGTCCATAAAACCCCAGCGCCAGAACCGCAGTTCATCAAAGTTTAACCCTCTTGTATCATGTGGAAGGAAAGACAGCGCTTGGACTAGATTCATTGGTATTCCTGTTCTGCAATAAGTCTCTCTGTAAACAGAACAATAAGAATAAATTTACCTATGTACAGCCATGTTCCTTATTGAGTACTAAGGCCTAATGTTCAATCTGCCTCGCCACTCATCTAGCTCTGTCTTCGTACACAGTCGATGCTTCAATCCAGGTCGATGTCTGAACCCGCCAACATCGTCTAGCGGCCTTTTCGCTCCGAAGCCAGGCAGTAGCAGGAGTGCGGGCAGCCATCGAACAAGCCGTAATATGGGGCCAATATACCAAATACTTATGAGTGTCTCCAGGAGTCTCCGCACGCGGATGCTTGAAATAATGTGAACTTGCGGCTCTAGCGCCTCGCGTTCATTAGCCGGATTCCTTTGACCGGAGTTTGGTGTCTTGTTTGATTTCAGACTTGGCCCTAACCAATGCAGCACTTATTGATATGCATAGGTTTGTCATGACAGAAGGGAAGGCCATGAAAGGATATGTAAACTGACAATAACAGAGGCATAGTAATGGCCCAAGCGCTCTTCTTGAGGAGCTGTCGGCTCGTTGCTAGACGCTCCACGATCGCCTCGTATGCAGCCAGGGGCCAGCGGCACATGCTGGATTGAGGTTTTGTATATGAGCTGGATATGGCGCCACTTGTTGCACTGTTTGCAAAGAGCCAGTCACATCTCTCGAGTAATAGGGTCTCGGGTGGCTAAAACAGATCATGATCCACGTACATTGCTATGAGCTACTTGACCGCCGCATTGCAAGAACCAGTCCGCTGAAAAGTCCACGCAGGGAGGGGACGCCTGCATCATGGAAGTCGAGGCAGACGTGCAGAACCCCGTGTCCGTTGTGCACCAATCTTCGAATTTGGTGAGTTTGGCCTGTCTCTGTTGACACTCTACTGCTTGGTCTTTTCCGAGGCGTTGGGTTCTCAACCAAGATGCCCGTTGTTCTGTCGGAGGAAAAGAAAAAGGAACAAACAGCCTAATGTGTAGTCGAGCATTGTCGGTGTATATGCGTACGTACTGAACTTTGTTTCGTCGTATCAATAAATCGGTCGAGGAAACCACGTTATCGGATGTCTTGATTACTTTCCTATGCATGGCATAAATCCCCCCCGTCCGTCCCTCCTGGTTAGGAACGGGCGACGCCCCGCAGGTGTGATTGAGGATGCCTGACCAGGAGAAGAAAAAGCGTTTAGCCCCTTTGTTTAATGGTGTGGCTATACTATTTGTTCAATACAAGCAGTGTTCTAGATTAGCGTGTGGCTTTCACCTACCTCTAGGGTGCTCTGCAAGTCTGTAGGCGAGAACCATCTGATTCCTTTGCTGGTGAATACGATGTCCGGTTAGTACACCCTCAGGATAGACTCGGAATAGCCGGTCTTGTTCCGGACGGATGCAGTTGAAGAAACCATTTCATACCCAAATTTTCCGGTGGGCAATGAAGAGCAAAAATAACTTGGATCGATTCATATTGCGAAAACTTGACCATTGTTTTTCAGCTGGCGGTAGGTGGCCCAGGATTTCACAGGCAGCCAGTTACAAAAATCTTTAAGCCATTTCGAAACTCCTGTGGCTGCAGCCCAGAAATGTCGTTCAGAAACCGAAGCATTGTTCGTCAAGCTATCAAGAACTGATGAGGCTCGGGCATATGCAAATACCTCAATCCTGCCCTGTTCCCGGAGGCTAAGACATATGCGCAGATGGATGTCAACCCCTTGATTCTCTTTCGTCAGATTTCCTCCTCTTATTGGCCTTCTAGCACTACCCGGCGAGTCATGCGAAACAGCGAACTTGGCCCTGTACAGCATATTTGAAGTTGCCTTGACAAGTACTCTGGTCGGACGGCTGTGTGATTAGCTCTAAGGTAACAGGACAACCCGGTTTATCAAGGAGTGCCCCAGTGACCTACTAGTCGTTTGCGAATATCTCCACAGCCGTATTGCAAATCGCTACCCGCCGAGTATGCCAAGTAGCTGCACGCAAGAACAATGGGTTAGTACCTGGCAAGTCGTGCATAGCCACGTCGAACTCAACAAAAGACAAAGGGTCTAATTTGAAGACGCATAGCATATACCAAAAAGAGCTACAGCGGACGGTAGAAACTCGAATTTTCCTCTGGTAGGCGAATTAATATTTGAGTATACCCCGTGCCCACCAGGCACCAAAAACACGCTCATGAAAAATTGCTCCTGGCAATGGTAGACATGGCTGCCCATGCGTGTACATCTCTCCTTGTCCCAGACCGTCACATGTGAGCACGAGAGCATAAAGGTCATATTTATCTTCTACCTCTGCTCGGCGCATGTCGGTAAAGATGTAAACGTAAAGACAATAATCCATTCTTGTCATTTTTCTTTCGACCTTGTGGGCGATAAGACAAGACCAGCTGAACCTTTTGGATGTTCACCAACAGTAGGTACCACCACCTAGTACTATGTAAAACCTGGACCATTCGAGAAACCGTTCTGCCAGCCAGTCCTACATAGCAATTGATAGGTATGGTGTCTGAATTATCAAAGGCACAAGGATAAGAAGGCAGGAAAATCCTCATAGGAACGAGCCATGGGGTTGTGATTTGATTTCCTTGCCTCGGCTGTAAATTCAAAAGTTGTCTGCCTGTACCCTTCAGGGCGCTGATAAAATGAATAACTCGTTTCGGTAATGGAACAAAAAAGCCCATTGGCGCTTTCATTACATGAAAATTGTCATTGCTTAGCGGAATTTGGGATCCCATATGCTGTGCGTGGTCTCATCAGCCGCCTGTCGGCCAAACAATGTAGTACCAAGACTACCTCGAGACTGAAAAGAAGGAGAAGGAGTAATTAAGTCCCCGTTTCTAAGGTTGGTAAAGCCCAACCTATTCAGATCGGGAAATGTCCTCAGCCGTCACAGCTTGAGCGCCGTCATGGGCTCCCAATACTGATTATGGGGTATTTACATGGTAACGGCTTTAGAGTCGTGCTCCAGATGCTGCTGTGCCCTTCTTCCCGGTCGCAGTGACTTCAAATGGACGAAAGTTGCTTATTGCCACCAACCAGAAGAATTCTCGTCATCTTGGGGAGAGCACACCCAGACCCCAGAAACATCCGGGTCCTAGAAACACGCAGATTCGTCGAAGATGTAAAAAAAAGCCTGGCTTAAATCAGAGCTGCTTAACATATCCGATAAGAAAGGATTTTCTTTTCACGCGGACACAATAGCTGTGTGTCGAATAACCTCGTTGATGGCCAAGTAGTACTCGGGGCACCTGCAGCATCGAATACCTTCCTCTTCCTAGACGTCTGGGAGATTATTTCCCCAGATTTCAGATCTGTCCAAACTGGATGTTCAACTTACGGATCCTCTTGTACCAAGAATCCCCTGGGCCCTTTAGTGTCCATAATTATCTTAATTATTATCACTGGTATCATCGGCAGTGTCCAGAAAGGCACCCCGTAGTTATTTTAAAGATAAGAACCACTGAGGCCGGTAGTCCGTCCTCCTTGTTTCTGAGCTTTCGAGCCCATCGCATGCTAGGTATCCCCACCATCATGTCATACTAGCCGGAGTGCAAGCAAGGACGCAGCCGTGTGCTATCACCAGAATCTAATCTCAAGTCTATATTCTTTAGTTTCCTGTAAAGCACACGATCCATATTTCACATCAGAACCTGAAATCCTTCCCTAGGTGTTTTCTGCGGATATTTCTGTCGCGTGAAGCGCATTAGGCTTCGGAGTACCACAATCATTCTCCTGCAAATCATGTTGCGTAGCAGTCATCTATCTACCCCTGCTGAAACCGAGCCGGCGGAAGTAATATTCGTTTCTCGGACATGGCTGTGCTCTGGCCTGGGAACTCCATCCCGGTTCGAGAATGTCCGTTACTATGTCTCCGCCATGCACAAGTGCATCTCCACTAGAAGATAATATGTGACCGCAGTAAACGATGGTAGACGAGATCAAGAACCATAATTAAATCCGAAAATCTCAGAGAGTCTCTCAACACAAGTTGAAGGAGAAGGAATCGAGTATCCCTAATAGAAGAAGCCACTGTGGTACGCCTAGCTCCGTATTGCTGAAATCGTGACGCAAGATATGTCACCGTGATGCGACGCTACGGACAAGATATGGTACCGCTGAGGGGTCATACGTGTGTGAAGGTGACCCCATTGCAGGTGGGGCAATGCTCGTTCTCGGCCATGGCTAAGGGTTCTTTTCTTGTCTCGAATGCGATAACTAAGCCTATCGATCGCCAGATGTATCCATTTTCTCCGCCCGTGGTGTGGCTTACGCACAGCTGCAGTGGTCGCCCATCAAGTATTTCATGAAAGTGCAAGTACCGGTCATTATTGCGTTGTAGGGGCCATTATCTGGTAAGGACTTCAGTTGCCGCGGTGATCAATCGTACTACTAGGTCTTATATTGACTAGTGGGAACCGTATGGCTGGTTTCTGGCGTGATTTTCCTGCTGCATTCATGCACTGCGCTATATAGCCCCTGACATTGTTACAGCGGCATGGGTACGTGGGAGCCCTTAGATGCTAGGCCTTGCACTCAATACCCGGATGACCTTTTTTTGTCGTGCGCTCTCCCCGATGTTTGAATTGTACGTCTGCCCGGCGTATGCTGTCAACCCAGTCGGAATTTATACCAGTCTCTGAATACTCAAAGCATGCATTCCCGTGGGAACCACACTTGGAAACCTAATGGTAACGTCATGAAACGATAATGCAGACCGGATTCCCGAATTTCAATGAGTGGGTGAGACAACATGCTTCCAGTTTTTTTTCTCGTTGTTTTACTTTTGCGCACAGTCCATGCTCCAGAGCGGATGATGGCCAGAACGCTACAAACGAAGTATATCGATATGCCTGGTGATGAAGCGACTTTAGGGCACCCACAAGTACAAGACAAGCAAGAAAGATGGGTGAATTGATCCCTCGGTGCATACCTAGCGGGTATCTTCAAGGACTCTCGACCAACCGTAGCAGGGACATTAAGAAGCCAGATGAGTATTTCTCGGCAGAACGAGCCCAGAGACCGGGACTGGTCTTAGCACCGACATGAGAGCCCACAGCCTCTCTCTCTCTCTCACACGCGCAGACAGGGGTTGCGCACCTGTCCATGGCGGTAGTCCTGAGACTTCAATTAGCGTGGATTTACTGCGAGGGGTAAATCGAGCATCAGAAGGCAGTTTAACGAATAATGTAGTGGTAGCCGAAGGCGGCCTGTCCCAGGCCCAGGCCCCACAGAGAGTGCCCATTGGCATGGGAGGTGTTTCCGCCAGTCATCACACCACCGGGGGCAACCCAAAAATGTGTTATGATACTGGTGGCAGCACAACAGATGATAGCACGACGGGGAATAGGCACCGCGGGAGCTACCAACCGGGCGCTGAAGAAGAAGAGTCATTTACCCAGTGCGGGGTGGGGGGGGGCTGGCTCGATCAGCTCGAACATCTTGGGAAGGGATACAGAACATGCCTAAAGCCTCCTAGATAGGAGGAGATAGATAAACTTGGAGAGCGGCGAAAATGGGGTATCCACCGTGAAACAACTTCGAGGAAACTGGATGTTTTATAACTCCTGCATAGCTCTCGCAGAGCAACGCACAGGAACGCCAACACCAGTGAGAAGCGACTCGCAGAAGGGAATCGTGCGCATCTAGGATTCGACTAATAGGCTCGTCATCTACGCCAGAGCTGTAAAATCAAAAGATAGGCCACTAATACACGGCAAAAAAGAAAAGAAAAGAAGAACATGGATAGATCCCCCTGTTCTGAACTAGAAATGTTCTCGGAAACATCCAGGGGTAGTATCAGACGCGTGGAGGTCATTGGGCTTCCAGACTTCTAGGACAACAGCTATGAATTTCAAGAATCCCGTGTTCTCGCAGCGGTTTTTCAAAGCCTACCTGCTAGTCTCACCGGTCAACCTGCCCGAGAAAAAGGGGGAATGAACATAGCCAGCCTGAACGCAGTGAGAAGAGCAGGCAACGCACATAGAATTCTCTATCCCAGGGTTGATTCTCTAGCTCTCGGTTACACTCGCGTACAGTATAGCTGAGAATTGCGCGCGATATTCTCCCTTCCCCAAAAGCATGCAGCGCACAGCCATCGCTAAGCTCTTCATCAATCTCAAAGGGGTTGACTGAGCATCATCAGCATGGAATAGCGGAACCGCTTAAGGATATGCTACCCATCGTAGATGGAAAGGATAAGAACGAATATCCTCAGCTGCGGCCACAGAACTGGGCAACGCGGACACACCCATTCCCCAACCCAGAACCAACCATAGTCTATGGCAGTGGGAAATCACCGCACAGGATTTTTCCAACAAGGGAAGGTAGGATTATGCTATTGACTAGGAACCTCGGATCCATATTCCTTTGTCGTCGTTGAGGTTTTGCGGTCGAGAACCGGGTCTCTCCTCAGGATGTACACTACACCCTTAGTTCGCCCAGGAAGCGCGACAGGATAAATGGCGATATGTATTCGTCCGTCTGAGCCAAAAAGAAAAAAAAAAAAAAAAAAAAAAAAAAAAGATTTGGTTGACCGGTTGCTCTCTATTTCGTACTCAAACTCGTGAAAGACCTCGTTAAACATCTTGTCGTGCATCATGGCGCGCACCGCACCGCTCAGAGGGTACTACATCTCCACGCTGAGCGCTCTTTCTGGAGTTCACTGCCGAGATGAAGCCGTGACGAGCCTCCAGAGAAATATCTGGTTGCCGGCTCGCGAGACGGTGGATGATCGGGTGATCATGGATGTGTTCGGTTCGAGCTTCTTTTTTTCTCCTGCTTTACGGGTGTTGGACGGCGGGCAATTGAGTGCGTTGGGTACCCCGCCTACGTATGTATGATATTGTCGTAGGCCGTAAGAGCGTCGGGCAGCATGTTATTCGACTGGTATGCTGCTTACCTGCGTAGTAGTGAAATTGAATGAAAGGGAAGCGTCAACGCTCAAGGATATCAAAGTTGAATGTGGTTTTGGATATTCCGGAATGGCAATCTCATGTGTCAGAAGAGGGTCATTGGAAGATGGTTGTAGAAGATGAGGGTTGAGAGGACTCGTGAGGGGGGTGGGTTGGTATTTATAGAGGGCTTTGCAATGACTGCCCAGCGTGAATAGGAGGCTGAAGTGAATACTTCACTCTGGCCTGTTAACACCCCGGTTCGAGTGAAGGGCTATGTTGGGTTATCTTTGAGAGAGTATAGAAAAGGGTCTCTGGATTCTTCACTTTGACCGCTGATCAGTTTGCATTTATATTGGCGAAGATTATGAGACTGTATGGGTGAAGAACAATATTTAAAACCCGAATTATACCTTGTTGGCCGTGTAATCAAAGATTGTACACGTGGCGCTGATATGTGCATCATCAAACCGATATCTCACCAAGCTACAGAAGAATCTATTCACAGTCAGCATAGCTTTAGAGTGAACTTGCCTTCTCAATATACTTCACCCCAATCCCAATCCCAAAGTCATCCTCAAACTCGCTCTCATCGCCAAAGTCCTCGTTCGTCGGGTCCATGCAGGTCAGGCAGTTAATGACTACATTCGTGTATTTGTCGCCCATTCTATACGGAAGCTTTTCTCGTGCCATGGCTGTGAAGTAGGTCTTGAGGTGGTAAGACCCATCCGTCGGTATCGTGGGTGAATTCCTAGCGTCCCCTGTAAGGAACGACGTCCACAGTCCGATCTCGAGAAGGCATACTCCGAGGCTGCAAATGTCATGCTACATTCTGTGGTCCGTGTCCGGTGCGACTCCCTGTCGATTTGGGTGCTGGTACATGTTCTCCATGCGATTCGTGACTGCAAGCCGCAAGGACTTTCCGTTGGCAGTGCGGAATGTCTTGAAGCCGAGGAGAAATAGCGGGCCGAAAGGCGAGCCGCTCCCTTCGAAGACCAGGGCTGTCTCTGGGCGGATATTCTTGTGGGCAAAGTCGAGGACGTGGATATAGCTGACAGACGTGGCTAAATCCCGTGCGAGAGAGACCCTTGAGGTTAGAGACGGGCTCTGGCTGGACAGCAAGAGTTGCCGAAGACCCTGCGGTCTATGATGACTCTTGGGCATCTTGAAGACAAAATTCAACGAAGTAGTCCTCCTGCTATTTGGATCTCGGGTACGCGATACGCCTAGGCATTGAAGGAGATGGAAGGTTGTTGGTTCGATCTTCCTCAGTCTGACCGCAAGGTCTCGGACGTTTCTCGAAAACACAGAAACGTCAGCATCCGCAGTACAATCCACAGAATCCAGGATAAAAGTCATCGGACTGCTGGACAAAGACGTCACAATAAGCTGCGAAGTGGAATAGGGGATATCTGATCGGTCTGCGGAATTGAGAGTCGCCTCTTTAAGAAAGAAGTCTTCCCCAGGAGGCTGTACAATACGCAGAGCGTCGCGGATATGCTTGGCAGCCTGAAAACTTCCACCCTTAGTCTCGTTTGCCAGTCCGGTATCAATAGACTTGTCGATATTTTTGTCGGTCGCATTGTCGGACATGAGTAGGATCAACCACCAAGTCGGATCGAATTCGGCCGCCCATGTCTTTAAATCTTCATTTGTTTTTTTAAGTGATTCCTGGACATGGATAGCATACTTCGCCACCTTTCGTTTATTAGGTGCAGAGCCGATTTTGCTGACCTTGAGCATAGCCACCTCCAGGTGGTTCTCAAAAGCGAGCAGGATGCGCTGCTGCAGGTCTTGGTGCTTTGCATTGAGCTTCTTCCAGACGCCCTTCAAGAAAGCCAACTGTTGAGATATTGTTGTCCATGTAGCTTCTATCACAAGAAGCTGTTCAGAAATCACCACATCGGCATCTCGAAAGGTTCTGTGCTTGGACACCAGGAATTCGCCAACTCTGCATCTATCAGTACTGGCAAACAGAAGTGATAGGTTCGCTCACTTCAGGCACTTGTCAATAGAGGCCACGGCCCCTACTATGGCAAGGCCGAGTTCCGCCATTTTACCAGACTTTGGGGGAATAACGGGGGAGCGGCTGCATCTTGAAGGTGGTGAAAAACGAAGGTCGGTTTCGTAGCTTGTCGGTAGGCGCCTCAGCAGTTGATCCAGACATTCTAGCTTCGCATCTTTTGATGTCCTCAGCGCTCTCCAACGTCTCTTTCGAGGTGCGACCAAGCTTTGCTCGCCGCGAGTCATACACTGTCTGATGAACTTGCAAAGCTTCATCCCATTTTTCCTGCTTCTCCAATGACAACGCCAGGTTGCTAAGAGCATCCAGTGTCTTCTCCTTGCTAGCTCCTAAGAGCTTATCCAAGCGGATCGCCACCTCTCTAAAGGATAACATGAGAGTTGTCTTGTGTGTTGGCCCAAGGGCGCGTTGATGCCCCTCTACAGCTTGTTGAAGGAGATCCTGAGCTGCCCGATACTTCCTTTTCTTAAATAGTGCTGCTCCAACATCATGCAATAGCCGAAATATCCGTCCCTCCATTTTCTCGGGAAGAGAACTTTTCGATACCCGCAACAGCAGCAAGTGCGCTTGATCGATGCGACCTTGTTTGTTCATCGACTCAACAAGCCAGAGAATATTTTCCAAAGCCTGTTCTTCCGTTTGTTCGGTACGGGTGTCGTTGTAGACCAATTCCTGGAAAATTGCCTCTGTTTTCTTCGTACTTCTGTTCATAATAGTGGCAGCGCCCAAGGTCTTCCAATATAAGAGGTATCATAGAAGCGTCGGGCCCGCAAATCTTCCGCACCAGGCTCAGTAATCGCGTGTATATATTAGCAGCATCGCTGTAGTTCTCCCGTCGATAGCAAATTTCAGAAGCCAGATCAAATAAGTATATGTCGAAATCATCTTCCTCGCCAGAAATGACTGCCCGGATTCTGATCAAATCCTGCAAATTATCTTGCGCTTCTTGATATTCCTCCAGACCACAAAGTGCGTCACACAACTCGTACCTTGCTTCAAGCGTGTCCTTGTGAAGACGACCCAGAGACTCTCCGTATCCCTTGACAACCTGGGGGAGAAGCTTGTGCGCATCTGCATACCGGCTAAGGCCATTGTATGCTCTGCCCAGGTTCAACTTAGAATCCAGTGTATCTTTGTGGTTTGGCCCCAGCGCAATCTCGCGCCCATCGACGGCCTGTCATAGTAAATTTTCAGCTTTCTTGAACTTGTTGCGAATCAGAAAACCAGCACCTTCCGTATGGAGAGCCCTCGGGGTATCAAATAGCTTCTCGTCTTGATTTCCCCTAGATGCAGGAGATCGTTTCCGGCGGGGCACATTTAGCGGCTCTGAAATAGTAAGCTCCGATATCAAAGTCTGGACGGTGCTGTCCATAGGCCAGCTCCGCGACGAGGCAATAGTGAAAGAAAGTACAGGTTCCTCCACTACGCCTGAGAACGAGACTTCTTCCGTCGCTCGGGGGTCTTCTTTCAACCCCGTAGACCATTGGTCTGAGAGAGCGGCCTTGGCGGGTAAACGACTGGAAGCCTCAACGGTAAGCAGAGCTTTAACGAATGCCTGACCTTTGCGCGCAACATGGTGCAGCGATAGAGCTGCCGTTGGGAAAAATGCACCTTGAGTATACGCTAGTAGCTTTAGATTCTTGAATGGATATGCATGACAGAGCATGTAGAAGACGGTTACACCCAGGGACCACATATTCACCGCACATGTGTAGCGAGATTCAATAGCCTGAGAATCTATCGTTGCGGTGTTCAGGCCCAGAATCTCAGGGGCGAAGTAATTTTGCGCTCCAACGGTGGGCTTTAAACTGCTACCCTTGGTGATACGCTTGCTGAATCCGAAATCACTGGTTTTGACCCACCACCTAGGACCCTTTGAGGCGACCAAGATATTCTGTATATGTTAACTTATGGCTCTTGAATAAAAGTGCCGCACTCACATCTGGCTTGAGATCTCGATGCACAAACTCATTTTCGTGAAGAGAGGCCAGACCCTCTAAAACTTGGAGAGTGATGTGCTTGATCTCATCCTCAGGCAACGGTTGCGACAAGTGCGAACCAAGACTGCCGTACTTCATATGCTCCATGACGATAAAAACCGATCGGTCATTCTCGTACCAGCCAGGAGACCTGACAAAGAGCCCTACGTACTAGAAGACTCAGCAAATGCCGCAAAGAGGAACAGTCAGCAAACCTTGCTTGTATCCTGCGAAAACTTGGCAATAGCCTCCAGTTCACGGTAATAGTCGGTCTGACCACGTTTAGGTATGACTTTGACAGCACGTGTGCACTAGACCCTTTTAATCGCTACCAGGCCACAAAGAGCGATCTTGAAACTACAATCTAACTCGGATTTGTTTTGAGTTCTCCTTCCTTTGGACTTTCGGGTAATTTGAATTTTTTTTAAAGTTTATGAAATTTTCGTTTCGCCCAAGCCTCGACCAGCCGAACTGAACAACATGATACTCTAGATATATATATATATCGAACCCCCCCCCCCCCCCCCCCCCCAATTTTATGATGGTCTTTAATTTCAGCAAGTCTAACTCCGAGGTCAACCCTGTACTTGCGAGATGTGATGCGAGCGCGACGATTTTCTGGGTCCTGAGAGACGGTCTTGACAATGCCATCGTTACCCCTTGTCCCGAAAGGAGTTCTTGATATATTGCGAGAAACGAGGCCGTTTGAAGTATCAAAATGTAAAAGATTTGGGACATGAGCAAGATGTGCCTCCCTTTACCTCTAGTAACGATGATGGCCCAGATGGGCATGGTACTTAGCAGGAGGACAGACCATCAGGTGAATTTATAAAGTTAGGTCCACGTGTTATAGCTTTCTGATAAACGCTGTAGTATAAATTGTGCATAAGTAATTCCCGATTGATGCAACCCCTCCATCTCCACCTCGGGGTAGGATTAGCACGAACCACCGAATCCCCACCTCGCATCGCCCCCTCCACATATACCATCTTTTCTCCCCAGGCTCGGAAACTCGACTCTCTTCCTCGACTCATAACCTCTCTCATACACAAGAAGACAAAATGACGCTTCCACAGCTCTTAACCGGCAAAGTCGCTGCCATCACCGGCGGCCTCACTGGAATCGGCCGCGTACATTCCCCCTCTCCAGCTTTTCTTCCCTCTTCCCCACCATTCCCCGATTTCGCAAAAGGTATTAACCCAAGACGATCATAGGCAATTGCCCTCGAATACATCCACCACGGCGCCTTCGTCGCAGTAAACCACCTCGGTGGCGCATCCGACGAACCACACCTCGCCTCGCTACGGACTGAAATCTCGACACTCCTAACGGAAACAAAGCAAGACCTGACGCTAGAAAAGCGATTCCTCGCTGTCGCGGGCGACGTCTCGAAGCCCGAGACCGGCGATGAGTTCGTGAAGAAGGTCGTTGAGAAATTCGGCCGTCTCGATATCTTCGTGAGCAACGCGGGTGTTTGTCGGTTTGAGGAGTTCTTGGAGTATGTCTTTCTCAAGTTATCCCTTTTTTCTTTTTCTTTTTCTTTTCTTTCCTTTCCATACCTAGAGGGCAAAGAAAAACTAAAATCACGAGCAGCGTAACACCCGCCCTCCTCCACGGCACAATCTCCACAAACCTGACAGGCGCCTTCTACGCCGTGCAAGCCGCAGCGCGGCAAATGGCCTACTCACAGACCCCGCAGGGCGGATCGATAATCGGGATCTCATCGATATCCGCGCTGGTTGGCGGTGGGCAGCAGACTCACTACACACCGACGAAGGCGGGCGTGCTGTCGCTGATGCAGAGCACGGCCGTGGCTCTGGGGAAGTACAATATCCGGTGCAATGCGCTGCTTCCGGGCACGATCCGCACACAGCTTAACGATGAGGATATGAGTGACCCCGTGAAGAGGACGTATATGGAGGGGCGGATTCCGCTTGGGAGGCTGGGCCAGCCGAGGGATTTGGCCGGGCCGGCGGTTTTCTTGGGCTGTGAGGGGTTGAGTGGTTATGTGGTATGTATTCGTATTTGTTTCTTTCTGTCTTTTTTTTTTCTTGAAGGAGGGAGTGCTAATGCGAGTATTTAGACCGGAGCGCAGCTACTCGTTGACGGGGGGTTGTTTGTGAATCTTCAGTAGGAGCAGCGGATATCTTGAGTTGAGACGAGGGGAAAGAGACAATCCGCTAGAAATTCAAGCTAAGTAAGTGTACATAAAATACAGTGGCCGTCTATCCTGGCCTTGGTCATAATATAGCGCAACGATAAGATGAAAATAAATGAAAATGGAATGCAGAAGCAAACGCGCCGCCGACTCCAGAACCCAACCGGCAACCGGGCAAAACGCCGTGCTACATACGTACAGACCCCTCGGCGTACAGCAAGTACAACCCTGTCTAAGCAGAGCAAAGTCAAGTCACTAGTATTCCTTTTCTTCCCTTCCTTCTTTTTTTTTCTTTCGTGGGTAGCAATGATGAGACTATCCCTTCATCGTCGACAAGAACGAGTCAAGGTTATATTCCGCCTCGTACTGACGCTCATCCCATAGTTCGTCGAGGTCATCAAGCCAGCCCTTCTTGCCCTTTTCTTTAACTTCGCCGTCGATGTCGACCATGTCGACTTCGTTGCCGCCAGCCTCGGTAGGCTTTTCTACGTGTTCGGCAGTTTCCCCGAGGTTGAACAGGTCAAGAAGTTGGTCTGTGTCCATGGTGTTTAAACCTGCGTTTTGTTGATTGACTACTGTGGATGCGACGTCGATCTTGAATCGTTGGAGACTAGGGAAAGTTAGTATTACTGATCATGATCCGACGAAAAGGGGCAATACTCACTTCAAGATCTTCTCTTCTAGCGTTCCACGTGTAATCAATCGGTAGACGTTGACCACCTTCTTCTGTCCGATACGGTGCGCTCGGTCCATGGCTTGGATATCTTTTTGCGGGTTCCAGTCGTGCTCCACAAAGATAACCGTATCCGCACCAGTCAGGTTTAGACCGAGACCACCGACGCTCGTCGTTAGGAGCAGCACATCATAACTGGGGTCCGAGTTGAACCTGTTTACGATATCCTGACGCTTGGTTGCCTCGACACCACCGTCAAGGCGGAGGTATTGCACCGATGGAAGCAGTTTCCGGAGAACCTCCGACTGCACGATGTCCAGCATCTCCTTCATTTGACAGAAGATCAGGGCGCGATGTGGGCTCACATAGCTACCGCCAGTCGTAAGATCACCTTCACTCGACGGGTCGACACCAATTCCGCAATCTAGGAGCAGATCGCGGAGAGCGCTAAGTTTAGGCGCGTGCGACACGTCTCGTATATGGGACTTTTTGGTCTGCAGGAAGTCTTGGACTTCGTTGTATTGCTTGTGCCCTTCTTTGACGACGAGGGCGGGCGAGTTACAGAGACGACGCATGTACTGCAGGGCCTGGAAGATGTGCTCCTTGTCGGATTTCTCTGAACTTCCCATCCGCTCTTGAAGGGCCTTTTGTTCCTTCTTGGTAAAGTCCTCGAACAGTTTCTTTTGCAGGTCGCTAGGATCGCAGTAGTAGTTTTGAATGATCTTCGGCGGCAGGTCGTTGAGCACTTCTTCCTTGAGACGGCGCAGCAAGAACGGAAGCACCTGCTTGTGGAGGGCCTCGATTGCCAGGGCGCCCGCCTCCTGCTCCTTCGACGACGACTTGCTGAAACGACTGGCGGCAATTGGCCTAGCAAACCGATCCAAGAACACCTTCTCAGTACCAAGGAACCCTGGCATCAGGAAGTCGAACAGCGACCAGAGTTCCAACACGTTGTTCTGGATGGGCGTTCCGGATAGGATAAGGCGGTGGTTGCTCTGAATTTTCTTTACAGCGATCGTAACCTTGGCCTTGGGGTTCTTAATAAGATGTCCCTCATCCAGAACACAGTAGTTCCAGCCAATCGTCCTAAGGAAGTCGTTGTCATTGCGGCAGATATCGTACGATGTCACGACAATATCAGCTTCAGCAAGGGTGCCCTGTAGCCTCGATCGTTCCGCAGGTGGCCCGACATAGGCGGCGCAGTTCAGGAACGGCGCATACTGCTTGACCTCCTGTTGCCAGTGGCCAGAAAGCGATGGCGGACACACGATGAGAGACGGAACTTTTCGGACCTCCGGCTTCTGCGTTTCGGCAAACTCTTCGGCACGCAGGTGATGGTCGCTTGCAACGATACAGATGGTCTGCAGCGTCTTGCCAAGGCCCATGTCATCGCAGAGAATGCCGTGGAGATTGTATCGATTGAGGAAGGCAAGCCAGTTGACACCCTCTTGCTGGTAGGGTCGAAGTTCTGCCTTAATCGCGACGGGTAGTTTGAACTCTTCGACCTTTCGCGAATCCAGCATTTGGGCCATGAACTTCCTCTCCCGATCACGGCCCTTGAGAAGCTCCTCGGAGAGGCCAGGTGGGTCTGGAATGCCGGCTTCCAAGGGCACCAGTTTGACCAGGGTCGCGAAGGATGTTGTGGCCAGCAGTCGAACGTCATTGTCTGAATCGCTCATCCTTCCGAGAACAGGCACGACGAGGAAGATAACGTAAGGCAGGATACCATCCTCCATGACGTGAATGAGATGATAAATGCACTCCACGGCACCTTGACGATAATGAACGTCCAACGCGTTGCCGATGGTCGGCAACACCTTCTCGACCAGCATTGTCATACCCTCTACAGTGACAACACTGCAAATGGTGGCAAAGCACTTGGCGGCCGCATACCGGATCACAGACAGTCGACATTGCAGCGCCTTGGCGACGAGAGGCATAAGACCGACGACCCACGGATACAGCCCAGGGTCAAACTTGGGAAGCAGCGCACGCAGTGTAGACAATCCGTCCACAACCTCCTGACCCAAATCGTTCTCTGGGTTGACAATATCTTCGGGAAGATCGCCAGAGAGAGCTTGTGTCAGAGGTCGCTCAACCAAAGTTGCAAGGTTAGGGACCTTCTCCATTAGCTGCGCGCCAAATTTGGTGGCCAGATGTTCAAGTGCATCTTTGGCTCCACGGCGCATGATCCTCGCGTCTCTGGCTTCTTTCTCGAACTTGGCAGCATCAGGATGCTCACGCCGATCTTCCTCCTTCCGAAGTGATAAGATTGACTCTCCAAGAGCGGCATTGATATGGAATTCAGGCGTTTCAGACGTGTCAACACAGCAGTATTTGACCAAATTTCCAATAACCTTGTCAACCGGTCCACGCTTAGCTGCCTTAGTGTAGTACTCTACCAGAGCTGCGACCGCGGTTGCGGACCGCTGCTGAAGTTCGGCATTTTCTTCTAGCTTAACACTATCCATCATTCCCTTGATGAGCTGGCCAGGCCTCTTAGGAATGTCTTGGAAGCCGACCAAAGCTCCCGCAACGGCGGCCTTGATCCGCATGTCTCTCAGCTCTCTGGAGTCTCTAGCTTCGCTCACAGCATTCTCCGCCGTCGCTTTAGTATCGTTGAGTACTTGGAGAGCAGTAATGCGCTGTGCAGGTGCCAGGTTCTTCTTCAGCCTGTCAAAGTCCGGGCCAATCACCTTTTCGGCGTCGGCCAAGGAGAAAGCGTTCGGTCCAGCCTCGGAATCTCCTTGAACGACGACAGCAAGTGTGGGCAGCCTGGCGCTGGGAACATGCGCATGATCTCTGAAGGCATTCAGTAAGGAATGGCACTGAGCGCGGGCGACATGGAGATAGCACGCGATGTCACTGTACCATAGCGGACGGTCTCCTTCGAGGATCGGTCGGAGCTTATCACACAGAGTAGACACGTATTTACTGTCTGACCCAGAAATTTTGGCGTACTCCTCGACGATCATGGCGGATGATAGTTGTGACGAAGACGCAGGTTGGGTCAACCCATCCAGGATCGAACCCCAGAGGCTGTCAAGGCCGTTTTTATCCCAAATTGACAGGAGCTGCCCAAGAGCTTTTGCCGCATAGATTTTCGACCGCAACATTGTGTCGGCGCCAACCAAATCGATATCCCCTTGGAGCATATGTCCATCAACATTATGGGCAGATGGCGGAGGCGCAGCTTCTTTCTTTTCGGACTTGCGGCCGCGCTTTTTTGGTCCGTCCGTGGGAGCAGCAGCAGTGGAAGGGGAGGATTTGGCGGGATGTGATGCGCTCATAGGAAAAGCAACACCAGATGGCTTGATGAATAGCGATGCATTCATAGGGATGGGGTAACGTGGAACACCAAACGGCGCCATGCTAAGAGCAACAAGGGGCTGAATGTTGGACGTCAAGTCCTGATCCGATTTAAATGTTCCACGACGGTCAAGAGACCTAAGCAGCTCTGACCAGACTTGGAGAGAAAGTTTGAGGACCCCTTCGTTTCGCTCAACCAGGAGATTTTGGAAGATCAAGCGGAGTGCCTTTCCATTCACCCAATCATTCGTGCCTTCGCCTTCAAGCTGAAGAAATGTCGTGAGGGCACGCAGAACTGCGGAACGTACACTGGTGATGGTATGACGAAGGAAAGGATACAGGCGAGGCACAAGGTTGCCAAATGACGACTCGGAGTCCACAGCGGCATTCTCTTTCATGGCATTGAGAACAGGCTGGAATGTGCAGAGCTTCGCCAAAAGATCCATGACCGAACCGGTACTGGCACTGAGATCGTCCTGGAGGTTCGAAAGGCAGTCCCAGACGATGTTCATCAGTGTTCCCAGGGTCGACTGTCTAGAGTTGACAAACTCCTCCGCTATCGGCACGAGCGTTGCGGCACTAACAGCACGCACGTCATCATCATAATTGCCCAAGCCGTGCATCACAGCTTCCAGAACCCCATCCATCAGATCCGAATTCTTAATCAAAAGATCCTTCCGTACTGCCACCAAGTATCTCAACCCGATCATACCACCATGGCACACTTCCCAAATCGGCCGATCCAGGCCCAAATCAGACTGCATGATAACCCGATAAAGACATTTGTATACCGCGATGACGGACCGCGAATGGAGATGTGAAAGTAGTGCACCCAAGGTCTGACCCACTGTCTCTCGAATGGGAGCAACGACATTGTCGGAGATGTAGTCTCCAAAGCGATCTAGCATTAAGACACAAAGCAGACGGCAAGCAAGGTCGTCCAACCATTTCCTATTCAGCTCATTATTCTCCTTCCGGGGTTTCCCATGAGTTCGACCGGCTCCAGCGCCTTGAACACGGACAACCTCTCGAAGGGCCATCGCCGCGCCATGCCGAACCTCCCAGTTCGGATCCAGAATATCCACCATGAGAAACTCGCACATGCGTTCATACGGCCATGCGACGTTTGAGCTATCATCCTCGAGTTCGGGTTGGATAAAAGGCTTTTCGGGGGCGATTGCTCCTTTGAATTCGGAGACAATTTTCGAGTCGTCATCCTCATCCCCTGGTCTATCAAGCGAGAAGTAGTCTGGTTTGGTTTCGCCATTCTGATGGCCATTTTCCGTCTTCACTGGGTGAGGCGTGGCAATTGCAGGAGTATTGATCGAGGGAGTGGTGACATTTTCCGACGGTCGCCGTGACGACAAGTCGACGACACGCACCTTGTTCGCACCCAGCTTTGCGTGTTGTTTACTTTTCCGCTTCAACTGGTTCAGTTGCCTTCTACTGAGCCCAGATTCTTCGCCATTAGCGGGCTCACTGGGAGATGGCAGAGGCTGCGCCCCGGAGTGGAGGTGATTGTTCTCCTTTGATGAGAAGAAATTGGGCGGATGGTCCTTCGTGCCGGGTGTCTTTGGTATTAAGTCAACATCATCAGGAAGATCATCGCCAAGATACTCTCCCTCGAGGCCCAGTCGCGCTCTTAGGGTCTTCTTCTGATGCTGCAGCCGAGCAGCGGGATCCATAGCCGCCAAGGAGTATTCATGCTCCTTCCCACCACTGCCCAATAATCGCCGTCCGTGCTTCAAAATGGTTGGTAGATCAAGAGTTTCAAGGCGCAGCATTTGATCATCGGGTGCGGATGTCGGCTCATCTTCTGACTTGACTTTGACATCAATTTCGTCGTCATCTTCGTCCTTCTTTACATCCTCACCATCGTCCTCGTTGGGATCGAAGGTATCTGCATTAGTGACGATAAGGCCCATGGCCTTGGCGGCAGCCGTCCGCGTATCCCATGATTTTGACTTGAGATATGGAAGGATACGACCCAGAAGATTGAAAAGCTCGTCCGGATGCTGTTTTTGGACATCGGCTAGCTGCTGGGCGGCTGTGTTTCGGATGAGAGGCGTGCTTCCGGTCTCGAGTAACCTACAAGTTCGATCTGGTTAGCGTGTTATTGGTCTCAGAGGTGATAAGAACGCACGTGACGAGACGGTCTAGTCTAGGGCGAATGTTAGCGTCGTGTTTTAATTGTCCAAGAACTGAATGCAAACTCACCTGGAAGTCATTGCGGTCGTGATTTTCGAGAAGGAAAGAGATTAAATGACAAATAAACCGTAGCAAGGGTATTAAAGAAGAAATGTGGGAATAATATGTCAAAGAGAAGCCAAGGATTTCCCGCGACGCGCGCCTCAAAGGTTAGAGATTACTAGTATGCGTAAAATACCAGTAGTCGGAGAGGTGAGGACGAGCAGGGATCGTAGCGTATACCGGTCAGTTACTTGCACATGGCAGCCATGGATAGAACTGAATGTGGAATGGAGGCCAGAGTAGCCAAGAAAACTTCAAGGCGTGTCAGAGAGGAGTGGGGTTGATGGCGGTTGAGTCGACCTGAGCGCTGAACTCCAAGAGCACATCGATCTGGAGTATATCGAAAATTACGGCGAAAACGAGTCGTAAAATAAATTACCCAGAAATATAGTAGAGGAGGGAGTGGGAAGTAATAAAAGAAAAGAGAAAAAGAAAATGGCCACCCAAAGTCGGGTAAATTGCCTGGAACTTCCCTGTTGGTGGTGACCAAAGCGCGGAGACGACGTGTAGTGTATTATTGAATGAGGCGGAAGTCAGGTGAGGCCAAAGTAAACAGCTTCAGTGCGGCGTACGGAGGTAAGGTTGGTTTTGGGTCTGCGGTCGGTTCGAGGTCACGCAGCCTGTTTATATCATTGGGACATCTTTGGCTGGGCGCGCCTACCCATGCTTGGGCCTGTTACGCTAGGCCCCGTCGGGTATGGCCGGCCCCACCCCTGCGAAAGGTTTTCCTGTAGTCACGTGATGCGATGGAGCGCCAAGATTTGCCAGATGGCCTCAACCCTCGAGGAGTCAAGGCAGTCGGTACAGCTGAGCTAAGAGCTTAGCATGCTGCCCTGAATTAGTACAAATCTAACCATCTTATCCCGCTTCTTCCGGCCCAGCTCATGCTGCTTGTGAGACAGCGTTTATAGCTCCGTGCCGCCAGTACCTGATAGGAGCTCCGCCATCGCTAGCCAATCACTCGAGCACCATTAGGAACAGACATCCAACGCTCATCTCGGTGACGTTGACGAGTCATCGCGCCGAACTTTATCTAAGTTTGATATATCCTACACCCGCCTTCTTTCCACTGAAACTTCGGGAATCTACGCCCATGCTTCAGATATAGAGAATTTCGATTCTATACAGGAGGTAACAGGTAAATGAACATAAGAGTAGTATGAAAATCAAATCGACGAGGATGCGTCTAGTGTATCCCTCTTTCTGGTCCTCCGCAGCTGGCTCTTCGCCAGGACTGCTGCCTCCCCCCCCCCCCCCCCCCCCCTCTCTCAGCCCTGTCAAATTCAGCATGTGCACATCTCTTCTATGATCTCAATAAACCCAGGCTCCGGAGTTGTTCTGGTTGTGCCGCAACTTCGCGGGGGTGTGCGGCTTCTGCCTTACGGTAGGCAGCCTGAATCTTCATCGTTCGGAGAACCTGTCATTGTGTTAGCAAATGAGCCAACTATTCCACCTGGAGCGACAGTCTTAAAGCGATAGGCTGCGATATAATTTCACGCGTATCGTTCCGAGCAAGACTCGAGAAAGCATACCTCTTTCCGGTGGTGTAAACACTCGTAGTAATCCTCGACTGCGGGAGCGCACTTCTTCTTGCCCTCTGCTCCCTCTGCAGAGTTCACGACATAGCAGCCGAGAAGCTCTTGCCAGAAGTTGTAGCAGCGGGAAGGTCCTGTGGAGGAGCACCAATATTAGCCGAGAGCTCGGAGAAGCAGCGGGTGAACCTCGTAAACCGCCAACACCATGGACTATTGACAGCGAAGAAACTCAGCTCATAGAAAATCACGGAGGCACATACCGCCATTGAGACCGAAACCGGATGCCATTGTGTGTTTGCTGGGTCAAAGGAGCGGGGAATCGTATGGGGGGAGAGTGAGGAGCGGATGCGATGAGGTTCTTCGCATTCAGTCGCTTTCCGCCCAGGTGGCACGTGCACCCCGTCCCCATCACCAATAGTCGACGTCGACAACTACGGCCACCTCTCCCTCATCATCGGGCTCTCGACTGCGATGCAATGGCTGATTCTTCACGGCTCTCGGGGGCACACGCCATTCTTTTAGCGGCTCAGGTCTGCGCCAGGGGTGACGCCTCTTCTCTCCCACAATTACAAGCTCGATCTCCTGCCACTCTATCAACGGAACGGCTGCTACGCATCATTTTAACGTTTCTTCCTGAAATCACCGAGCCTAAAGAATACGTACACGTGGTTCAAGATCTAATTGACGGGTTACCTGTTTCCGAAGGTCAAGATGTCGACATCGCCCCAGTCAAAGATCTTTCCGAAGATGCGGCGAGGAAACATGTACGCAAGATCCGACTGCTACCTTTGAGATATCCTGGGGATGAGGATAGTCAGGATCCGGCAGATCTACTCACGCAATTCCTAATCCACCGCGCCTATCGAATCGATTCAGAGACCTCTCTCCAGCCGCTCATCCTCGACCTTCTTCTCCCTTTCTACCAGCGATCTTCGACCATACGAACATGGCTTGTCTCATGCCTTTTGCCGCTCCTACGGTTCAACTACGAATACTACCCTAGCCAAGACAAGTCATGCTCTGTGGAAATGTTGGAATCTCTAGACGGACAGACCGCGACGAACATCCTTCTCTCGATTTCCGGAACACCGAGGAATGACAACGACTTGATCAAGAACTTGCGTGGACTTGTTGGTCCCTGGATGTACGGCAGCAACCGGCCAAAGAGACAGAGATTCAGCCAGGCGGCGCGCCGGAATTCGATTCCCCTACAGGGGAATATACAAGACGATGAATACTCTGGATGGGAATACGTCAATGAGTGGCTGTTGTCCCGCGGCTTGGTAGATTCCGAAGCAGTGGTCGGCGCATTTGTCAATTGGGATGGCCCGGAAGACGTAGACCTTGGGGGCTATATTAACGAGCATGAGGTACCACCAGCTGAGCAGTTGAAGGAACTGCAATATCGATTTGGGCAAACAGGGCTCGCTGTGATTTACCAAAGTCCCGAGGTTTCCCTAAATAAATATATTCGGATTCTCGATCGAGTCGGCAGCCTTTTGGGGCTTGAAGAATCGTTATATACTTCCAATACTTCTACCCTTCCTTCCGTGGAGTTCGATACCAGTCAAATCCAATCGGCATCAAGAGCAACTCTGTTCCAGAACGCCCTGCTGGTACCCACAAATCCACTGACATACCCCTCTGCATCGTCTATTTCGTTCCTCAGCGGCTTGCTTCTCTCTCTGCGTACGCTGGGGGAGCTAGGGCACCCCGTTACATGCCGGACGGCAACCAACATCTGCCTGCATAGCAATGAAGATATGCAGTTATTTGAGCTGCGCTGTATGATGGCTTCAATCGGCCAGCAAGCAAAATCCGGACGTGATTGGAGAGTTGTACGCCAGCAGCTCCTGTGGCTACGTGATTGGAAATCAGACACGACTCGAAAAGCGAGCAATGCGGACTTCCATGGTCTTTTTTGGAGAGCCCCGCAAGACGTCCTCGAGGCAGAGATTTTGAAGCTTCTACTTGAAGTCAGAGGTAGGTTTCATTGTCGTTGCGCCCGACTTGGTGCTAACAATCTCCAGAATATGACCTTGCCATCGATATCTATGTCAAATCCATGTCTGCACTGGATCCAGCTCAGGCTGAGAATGCAGTCAATGAGTCCATATTTGCAGCATATGACAATGCGAGCAACGGTAACAGGACTCGAGGCAGCATGCAGCGAGCACATGAAATGTGGGTTACATGCAGACAGTATGGCTAGCTTTTACTAACGAGATATAGCCTACAAGCCTTCGAGCCACACTTCCCCGAGTCTAGCTCTCTCAAACAGGCACGAGCTTTAATCTCCGCAACACACTCCCTATCCTTCTACTCCCTAACTCTCCAGCACGGCGTTCCATTCCAACCCGTCAACCTCCGCGTGCATCCCGACCCTCTCTCTCTGATCGAAAAGGTCCTCAATCAAAACTCTAAAAGCTACACGAAACTCGACGACCTGCTCAGCATCGGACGGAACCTCGTCCTAGCCGGATTAGCACCCCGTCCGGCCGACGAAAATACCTCGCACTCGCACTACACGCGCACTCCTGTCCTCTCACAAGACGACGCCCTTATCACCGCCGAGCGCCGCATTATGTCCCTCGCCATCTCCTCCGCCCTATCCTCCAACGACTTCGGCACCGCCTACTCCTACATCCTCACCCGCCTCGCCCCACAGGCCTCTTCTTTCACCCCCTCCCCCTCTCCCCTCAAAGACGACATCACCTGGCGTGCCGTGTACAACGCCGGCCGCTACCGACCCCCAACCACCCCATCAACCCCACCAACCCTCGCCTCCCAAATCAGCAACCTAACGCAGCGCATGGAACTCCTCTCCCTCTCCCTAACCCTCGCCCCAACACCAGACCCGCTCCCGGAAATCCTCGGCGCCTGGCGTCGCGCCGACGAGGAGCTCTCCGCTCTGCGCGCGCGCGATAACGAAGAGGAAGACCTTTGGGATACAAAGGGCGACAAAAGCACAGCGACATCCCGCGCCCTCCCCGGTGGCTTCAACAACACCCAATTCGACACCGAGGCAGACCTCTACGAGACACGCCAACACCACGCGCGCCGCGCCGCTAGAGCCGCGCAGCACAACCGTCTTGACTCCGAGGAGGCGCCGATGGGTCTCTTTGAGGTTGCGCGCGGCGCCGCGAGAGCACTGCACAAGAACGTGAACTCGTCCTTCCCGCTAAGTGGTGCCTTGCCATCCGCGTCGTCGCTCTCATCGTCGATCTCGAAACTCGAGAGCGAGGGCGAGAGCTGGGATGAGGATGCCGAGAATCCGAGTGGGAGTGGTGGACATGGGGGTGAGCGTGTACGAAAGCGCGATGTCGTTAGTAATATGGTTACCGGGGGTCTGGCGAGTGGGATCGGGTGGGTGCTAGGTGCCCAGCCGGTTAATATGAATAATAGACAGTAATAGTAGCAGATCCGGCACGGGTCTTTCAGGTCACGTATGCTTGATGCTCGGTCGTGGTTTTTGTTTTGTCTAGTGCATGTCAGCCAGCCAGCGGGCAGATGAGATGAGGTTATGAGATCATGAGATAGAACTTTGCTCGAGCTCTAGTTGAGAAATATTCATTCATGTATACTAGTATATACATACGTAGGCTTTATCGACTACTAGTGCAGTTATGTGACGTCCAATTCAGTATCTGTTTGACATATCTAGCGGACAATCTTTCTCTGAAATGGTCAAAGTAGAAATAGTAGAGAGATAGGTATTGAAATTGTAACCCCATCAACCTCTTCGTCTTCTTCCTCCTCCTCTTCCTCGTCTTCCTCGTCTTCCTTCCTCTCTGCGAAGTAAAGCAATTCAACCGAACAGGCTTATATGCAGATGTATATATTGCGCTGGCCCATATAGTCATCATAGAGACAAGTCTCTAGCTGGCAAAAAAGAACAGATAGGAGAAGAAAACACCAATCTTCCCGGTGGCATGGTCGAGCACAGCGGAGATGAATTGAACAAAGCATCCAGTCTGCGCAGGTGGCAGAGGCTGGCAGTAACAATGGCTGAAATCGAACTGAAACCTGAAGAACCGAGATGAAGGGAGTCGGATATGATGAAACGCTGATGCGATGATGATATCAAGGAAAGACAAAATAAGTAGATGTGGTATGGTATGTCATGCTCCAGTTGATGGGTTCCGAGTCCACGAGATCCAGAAACGAAGATCAAGGCATGTAGGAAGTAGGTAGGCGGGTACAACAAAAAGAGCGTCGTAATCTCAGACAAAATCGTATGCTTTTTTGACGTCCGGGTCAATCAAGGGCCAGCCACTTGTAAGCGTCATAGGACCGTTGCGTCAAACGACCGTTATATGGGAAGATAGATTATAAAAGTGGGATTGGGAGGCGGCAGGCGTCTAATCGCTCCAGTCCCAGACCTGCCTCACGAAGTTCGCCATGTTCACTTTTTTGTTCTTCATGTCCAGCATCCACGGATGAACCAGCATCCGCCATGGGGTCGCTCTTCGTGGGGGTTCTTTCTCGAGGCTGTTCTAGTTAGCATGGTCCAGAAGAATAGACAGTACAAAAAAAAATAGCATACCAGCACTCAATGAAGTATTTGAAGTTGTTGGACCATCGGATACCACTATCTGGTTCATCCTTGAGCTTGGGAATCGGTTGCCGCACGATATATGTTAACAGGTCGATAAGCCCAGCACGAGGTTGCATCTCAGTTCCGTCTGCGGGGAAGGGGAAGCGATGTTGCGCAACTTCCAGCAGTGTTACACCTAGCGACCAGACATCGGAAGTGATCGTATACGATTGTCCTGTGATACGCTCGGGGGCCATGTAATACGAAGTGCCGATAAACGTATTCGCGTCGCCCTTAGTGCCGAACTCTCCACTAACTCCGAAGTCGCATAGTTTCACCTGTCCGTTTCGGCAGAGGAGAATGTTCGATGGTTTTATATCTAGACATCCATTAGCGGGGTACTCGAATGCAATGGATAGAAGCGTACCTCGATGAATGATCTTTCGTCCGTGGAGATATGTCAGCCCGTTCAGGACGCCTTCCGCGACCTTTCCGAGCACCTTCTCTCCTGTCCGTCCACCGAGTTTCTTGACCTCTTTGTATATGCTGTCGAGACTGCCTCCTTCGCAGAATTCCATCGCAATGGATATCGTACCCGTCGACTTATCCATAAATGCACCATAGTAGCGGCAAATGTGTTCCGATGCGCAATCTTTATTGAAATTAAGTTCGCGAATAATCTGCTTTTTGACGTCGGGGTTGGGGTCTGTAGTGATTATCTAGGTAGTATCTCATTAGCTCAGGGAGTAAACTGTAAACTCTTTCGGAACTCACCTTCAATGCAAACACTGTCTTCCCATCCTTGAGTCTGCAACGTGTGACTGCACCTCCGGCACCTTCGCCTAAGCTGCCCAACTCAACAATTTTCTTCTGCTCACTGGCGGCCAACCAACCCTGGTCATCCAAATCTTCAACATCCAGTGGTCGGCCTTTCTCCAAGCTTAGCTTGTCCAGGTCCGGAATGAGGCCATTAACACTGTTATCTCGTTCCATCTGCACGCCACCCTCGCGATCCGAATATACAGAGCTGATTGCCGATGACGGGTCCGGCGTACCTCCCTGGGGCTGTCGGAGCCCCATCGCGAACGAAAGGGTTGAGTAATTTGAAGACGAGGCGGAGGCGGGGCCGCTACCCTTCCCATCTAGATGAGTGAAACTCCCCGATCGCGAATGGCCATTTGGGTCGTTCAATCCAGTTGTTGCTAAAGGCGGCGGGACAGGTTGAGTGTTCATTTGCGGAACCTCTCCTGTGCTACCCTTCGGCGTTGCGAGCCGTAACTGGGGAGGGGGGGGACGATGGGCAGGCCGTTGAGGCTGGAGTTGGGGTTGGAGCTGCGGCTGGGGTGCATCTGAGGCGATGGAAACGCCATTACCAGTGACAGGGCGACTCGTCGCAGACGGAGGGATACCCAAGGTCAGTTTGGGCGCTCGGGGGCTGTTCGAATTGCCGCGATTGCCTGGGACGGGGGCCTTGAGAAGGGGAACGGGCGAAGACGACATTGCGAGACTGTTCTGCCTGTCACCGGGCAAAAACAACTCGTTTGGATCCGTAATAGTAGCCACAATGGCGGTTGTCTTCGAATCGAACAAGAGAAGAGGTGAAAGGAGAGGAGGGTGTCGTAAGAGGCGGTAGTCGGAACAAAGACACACGTGGGGCAAGGCAGGGCGTCTGCTGGCAGGGAGGGGTCGACCAAGGGCGGAGAGAGGAAAAGAGGATGTCTAGTGTGCACGGAAAAGGAATTGAAGGACAGCTCAGATAAGAAGATGAGGGGCGAAGAGGGGAATCAAAAGAAGAAACGACAAGCGTGGCCAGCGAACGAGGGATCAAGAAGCGTAACGAAGACCAAATCCCCAGGGTAGCGAGTGACCTGTAAAATGGCGACGGCGACGACGAATAATCGTCGAAGCGATCGATGGATAAACGATCGAAGGATGATAAGAGGGCGAAGGAAGAGGGAAGAGCCAGAGCTGAGAAGAGAAGAGGAAGAGCCAGAGAGATGTGAGGCGAGAACCTGCGTCGGGGGCCGTTCAGTCAGGCGGTTAAGCCGGCGATGCCCTGCAAACCTTCTGGAATGGGCTTCTTTCGTCGTTGGCTAGTCTCATGCAAGAAGACCAAGCTGGACTACAAATGAGGTTCAACAGTTACCAGGCAGTCGGCGCTTAACTGGAGGATTCCAGAGTGTCAGGTGTTGGAGTGTCTTGAGGCCAGCGCCCGGCTCGCTAAGGCATCGCTAGGCATCAATCAAACTCTTTCGATGAAATCATCTCCAGATGTCTCATTCCGACCGTCTCCTTCATTCTGAGACACCAAGCCAGAGCTGAGCGAGTTTCACCTGGTGCGTCTTTCATGTGTGGCTTGACATCATCCCCCACTCGCCTGCGCCTCGTTCTCCAGCACCACTTTCTATTCTTGTCTCAGACGAGCGACTGTGGACTACGAGGTTGTGTAAAAGAGCTATACACAGGTATAGGTCTGGCGAAGCGCTTGTAATAGTAGAGAGACAAGTATAGCACAAACAGTGCAGCACAAAGTGGATAACAAGCGCTTGGACCGCGCTGAGCGTGAGATGGCAGACTCCGAGTCAGCCTTGTCGAGCCAAGTAATCCCCGACTCCAGGTGACGCACCATTATTATTTGATCCACCTCCCAAGGGTCATTGATCAGTGATCAGTGATCACATCATGAACGACTCTGGTGAATGACAACGGTGATGTTATTCAGTTCGTGAAATGAAGCGATCCAGTATGGAGTAGTGACGTCTGATCCCATCGGTTCCTGACCCAAAATACCATGTCCACGAGCCGCGTGGCTGTGATCTTGTTCCTTTCCCCGTCCAAAGTTGGTGGACTTTCATCCTCAGGTGTCCGACGATTTCTAATGGTGCAAATCGATCTGTCCCAGTTCGTTGAGCTGCTGACGCATTGTTGTCGGTGACATGGCACCTCCTTTCTTACATATCAGAGCTGGCTCTGCTAACTTTACATTCTTGCACTACTAAGGCGAAGAGTGGGCATAGACGCGCGGCGATGGCCGATCATCCTGTACAATCCCCACACTGTTCGATCGTTTCGCTTGTTCCTTGATGCCAGACTCGGCGCCCAGAAGACAAGGCAGCGACATCACGAGGATAATTCTATCACAGGATGAGATGCATTCTACAGGAGAAATCGCTCGCCTGGGGAGACAAAGGTACTGGCCTCGACTAGCCGGACCTTTCTCCTTGCGGAGCTCCCTTATCAGTGTTCTCTCTATCTACTTGCCCTGATTCAGGTGCCAACCACTCGTTGACTTTCGAGTTTAAGGTCTAGATTCAGCGACAACGCTAATCGTTGACGATGAATTGACGGTTTCTAAGAATAACGTCCCTCTTCCTTATATTCTCGGAAAACGAAGTGGACTAGTAACCGCGGCATCGTATTCGGAACCATCCATCCCAACAACGCGCAACTCTCTTTGGCCAAAATTCGAACCCTTCCCCTGATGATCGGTGGGCCTTGCCTAGCTTCCCTTCGCCATATCGCAGCCACATGCTGCCTTAGCCCTATCCCGGCCTCAAGAACCGCTTCCAGTAAACGACGGACTGGGAAGAGGCAAAAGAACGATGGAACAATTATTTGGAAACAGTTCATCGCCAGTTCATCACCCCTGAGTCCCACAGGAGAACCATGTCTAGAAACGTGATCGGTGGCCACTTATCGGGGAAATACTTGCGCCAAGAGTGATCGCTGAGCATTCAAGCACGGAAAGGTCAACATGAACGTGGGCACCCACTTGAAAAAAGACGAATCTTTGACCTTTTTCTTCACGGTTCCATGGCGCCTTCAACGAGTAGCCGATCCTGTTCGCAAAGTCTCCAAGTAAGACAAAAGCCGTCGGCCACTAGATTACATCGATTCGTACCACCTCGCTTCAACCCTCGCACTTCAGGGCCAATGCGCCCAGAAACAATCAGAGATCCAGATGCGAAAGAGAGGCGGGTGTTGCCGACTTTCTTATCTTTGTTGCCGTTGCAAGATGGGAAACGAAGCGAACCTGAGCATACCCGGCTTTTCCACTAAGCTTTAATTAAGCAATCAATATGGAAAGATGGCGCATTAAGACCTGTCTGGCCAATCGCCAAGGCCAAGTCTCTTTATCATGGCAGCCTGCGTAATTTGCATGAAACTCTGACAGCGTCTGTCTTCCTCCCGCTCTTTTTTTGCCTCAGATTTGAGCGAAAATTCCCAACCGAGCCGAGGGCCGCGTCTCCGCCGCAGATGCAGGAAGAATGAAGGCCAACTGTTGCAAGGTCCTTACTTGAAGCAGAACTAGTGACTTCGCGAGTCTTTGGGAAGAAGCCGGGGTTGAATTCGGGATAATAAGGCGGGCACAGTCCGCATTTCCTCCTGACCCATAGAAATCCCTCTCCCATTGCGGACATGACGGTTTGTCGGCACTATTTCCGGTTTCTCCTTTTGATTTCTCTCTTCAGATACGAAAAATCTCGTTTGCTCTTGGGCTGAATTGGATTCTCACCTTGCAATTGTGCTTAGCGCCCCAGTTTATTCTGGATAAAAATGGCAGGCCAACAAGCCAGGGGTAAAGTGGGCCACTGATGTCTGTCGCTGCATGGTTGGCCAGATGTACTGATGGCAAAAGCAAAATCAAGAGTGGGCTGGCAGTGGAGCCAAGCTGATGAATGGCGTCAGGAACGGAGCTACATTCTCCGCCAAAAGGCCGCTGATTTGCTCTCGGAGCAGGATGAAACAGGTGCCAAGACTCTCATGCACAACGTTTGTTTTCCCCTGAAAATAAGAGGATCAGAATCGGAAGATACCAGAGCAAATCACAATGTCTGCCGGCACTGTGACATTGTATCATTGCGTCGAGTCTACTGCTGAGAGGCTTCCTTGCCGCCCTGCGCAGAATCGTCCCAGGTGGAAGCAGTCCTATCAGCGTGGAAGGCCTCGAGCCGCTCAGGAGAGAAAAGCTGGAGCGAATACCCGCTCCAGTCAGCCACTGAGAGCGCAAGGTCAAATAGATTGGCCGAAGATCAACATCCAGAGTCTGGTCTTAGGAACAGGAAACAGAAAAACAATCGCTGGAGTGGCCAGCTCACACGCGGACTAGTCGTCTAGCAGGCCAGTAGTTGTGCCGCGACAATCACATCTCCACCAACCACATTGAGTGATATTGAGCGCACGAGGCGAGTGCACCGTTATTGGGTTTATTCAGGGGTACTCCGTTGAGAGGCCCCATGCTGAATACACCGCTGCGACGCCCCCTCACCCCCACCCGCTTCTCTCCTTTCCCGATTGCGTCCCTGGAGCGATCTCCCAACTAATCTCCCAGATGATACAAAGGCCCCAGGCGCCCCCGTCCTCTCTTTCTGTTTTTCCTCTCTCCAAGCCCAGACTTCGTTCCTGCTTGAAGCAATCACACAACTTGACTTCGGTCGTCCAGTCTTTTACCACCAACTAACCACACTCTTTAACAACACTTTACGTGTTCAACCCTCCACAACAAACTACCTTGACGGTTTTTTCTACACAACAACACATCAATCAAAATGCGTTTCGCTGCTGCTGTTGCTCTCTTCGCCGGCCTTGCCGTTGCTCTCCCCGGTGGTGACATCGAGACCATCTACCAGACCGAGGAGGTCACCATCACCTCCTGCGCTCCCACCGTGACTGACTGCCCCGGCAGCAGCACCACCGAGCCCACTGCTATCCCTACCGACAGCAGCCCCGTCATCCCCACCACCAGCGCCCCGGTCGTCCCTCCCGTTGAGACCCCCAGCGCTCCTGCGCCTGAGGTTCCCGTCCCTGAGGTTCCCTCCGAGAGCATCTCCGTCATCCCTGTGACCACCTGCATCCCCACCGTCACCTACTCTACCATCACCATCACCCCCACTGCTCCCGCCACCTCCAAGCCCGTCATCCCGGCTGTCCCTACTTCCGTTGCTCCTACCGGCAGCTCTACGTAAGTGATCTATATCAGATGAACATTGTTGGTCAAGTTCTAACCTTAATAACAGCCCTACTCCCTCTCCTCCCGCTTTCACTGGTGCCGCCAACGCTATCACCAACTCCTTCGGCTTCGCTGGTGCCGCCGCCGTCGCTGCTATCTTCCTGGCATAGATTTTCTTCACTTCATGTCAATAGTATAGCCCTGGGTCACTCGTGATTCTCAGCTGTTCGCGATGGACTGATCGTCTGCCGTGGGTATGTGGCGATGAAACGAGAGGTGGGATGTCGGGGTTGTTACAGTTACAAGAGTTTAGTTGTGGTTCGGGGAGAGAAGTAATCCGATTCTGATTCTTCAGTCATATATTATTGATTCCGCCTTTTCTTCTATTTTGCTTTCTTGATACATGTTGGCTTGCCGGCTTGCTTCGGAGTTCTTGTGAAGCTCAGTCTTGGTGGCTGGATACGATTTAATGTAAACCATGAACGCCCTTCACATCCTGGTCAATTTCTTCGAAGTAAATACTAGTATCTAATCTTAATCACTGAGACTGAAGACCGATTTTTCGCAAGCATGTATATCGACGTACACACCAGCGACTCGAACAAGGGACTAGGATATCATACTGTATGACAACCGAGCATGGCAAGCCTTTCCTTCCCGTCCCTCGTGCCTTGGGGTGCATCCGGTGGCTGACGGGCGGAATGTGAATCGAGCCAGTCGAGGGCTGTCATCCCTGCCTCATCGGCCGTGATAGGCTGGCTCGCCTCCAGATGATACCATACCGCATCCTGTTTATTTCACTGCCCTTGAGTCTCCTGCGCCAGGCTTATCTCAATCTTTTCTGCAAGCTTTTCTTCTAGCGTCGCTGTCTTTAGCCTGCCGAGTCTAGTAGTCAAGAGTATTCGTCTCCGATCAGTAACATCAGATGACGGAGACAGAAAACTGTAGAGCAGCAGAATCGAAGCGGGGATACGCTGTTCTATAAATGTTTTCTTAATATCATTACCCGACATCTTGCAGAATCTCCAGATACGAGATACGGGTCCAGCGACTCATTACTCCATCGGGGAAGCTCGAACTCGATATTTTATAGTACTGGGCAAGACAACAAAAAAATCCGAAATTAAATAAAAAAAAGTGCCAGGTGTGCTAATCATTATGAATCCCTTTCACCTCTCCTTTTGAACACATCACCCTGAAACAGCGTGATGGCGCGGTTGTGCTAAACAAAGTAAAGCCAAGGCAAAAAGGGTGGCAGTGTTCTGCTGCGCTTTTTGCGACTCCTCTTTATTTCCCAACACCGACCAACCCAGAAACAATGGAATGGCCCCAAATCGCCATGTTGGTATTCATTTTCGCCCCCGGAAGGCCGCGCTTGGGTCCTCCCGCCGCTGGTTCATTCTTGGTCATGCTGCGGCTACTTCAGACTTTGCGATTGGATCTTGCGAGGTCGAAAAGGTTGGTTGAATGTGTTGCTTGTGTTCTTCCCGTTCTGCACGTGGCTTGATTGGGGGTAGAGAAAGAACAAACATGGTCAATAACACTTCCCATGTGGTCTTCGCCTTCTGTACATTTCATTGCCACTGAGGCAAGCTGGTTCTCATGGGCCTCAAAGGATTTGGGGCCAAGTGTTGGTTCTGGTCATTTGGTCTTGCTTCGGCGGGGCAAATCACCACTTCAACTTCGCCTTCGCCCTCGAGCATCTCCATTTTGACCCATCTCGCTCAGGATCGGGGTTCCAACGCTGCGAGACTTCCGACAACCCCATAGGTACATCCTTACGGCCGTGCTGTCCTTTCAATCGGCACTATTCCGCCAATGGACACATCAGGGCGGCGCAGTATTGGCTGGTCCTGTTGGAGATTACTGGCGGATGGGTCCTTTATGGAGTTGTTCCCTTTGTTGCCCTCAGGGCGAAAGCACCGCCTCGGGCAGCCCATTGCGCAGGGAAACTATTGATAAATATTACCCAAAGACCCTTGCCATGGCATGCGCTCGTTCTTCCCTATCTACTGTATCTATCCATCTATCCATTCATCTCTTCTCACGAGTGATCAACTCATCTCGTGTGGCGATCCACTTTTGATCGTATTCGCACCTTATTTTTGGTACTCAGTATTGTCCCTTGACGGTTCGCCTTCGTACTCGCGCCACCCGACTCCTCGGTTCCCTGCTTTATATATCACACGAGAGAGCGTTCCATTGCCGGCGACCTTTGGCCTCCTCTTCCTCCTCCCCGCCGTATCGCCGTTGATGCTCTTGTTCGCCGTCTAGATGGATCTCTCCTCCCTCGAAGGCCCGCCAATGGTGGATGGCAGGTTCTCCAGTCCCGTCCCAAGCACTCACAGTGTTGTTCCTCACATTCATCTCGAGGACACTCAGAGCCCTGTGAGCCCACTAGACTCGAATAGCTGGAATCTACCCCCGCGGTCCGCCTCTACGAGTGCAATCCCTCCCCGCAACAAGTACCCAAACATGACGTCCAACGGCTTCTGGCAGAGTATGCACCCAGAGTCAAGCTCTAGCTCTAGCAACCGTATAACAAGTGCGCCTCGATCACTGCAGGCACAATCGTCTAGATATACAGCCTCGTATAGACCCTCGACACCTACGAATTCGAATATACATATCAACGCCACCCTCTCAGCAACAACAACAACATCATCATCATCGTCATTATTATCAACATCACAACCTACGCGATCTACTTCCCGCCCTTATTCAAGCAGTATATCCAACCCACACCAACTCGTCTGGGTCGAAAGTGAGCAGATCTGGATCCTAACAACAAGAACCATACCCCCTTCAACACTTGCACCACACCATTATCATGGCCGCTCCCGTTCATCATCAGGCCGCGTCCTTAACTCAAGTTTTGTGACTGGACCCTCCAACACGAGTACATTGTCACATTCACGGTCAATGGAACTATATCCGTCGGCATCGACATCAATAAGAGAATTTTGGGGCGATGCCAACGAACCCGAGGATCTGCCGCCGCCGTATGAGCAGCATATCTTTGATCAGCCGCTAGGACCGATTATGCCAGCTGTGCGGAGGGTTCCGCGGGAGGAGGTGCAGCAGATTCGAGGGTCAAGGTGGGCGGCTATTGGGCGGAGGGTTACTTGACATCTTTCAATTGAGCGGTTTGAATATACTATTTTGACGCTAGTGGAATACTTGGGTGGTGCCTCCCAGCCGCGTCAAACCGCTTCCTCGGGATTGGAGTCGAAGGTGATGTGCTCCGGAGCTATATCACGGTCCATGACAATGAAACGTGCCAAGTGGAAAAGCATGTCCACTCGAGTCGATAATAGGCGATTAAATAGTATATTTGCGTCTGGAGGCGTTGGGTCGACTTGTTGATAGGGTAATTAGATGCCTGGGGCATCTATATTCGTTTTTGTATAATAATCTGGGTGTCTTACTAGCGTTCGGGACTTGCTTATTACACCGGTGCATTGTTTAGCCCGAGATACCTCAATGAATGCTGAATCTTCTAATCGCATTGATTGTCTTGTAAGTAGGTAATAGGAAGTGATTGGCATGTCTTGTACTCCGTAAGATTAGGTCGATTCCGACTGGGTCCAGAGTACTCCGTAAGCCATTCGACGCTATGATACATTGCTTGAGTTCCCAACGCGGCGTCCGATACTCGCATGGCTAAGCAATTGAGTGACTGGTCGGGCCCTGAGTATCAAGGGGAATCGTGACGGGACGCATTGACATTGAAGAGCGCATCTCCGCCTACGAACTGCTGGGGTGCTGCCAATCTCAAATCTCAGGCGTGGGGGAAGCGAGACTCTCCAGCTCCGACTCGGACTCGGATTTGCCCACAACTCAGGGCAGCTGACGACGATTCGCCGGGAGATCACGCATCTGCAGGTGCCCAGGATGATAGGCACAAGCAGGATTACCTATAGGAGCGGCAGACGAGTCCTGTTGGTGAGGAGGAAGAGCACACGCTAAGCGCCAGCCTCTCGAATTCTCGTCCTCTCAACGTCGGCCGGGGGACTATCGGAGTTCGATGGGATTCTTTTGACAGCTCAGCGGGACTGCTGAAGAAAGACTCGACATCTTTGATGCCTCTTTGTCTTTTTCCTTTCTCTCTCTTTGTGATGACTCTGCCTTTCTTGCTGCTGTTGTTGCGTCCTTCAACTTTTCCGCTGGAAGAACAAAAATAATTCCACCGCCTTCGTTCTCCTTCGATCGGTCCCGCCAATCAGCGGCTTTGCTCCCCCCGTTGAAAATGGCCCATTTCTTCTTCTCTCGCTCCAAATCTCAGTCTGCATCCAAATCTCAACAACCTTCCTCCACGTCACCTCAAACTCCGAAGTCTCCCTTAAAGTCTTCGCCAAAGAAGTCCTCTTCTTCGTCTTCCTCTCCCCCCAAATCTCATTCTCGCTCCTCCTCAAACCCCTCCGCATCCTCGCCCTCCTCCCGTCCCCGCTACCCGCATCGCCGCTCCCACGATCCCAACTCGCACCCGCTCAACCTCCCGCCCGACGAGCTCCGTCGACTGTCAGCCATGGCCGCCGCCGCCGCTGACCCCCGCAGCTCCATGGACATCGACACCCCTTCCTCTCCGGCCCAGGCCGCCCCCCAACAGCCTCACCAGAAGAGCCCGACCCCGCCACCCCATCGCTCCAATGGTACCACAGACGAAGCCGACTCGTTCAAGCTGGCCGGAAACAAATTCTTCAAGGACGGGAACTACAACCGCGCTATCGAGGAGTTCACCAAAGGTGTGCTTTCGTACTTGTTCTTTCTGTTGTGTGCTTGACTAACATGACAAAGCCATCGACCTAAACCCCAACTCATCAATTTACCGATCAAACCGCGCTGCTGCGAACCTGGCCGCCCACCGATACTATGATGCGCTCGAGGATGCAGAGCGCGCCAATGAGCTCGACCCCGGTAACCCTAAGATCCTGCACAGACTGGCCCGCATTCTGACGGGACTGGGTCGCCCCGCGGAGGCGCTCGAAGTGCTCGACCGCATCCAACCACCCGCCTCAGCAGCAGACCGACAGAACCCGGAGAAGATGCTCCGCTTCATCAATCAGGCAACGGAGACGCTGGCCTCTGACCGCGGCGTGTCAATGGTGGTATTTTGCATCGACCAGGCGCGACAGGGTCTGGGGCCCGGCGTGAAGGAGCCCCGTGCGTGGACATTGATGACGGCAGAGGCGCAGCTGAAGATGGCTACGGGAAACTCGTTCGGCAAGGCCCAGGATATCGCTATTAACATGCTCCGCGAGAACAACCAGGATCCTGATGCGCTTCTGATCCGCGCACGGGCCTACTACGGCCTCGGTGAGACGGATCAGGCGCTCAAGTCCCTCAAGCTCTGTCTCGGGCTGGATCCCGACATGAAAACCGCGATCAAGCTTCTCCGACAAGTGCAGAAGCTCGTCCGAACGAAGGAAGAGGGTAACACCGCATTTAAGGCCAAGGACTACCGCAAGGCAATTGAGCTGTATACGGAAGCCCTCGGTGTCGACCCCGCCAACAAGGACATGAACGCAAAGATCCTGCAGAACCGTGCCCAGGCATACATCAACCTGAAGGAGTACGATGACGCCGTCAACGACTGCACGGAAGCCCTCCGGCTCGAGCCCACATACTCCAAGGCGCAGAAGATGCGCGCCAAGGCCCACGGCGGCGCCGGCAACTGGGAAGAGGCTGTCAAGGACTACAAAGCTGTTATGGAGTCGAACCCTGCTGAGAAGGGCATCCAAGAGGACATCCGCCGCGCAGAGTTTGAGTTGAAGAAGGCCCAGCGAAAAGACTACTACAAGATCCTCGGGGTCAGCAAGGATGCCACAGAGACCGAGCTCAAGAAGGCCTACCGCAAGCTAGCTATCCAATACCACCCCGACAAGAACCGCGATGGCGAAGCCGGCGATGAGAAGTTTAAGGAGATTGGTGAAGCCTACGAGACTCTCGTAGATCCTCAGTATGTCCCCGTCTTGCATCCACATTTACCCAAAGTACGTATAGAGCTAACCTGAAAACCGCAGGAAACGCGCCGCCTACGACAACGGAGACGACCTTCTCGACCCAGCCGACATGTTCTCGCGCGGCGGCTTCGGCGGCATGGGAGGCATGGGCGGTATGGGTGGAATGGGTGGAATGGGTGGTATGGGTGGCATGGGCGGCACGCACATCAACATCGACCCGAGCGTTCTCTTCAACATGATGAATGGCGGTGGTGGCGGCTTTGCCCATGCTGGCGGCGGCAGCCCCTTCGGTGGAGGCCAGCCCCGCGGGTTCCCTGGTGGATTCCCATTCTAAGCGTACTATCGCCTGCTCGCCACATCCGCCGAAGTTTGGTTCTACACGACCAGACAACCATAATGCTCTTATCGCAGCGATGCGACGAAAGAAAAAAGAAAAACGAATTCAAATCGGGTCACCAACTTCAAAAGTCGAAAAGAAAAGCACGCATGCATGCATATCATCTCTCGTCGTTCTTCTACCCACCATTCTCACTCTTCACCGCACGCAGCCCTCCATCTTCGGTCCCATACATACAATACAGCATCTGCTTTTCCATTTTGCATTGCACGGTGTCACCCAATCATGTTTACCTACCATACCTCCAACGGAGGATCTCATCATCATCATCATCATCATCATCATCATCTGTCTCAATTATGCCCATGACATGCTATGACATGCTGTGCTATTCCCCGGCGCTATGCTATTTGCTTGCTTGGTTGCCTCTCACCTGCATGATCCAGATAGACCACTCTTCTTGACTTTTTCTTCGATTCATCCCGTTTCATTTCCATTCTGTCTTATCCTTTTTTTTTCTCTCTCTCTATTTACCCTTCCTCCTTCTCCCCTCGGTTGGTTTTTCATAGACCGTCCCTTCGCCCTGTGGATGGTCGGTCGTGAGCGACCGATTGAATGGACAGAAGAGGAACAATTTTTGTTTATGGGATGTTCGGGGAAGAATATCCGTTTTTTTTTTTTTCTATCTTGTTTGGCGTTTGCTATATACCTGGGTTTTTTTTTTAACTTAGCTCTTATTTTTGTGTTCATGTTATAGTAGGCTTTTCCACTACATTATACTACAGAACAGAGCATTACACATCATAGGTTGGGATGAATATTATGATGATTGATTAAATACCTTAAATGCGTGTCTGGTCCTCTAGTCAAAGTGTGAAGGAAGGTTTTGCGTTGATCCGATGGTTAAAAAGGTTCCAATTTGAAAATCCAAGGATGGTGTCTTGCCGATATATATATCGGCTCCTGGGTTAAGAAAGTCCTCAAACATGATACGACACGCGCGCTATAACCCCTACCTTAGTTGCGATCTCAAGTGGCTGTGACAACGGATAAGGGGATATATTCAATTATAAATAGCATAGGTAGGTACAGGAGGAGATATATACATGCTCTCATCATATCCAAAGAAAAAGCCAAGCCAAGCCAAAAACACTGGGCAGGTAGGTCATCATCAACGTCAAGATTTCATACGATAGCTAATAGCAGAAACCATGATATAGATAGAGGGGGTAATAAGTGAATAAATAGAGAAAAGGATGATTGATCAATATCCAAGACCCGAAAGTATTGTTCGTGTTTCTGCTAGGGCCATACCGCATACGCCAAGGGCGCGCACCTGTGATCCCTTGCGCAGGCGTTGGAGGCCCAGTGCGACCTTCCAGCCTTCTGTCTCTTGAACAACGAAGACGTACCGGCGGCCCTCTTGATCGCGGATAGTAGCGCGGAGGACGTGGAGGCCATCGTGAGGACGGGTGTCCTTGCTGTCGGTGCTGCTTCGGCTAAGGAAGGCCGGAGAGGCGAGGCGACAGGTGTTCTTGCATACCTTGAGGAAGTTGGCGAGGTATGCGTCTGACTCTTCTGGGGTTGGGTTCTCGTTGCTGCGCCGAAAGAATGCCTGGTTGGGCTTTGGAGCGTTGGGCTTTGGAGGACCGACTCGGTGGCACCAGACCTCGACTAGTTTCATGGTCCAAGCTTTGACGTCCCATTCTCGTTGAGGAACCCCACGGAGGTCGTCGTCAATGAAGAGTCCTTCGGTTGTGATGCGCAGCACGAGTCCGTCTGTTACCATACCCTCACCCGACACAAGCTGAGCCACTGGTGTACGAAGGAAGGCGTTGTTGAAGGCGTAGACACCCTTGATGACGATCTTGTCAGGGTCCTTTGTTTCATAGGGGCCCCGGTGAGACGGCGGAGGCGTTGTGCGTGCCGTTGACTGTGACGGTGCATACGATGATTCAGAGTAGACTGAGGACTTCTCGGTCCCTCCATACGGTCGCCTGGGCCGGTCGTAGGGCCGAAATGAGTAGGCATCGTCGTCCACAGTTGGTGCACTGGTCTTTGATTGGGGAGCCGCTGGTTTTTTCGGTGATGGTGTCCGAGGCGGTGGTGCCGATGCACTTGATACCTTTGAAGCTGTTGCTGCAGCTTCTTTTGCTGCCGCATCTCGAGCCTTTTTCTCTGCATACTTCTTCGCAGCCGCCTCCTTCAAGGCCGCAAACTTGGCATCAGCTTCTTTTTTTGCAGCAGCCTTTGCAGCAGCCTCCTTTTCTGCGGCCTCCTTCTCGGCCTTGGCCTTTGCTTCCGCTGCTTCTTTCTCTGCCTTGGCCCGGGCCTCTGCTGCCTCCCGCTCAGCACGCGCTCGAGCCTCTGCCTCCCTCTTTCGCGTTATTTCTGCTAATCTCTCAGCCCTCGCTTTAGCTTCCGCTGCCTCACGCTCTAACCGCGCGCGATGCTCCGCTGCCTCCTTTTCGGCCTGCAACCGCGCTTCATTAGCGGCGGCTTCTCTTGCTGCCGCCATCTCCCTCTCTAGTTGTTCCCTGCGTTCACGCAATTCCTTTTCCATCTTATCCCGTTCGCGTTGTCTTTCCTTTTCTCGTTCTTCTGCCTCACGCTGTCTTTCCTTTTCTCTGGCCTCCGCCTCCCGTTTCCGTTTGAACTCTTCCATCTTCCGCCGCAACTCTTCCTTCCGTCTTGTCTCTTCCCGAGCCTTTTCCCAATCGTCTGCGGTTTTGGGCTTACTGTCGCTTTGGGGCCCAGAACTTTCCGGCTTAGCACTAGGGCCAGCACCGGGGTTCGGGCCTGGGGGTGGATTAGGATCAGGACCCGGGGTCGGATTAGGACCAGGAGTTGTCTGTGGTGGCGGGTCATCGTTAGTCCTATATTGATTCCCTGAATACTGGTTTCCTGGTGGGGGCCCACCAGCGAAGTTTCCGCCGTAGTTGCCCTGTTGATGAGGTCCTCCGGCGTGACTCCCGTAACTTCCTCCCCTCGAGTGATTTGCTCCCGCACCACCTCCTGGGCCGTTCGCGCCGGCCGCCCCTGGTCCACCAGATCCAAACCAGTTGGGTCCGAACCCAGGTCCACCGCCGCGGCGCCCTTGTGGTGTTCCACCAGTGCCGGCCTGATAATTGCCAAACGCCCAACCCGCAATACCAACAACACCGACGGCGACAACAGCAATCCCTGTTCCCCCGCCGTTGGTAATCGTCGTCGCATACCAGAGTCTTATTATAGGAGACAAAGTCATCCACAAGTAGACTGCGACAAGTGTGCATGCAGATCCAGCCAAGAAGCTATTCCGCTGACACTGTAGTGAGGGAAGATATAGAAACCCAGCGCCGGACGAATGGGGTGGGATCACGAAAATATCGTAGTTGCCTTGTGGGAGGTCTGACGACTTGCGGTATTCGCCATGTGTGGTGTTTGGCTTCTCGCCATGGGGAGGGGGAGGAGGCGGGGGGCCGTCGTCCATCGTTTACTGAGTGGTTTATTATAAACCCCGCCAAAGCTCTAGTATGTAACCACTTTTCGGCTTGTTTTTTTTTGCGATGCGGCCCAATTACTCCAACTTCAATCTGGTTTCCCCCACGACTATTTTGAAATCAATGGGATCTGAAGCGTAACGAATAGGGGATAGATCATGATCGCCGCGGCATCGGGTGGGCGCTGAGTCGTGTCTCAGCGCTTCTTGAACAGGTTAGATAGGGGTAGGGAGTTGAAGTTGTAATGACACTGATAAGAGTAGTATGATAGAAATAGGCGTTGAGACGAAGGAGAGTTAGTCAATGTTGAAGAGAAGAGGAAGGGAAGGGAGTCAGGGCGACGCAAACACAAAGACGGAGGAGGTGGAATGGCGCAAGGAAGTCGAAGGGAGAGGCAGACGTGGGCAGGCGGCAACCCGAGTTGCGAGATTAGACGATGTCCAGCTGCTTGCGTCTCCCAGGATCAGCGCTAACTGACCAACAGCAGCCAACAAGAGGCCTCCAAACCTTGAGTGAAAGGATGCAAAGGCAGAAAATTCCTTATTTTTCTGCCATGTTTTCTTTTTTTGGAGGAGCTGCAGGCTGTCGACAGCAACAAAAATAAACAGTCAACATTGTTTACACCCCACGCCCTTTGTCCTCGAGAGATGGAGGTGCAATGAATACATTGACTTCAGAGACATTACTGTTTTTCTGGATCAAATCTCCGGATCTTATCGATCTGGTGAGGTCTATGAAGCGTTCCAGCTCGTCGGAGCTGCTGCCGCATTCCCGGTAGTTTACCAAACAACCCTAAATCTTGTAGAACTACTGACTCCGGGGGCTCCCTTAGACCTAACTTTTGCAGATTCGTCCACAACACATAGGTAGTCCCTCTCCATACGGTTGGGGTGCAGTAATGCTACCCCCAACTTCTTATTTGTTTTGGTTTTGCTGGTTATGGTCTAGTGCCATGGCCATGATTGGTTACCTTGTGCTTATATAATAAGCTCTCCGTTGTCCGAAAGAAGTTCGTCCGAGTGACCCGTTTGTGCCTCAGGTAAAAACTGATTAACATTTGGGCCTTCAACCCCATGGTCAAAAGGCTATTGTAAACTTTCAAGACTCATACCACTACATCACGGTTATAGCTCTCTATATGACCTCGTAAAGGATCTAATGACTCGAACTCGTGATTGTGACATCATCTAGTCTAGCAACAGGCACCCCATGACCGCGGACGACGCTGGCAGTTGAATACGGTATCGGGTCGTATTAATACAGCCTCTTTTGCGGACCAGGACCGGCAACGCCGAGAAATATCCGCCATTTAGGTGTATTATTACCGTCTGGTGATGCCTGGGGTACCAGTTGAATTGCCTAAGGTTACGAGGCTGGCCGCTGTACCTTGAAAGTTGAGCGTGCTTCGTACTCCGTATCCGTACCTGAGGCATCCATGATCGGAGGCTGAGCATCACCGCTTCTGCTGCTGGACAGTCTTCGTCTTCTCTACTGCTCTCCAGGTGGCGTAATCTTCGGGTCTTTATTTTGTGCCTTTCTTTCTTCTTTCCCTGCTCAACCCCATTGACCGATCGCTCGGGGCTGTCAGGCACCGCCTCCAACGTCACCGCCTCGCCTTGTTGAGCCGACCCTTTCCCCGCCGACAACTGGCCTTCTCGTGCATAATCCTGCCTCGGATTGCATCCAAATACTTTCACTTAGTTTAGATCGCATTCTCCTCTCTTCTCTATGCCGCAACGGTAGTCCACTTTGCGCTCAAGAACAACCCTCTTTCCCTACCCACGGGGTGTCACCGACTCCCCTTCCCCACCATGGCCTCCTATCAACCCGACACCCAAGCCTACCAGAGCCATGCGGCGTCACATCGGCCAGTCCCTTCATACAACCCAGTGGCCGCACTGAATGCGCCCGCGGGTACATTCCTGCCGGGCACCAAGGTCCAAGTAGGTAGCCACCGAGTGGCTATCGAGAAATACCTCTCCGAAGGCGGATTCGCTCACGTCTACGTCGTGCGACTCTCGCAGCCTGTGGATGGCTCCGACAAAGCTGTCCTGAAGCGGGTCGCAGTTCCCGACAAGGCTGCGCTCGCCAACATGCGGACCGAGGTCGAGACTATGAAGAAGCTCAAGGGCCACCGCCACATCGTCAAGTACATCGACTCCCATGCCTCACAACTTAAGGGCGGTGGGTACGAGGTGTTTCTTGTTATGGAATACTGTGCGGGTGGGGGATTGATCGATTTCATGAATACACGGTTGCAGAACAGGTTGACAGAGCCAGAGGTCATCAAGATCTTCTCCGATGTCGCCGAGGGTGTCGCTTGCATGCACTATCTCAAGCCACCTTTATTGCACCGGGATCTCAAGGTGGAAAATGTTTTGATATCTCGTCATGGAAGTTCTGTCATTTATAAGCTTTGCGATTTTGGGTCCGCTGCTCCCCCGCGTCCCGCCGCTGCCTCGGCTGCGGAAGGCCGCTTGATCGAGGACGACGTACAACGACATACGACGTTACAGTATCGAAGTCCGGAAATGATTGACGTATACCGGAAACAGCCGATTGATGAGAAGAGTGATATTTGGGCACTGGGAGTTCTCTTATACAAGCTCTGCTACTACACGACGCCGTTCGAGGAAGTTGGGCAGATGGCCATTCTTAATGCTACTTACAAGTTCCCCTCTTACCCTCCCTTTTCCAGTCGGCTGAAGATGTTCATCTGTGAGTATATTTTTTTCGCGTTGTAAGGGGTTGAACACTGATTGCATGCAGCGTCGATGCTCAAGGAGAGCCCTCAGAAACGCCCCAACATCTACCAGGTGCTACGCGAAGTTTGTCAAATGCAAGGAAGAGAGGTTCCAATTCAAGATGTATGGGTCATTATAATAAGGGGTAGTGGGAATGCTAATAGCCATAGATTTATGCTCAGCGCTCCACATCAGAAGCCCGTCGATACCAAGAACTTCCCCCGTCCCCAACGGAAACTCCCCAAGTTGGCGCCGTATTCTCTCCACCAATTCAAGAGACTCAGATCAACATTCCGGAGATAGCTCCGATGCGCCG
This sequence comes from Aspergillus baeticus, assembly GCA_027569055.1. NCBI lineage: Eukaryota > Fungi > Ascomycota > Eurotiomycetes > Eurotiales > Aspergillaceae > Aspergillus > Aspergillus baeticus. Next base: position 206,734 of record JAPDEI010000040.1, read on the forward strand.
CGGGCGGCCCACAAGGCCAGATGCCTCACAGCACAATTCCGCACGGCCGAGCCCATCGCCGTTCCGCGGTGCGTCCACAGACCCATTTGCCGCGCTGGACGGGCAAAAGTCGCCAAATGCTGGAGAAGAGTTTTCAGACAGGTTCCCATCACTTGATCAGTTTAATATTCTGCACGAGAAGCGTGGCAAGTTCGACTTCGAACCAAGCTTCGCGGATAAGAAGGAAGATGACGCTCTTGCGCAGAGGCTCACTAATGCCCTAGCCGATGATGCCTTCGCCAAGCGCCCGTCACCACCTGCAGAGCCAGCGTCAGAGCCGCCTCCAAGTAGACGGTCGCAACCAAGTGCACCAGCCCCTTCGAAAACTTCGCCTGTAGAATATAATCAATATCGCGACGAGCCGTCTCGGTCACAGGCGCCCCTGTATCAGCCAGCGCCTAAGAGGCCAATCATGGTATCTACTGGCACAATGACATTGCTGCCCGAAAGCCCTGGACCGTCGGAGCTGAAACCGTCTAGTCGGCCAATATACAGATTCCCTTCTTCAGAGCAACAAACAAAGTCTGCGGATAGCGAAAAGAGGAAGTCTAGACAAGGCATATCACCAACTGCGGCGCACAAGTTGGAAGTCGACCCCAGGATTTCATCTGATCGTCTCTCTAATCTGTCCGCATCCTCACGGCCATCTCTGGAAGTACTTCGGCCGTCTCATTTGGAAGTGGATGATGAGCTTCCTCACCGATCCAAGTCTGCTAACGGCAGGTCTCGGCCAGTGTCTGTTCATGCAGGCACCAAGCTTGAGCTCCCACCGCGGACTGCCGAAAGCGCTCGCTCGTCTCTTGACCTCCCAAGGTCTCCCTATGAAGACGGAGCACCATTGCAGCATGCACGCACGGAAGTTGACCAGTATGACCGTGCGAAAATTTCCTCGGATGTCGATTATCTACGAGCCAAAGAAGAGGAATCGAATCGGAAGCGCGAAAAGAGATATAGCGGAAGCTCCTCCAAGCATACCAAACGATCTAGTCTCTCGACATTGTCACTTTCAGGCACCAAGACGCTGCTAGCCGGCCGTTTTGGCGATGCTTTCCGCCGATTCGAGAGCAACCAGGAGGGCAAGGCCCAGTCTCCAGCTCAAGAGGACTTCCCCAGACCATTCTTGTCGCCTGTTCCTGGTTCTGAGTCAGCCGGAGAAGCCATTGGAAACTCAGACGATGAAGATGACGACATCTCACCCGAGATGCGTCGTGAGCTGGAGCGCCGACGCCTCTCGCAGGAAGAGAAACGCGTTGCCAACGCCGCCGCTGAATACCGGCGCCGAGTCGCCGAGAAAGGAGAGGGAGGTCGACAAGGAGGCCCTGCGATCCTGAACAGAGTACAAACTTTACTCGGCGAATCTAACAAGGCTCCTGTGCCAAAGACCGCTACAGGGTACGGGAGATTCACTGAGAGCTCCGATCCCGCTTTGCAGGCAAAGCAACCGGATGTACAGCAAACTTCCTCACGACCAAGCACGAGAGGCGCAGCCGCACCGGCACAACTCCCGAAGCAGGAAACCTCATCAGCAGCCTACGCAGCACCACAGCGCACGGAGCCTCGACCGACGGCGCCTCCTAAGCCACAGAGCCTTCGAGCCGGGACCACGGGCACGGACCTAGCTGCAGGCCCGTTAAGCAGCTTTGACCGTCCACAGAGCCGGAGTCAGGCCATCCACGCAGCGACTCCCACGAGCCCCAACGAAGACTGGGAGGCGAATTTCAGCCGGCGCTTTCCCAGTCTCTCGGGGCTGGAGATGGTTGAGACGGAGATTGAGATACCCAGATTCCCCGCTGTCCGGACTAAAGAAGTGTAATTTTGTCCCCTTCCACTGCATGTTCACATCTAGCCATATACTCTGTATTCTCACTCACTCTGTTCTTGTCATTCTGAACACCCATTTGGTGCTCGGAGCGGGGTTGCATTTGCTATTTGCTTTGTAGTGTCTGATAGACTGGCTTCTTGATGTCCGTGCGGTATACTATACACTGTATCTTACCAGCCACCTATATATACAAATTAATCGGACCACATGTCAATCCAAACGAATAGAGTAATTCGAACCCGGTTCGAAGGATTCCTTCGACGGTTGAATCCTCAAAATGCGCGGCCAAACGTCTAGGCTCAACCATCTCGAAACCTTAAGAGTATATTACCAAAAGCGGTTAGACCGGCGATACGGGCAACATCATCAAACCTTATCGCCCAGCTTCACATTCCGCTCCAACAGCACCCACCCAAGCCTCACTCCGAACAACTCTACCCCTACTGAGGACCTGGATAACCATGGCGCCAATAACTCTAAGCACAGTTGACAGTTAGTCCCGACACTCCCTCTGAACCTTACTCCGCTAACACCCCCACCTTCTCCCCACACAGACGAAATCAAAGATATAATCCAGCACCTCTTCGAAATCCAATCCGCGGTACATGGCTATCTAGGCCCCGAGACACAGCAGGAGCTCGTACGGAAGATGTAAATTCAACTCGCGTCCTCTTTCCTTTCCTGCTCCAACGAAACCACCCTCTTTCTATCATCAGACCTAACGCAAGAATCTCTTAGCAAAAACCTCACAACATCCCTCCAAACCCTCTCGATCCACACGCGCGACGACCCTTCCTCCTCATCGAACACCACCAACAACAACAGTAGTAACAACCTCAACGCCTCCGACCCACCGATAACATCCATCGTGCTGCCCCCCGAAATCATCGACTACGTAGACGCGTCGCGCAACCCAGACATCTACACGCGCGAATTCGTCGAGCTCGTGCAGCGCGGGAACCAGGATCTCAAGGGGAAGAAGGAGGCCTTTGCCAGTTTTCGCGATGTCCTTGCGCGTGAGATGAGGGGGGCTATGCCGGAGGTTCGGGGGGAGGTGGACAGGGTGCTCAAGGCTACGGGTGGTGAGCGGTGATATTTTTTTTATTGTTATGGATTACGTTTGAATTGGGCGGGATTTGATGGTGAAACCGGGTGGGGGAGTAGGGGCTTGGAAGAGACGACGGGAAGAATATACGGAGTACGGAGTACTGGCCGAAGGAGTTTCTGGCGTTTGTGGGATGGGAATTATCTATGGGTTGTACATTGCTATTATTCGGAGCGGAGCTTGGATTCGAGTCCAGCGCATTGAGCATTCATTTTCTCTGAAATAATACTTGGAGAAGGTTCAAAGGAAGGTCACGGGGTCATGCACTGGGCACTGCTGCTGCGCAGTGCCGGCTCCATCCAAGTTCCAACTTGCCAGCCCGGTGCCCAGCGCTCAACGCTCACCTGACCGGACCGAGGAAGTGGATTTTGGGTCGTGGGGACCAATTTTCACGCGGTTCTGGCGTCTGGGTTTCGGAGCCGAGCAGGAGTCATGAAGGATTCAGAAACTTGGGGAGGGGTGAGTTATTTCGGGAGGGAATTCTTCACTCCAAGTTCCCAGACAGGGAGTCCAGCGGCTAGCCTGGCCTGCATACCAAGCGGCCGCCCTGTATGTACAGTAGTCGTGGCTGCGAGCTCCCAACACGACTACGAGTCCATAACGGACGTCTCTACCCAGAGTTTCAGTTGACTAAAATTTTGCCGGGATCTCAGCATTAGAGCCTTGCTTAGCTTGATTTTCTTTCCGGGTCTGATCATCCCCTGGGGCTGGCGCTGGCCGAGTCGGCGTCTTCAAATTGATACTCCGTGGATGGATGGTCCAGATGTCGTACTGAGTCGTGCGGGTGCAGTAAGTATGCAGCCATGCATCATTCATGCAGGCAGACGCCAGCTAGGGTCCTCACCGTATCTTGAGTTTTAGACATGCAGACTCGAAGTTGTGTCTTGTCGACTCGTTGGGATGTTTGCTGCTTGCCTACGTGTGACGAGTATTGCTGATATTATACGGAAACCCCTGCCAATAAGGTGCTTATGCACGTCTGTTACGAGGTCTCGAAGATTTCGCTGCCGCGAGGGAGGTTTCGCTGGTTGAGCGATTTGGATGCAGACCACAGGAAAACCGTAGCGAACTCGTTGATCTACAGGCACCAAAGTACGATGCAGAGAGAGGTTTGGTGCGTTTCAAAACCGGATGTGTGGCCATGCATCCGTCTACAGATCTAAGACTGTTTTTTTTTTGCTCTGCAGATCAAGCTGTCTTCTGATCGAACTGTGAAAATGATAAAAATATTCCCACACCGCAATTCACTTACCGGGGAAGTGCTTGAAGAATACATAATGAAAAGAGATATTTCTACCAGCCACCTGACATGGACGGGCTCCACATCCTTTCAGCGCCGAGCAGCTGCCTTGGGGTCGTGTCTATCGTGATCTTTCAAAACGGCTGCAACTTCGAGTGCCTCGTACAAGCCGATGTGAGCATATCGTAAGACTGGCCGCTGATTGGCTAGCCTCCTAATCGAAGGAGTCACCTTTCATCGGTCCAACTTAAACAACGCAGGCCATTGGCCAAAAATTTCTCCGGGGATAAAGTCGCTATACAGACCGTTTCCAAACTACCAGAGAAAGGTTCGCGTGCTTGGGCTTTGAGGTCCGAGTCCCCCATTCGCCGCTCAACTGCTCCTTGCCCTGTGGATCAGGGCACTCTCAGCACGGCAGGTACTCAAGAAACGGGGCGCTATAAAGAGGCAGCAAGAGTGATGAAAGAAAAAAAAGAGTCTCCATAAAAGACTCCAAAGAGTATAAAGAGTGCCCGTTATGGCAACGAAATCCAGCTTCCACTTTCTTATTGCCATCATTATCCTCGTGTCAGTCTTCTTGACACTAGTGGATGGCACGTCTGATATGTGGAAGTTCTCGGAATTCTTTTCCCGCCGCCAGACCAGCTGGCAGCTGGTCGCAAGCGAAAAGAGGGAGGCAAACTTGGCCAAAATCCCGCCAGACTGGATCCTAGAGCCTCAATTGCTGGAAGATGGAAGGACTCGTCTCAGCATTGTTGGTGATTACATAGAGGATCTGTTGGACGATAAAGCTCGATACATCACTCAAATGGATGTCCCTGAGCTTGTAGCTGGGATGAAAAATGGCCTTCTCACCGCGGTGGATGTGGTGACGGCATTCTGCAAGAGGGCTGCCTATGCTCATCAATTAGTGAGTTGGCTCCATGTCCGGTTTAGAACAAGGAAAGCTAGCATCTCCTAAGACTATGGTCACTTTGTTCCAGAGCAACCTCCTGCTCGAGATTAGATTTGATGAAGCCATTGAGCGAGCCCAAGAGCTCGACGCCTACTTCAAAGAGCATAAGCGCCTTGTTGGTCCGCTGCACGGCATCCCCGTTACTCTCAAGGATCAGTTTCACATCAAGGGGCTCGATACCTCAATGGGGTTCATTGGCTGGATTGGTACTTTTGAAGGAGAAAAAGGTACGGGAAAGGAAAGAAATGTTGAGAGCGAACTGATACGAGAGCTCAACATCCTTGGCGCTGTTCCTATTGGAAAGGTAAGTCACACAAACACATTTGCCACTCACGTGCCAAACAACAGCTAAGAAAAAAGTACGGAGCATAGACGACGTTGATGCAAAGTCTCTGGGTGAGTTGAGGGTTGTCGCACACTTTCCAGAAATCACTGACCGATGAAAAAGGCCCCAGAGACCAATAACAACATTCTCGGATATGCATTCAATCCTTACAACCGAAACCTCTCGACAGGGGGTTCGTCAGGAGGTCCGGGAGACACTCTCTTCTTTTCCCCCTTCTCTTCAGTGTTCGTTGTAAGTTTCACGAGACTGATGCTGCTTAGGCGAGGGCGCTATGCAAGCATTGAGGGGAAGCGCATTTGGCTTTGGGACTGATATTGGCGGATCCGTATCAATGCCGGCTTCGTTCCAGGGCGTTTTCAGCATCAAGCCCTCTGCCGGGCGTATTTCCTTCAAAGATACAGCAAATACTGTATGGCAAACCCAAAGCTAGCTATTCCTCGAGAGACCAACTGTGCTAACATCTGGCCACAAGGGAGAGGGACAAGAAGTTATGCCAACCGTCGTTGGGATCATGGGACACTCAGTCGATGCACTCCAAGTGATAATCAAGTCACTTCTCTCCCTGGAGCCGTGGCTTCATGACCCTTACGCTCTTCCGATCCCTTGGAGATCTGAGAAGGAATATAATCCGCGGAATGAACTGGGATATAAGCCCGCCTTCGGGTTCTTGGCCAATGACGGTGTGCTTACCCCCCATCCTCCTATTTCGCGTGCTATGGAAATAGTAAAAGAGGCTTTGGCAAACAAAGGACATCAGGTCTGTCTGGCTATCGGGGTAGTATAACTGTTTATTAACCGTCGCAGTTGATTGAATGGGACTGGCCTCATCACAGGGAGACACTCGAAATCCATGTAAGTCTACCATCCAAGCCATGAACTCCTATAGCATGTTTGTAACCAATGCTTCAGAGTTTGATCGCTCGAGGAGACGGCTGTCCTGATGTTTACGAGGCGATCCAGCTCTCTGCAGAACCGTTTGCTCCGGAAATCGCAAATCTGTTTCCCAACGGCAAGCCGCGAGCGCCTTTGCCCCTGCCCGAGTACCAGCAGGTAGTCAGTCGTATGAAAGAATACCGTGAACGTTATCTCGATTACTGGACGTCAACGGCCGAGCAAACTGGCGGTAGGTACCTTGCTGTCAGACATACAAGAAGAATACTCATCGCTGGCTTTAGATCGTCCTGTTGAGGCTGTTATATCCCCGGTGACGCCTTATGCAGGTGTACTGCCGGGGAAATTCTACCCATCAAGTAAGTGGCATCTCCTCCGCTGTTATATCCGTAGACTGACTGAGTAATCTAGCCTATAGCAGCTCCGTCAATGTACTGGATTACGCCTCTGTTGTCATCCCAGTAACATTTGCAAATAAAGACATAGACGTCGTCAGTCCAAACTTTAGAGCTTTGAGTGATGAGGACAGCATAAATATGAACGAATGTACGGTGTCTCCCACTACTGTCTCTGGGCAATGGTCCTGACGTACAACAGATGACCCTGAGATATATCATGGCGCTCCAGCCGCTGTGCAGCTTGTTGGGCGCAGACTCGACGAAGAAAGACTGCTTTCGCTGGCTCAGCTTGTAGTCGAAGCATTGAATGACTACAAGGCGGCACTCGGCGAGTGAGAATCAGCAGCTGGCGGCATATCGTGAATCTAGGACGTAAAAAAGGACACTCATAAAATGTACTGTAGTAGAATCCTGAGATTCATTTGGCCATCCAAAGTTTCACCTTTTGGGGGGTTGTCTCACTCTTATGAGCGCTCCCAAGTGGAAGAAGCTCGTTAATCTAGGCTCGATAAGCTTTCAAGAGCCTCAAGAACCTCCCTCAGTCGCGGCCGGTTTTGCCCAAAATTACCTGTTTCCCACTCTGGGCTGTCGAGGAACTTCTCCGCTCGTCCCAACTCTATACTCCAGAAATTGAGGAAAGAAGCCATGATGGCGTCGAAGCTCTCCCGTGTGTCCCTTGGTAGATTGGGTCGAGCCTCTGGGTATAACAAGCCGCCCATTCGCACTACTCGCGAAGGTTCAGACTGTAGGCCTGCTGCTTCCCAGTCTGGGGCGTCGGTGGTACATCGCTTGATGATTTTCTGGATGGATTCTGGTGTCCGGAGTATTGTTGGAAACTCCAGATCCGGTTCGATTGGGAACTGGTTCGCGACATTGCGCTGGACGTTGCTCAGCCCCTCGAAAATTGTATACAGAAGCAGGCCAAGCGAGTACACAGAGGCCTTCTCCTGCGCAACAGGTGGGAGAGCAAACCAAGCGCGGTTTCTCGCTTCCATCGGCGTCTCGGCGGGTGTATAGCAAGTGCAGGTAGCCAACGTGTGTGCATGCGTATACTTCGCCAACATATGATCAAAAGGCGAATTGATGATCCTTTCCGGGAGGCGAGACCGGATGTTCTCGGCGTACTGTCGATATAGGACCTCGGGTGCGCACCACTCATACCAGTTCCCGCGCTGTTCGAAGTCGCACAGGATCACATTTTCTTCGGAGTCTAGTAGCACATTGTCGGGCCGCAAGTCGGAATAGAAAGTCCCCACCCTATTGAGATGAACCAGGGCAGAAGCCACTTGGCGACCCCACTTAAGCTTGAGAAAATTTGGCAGGGTCCCCGCACATTGTCGGGCAGGTAGAACATCACGAAGCGAACCAGCCTCGAAATATTGAAGCAGAAAGCCAACCACTCCGTGTTTTCCACCAAATGCACTCTTCTTAGTAACAACCGCCAATGGGCGAGGCATCACATGAGGATGCGGCGGGCAGGTAAGCAATAAGTGAAGCTCATGGTACGTATGGTGCAATGACTTGGTAGCAGCCTTGAAGATGACAGATCGATGGCCAGGTGCTTCTACTAGGCTTATTGCTTCGTTGAGTTGTTTGATGAGATGCAGATCATAGATGTCCACGGTCGGCGGCCAAGCATCTGAGGAAACATCAGACCACGACTGTTGGAGAGATTGGAACGTCTCCATATTCGATTCAATGTCGTAGTCTCGCTCAATGTCAAGTCTCATATTCCCAACATCGGCGGCAATATCCTCGAAAACTAACCGCGAGCCGAACGGCAGTTTCAGGTACTGTTGAAGGAAACTTGGATGACGGGCGCAATGGTTGTCCAATGCGCGACAGAGGTGTTTTGCTAGGCCAAGCTCAGCAATGGCCTTTCCATCCCGCAGTGGCACTCCAGTGCACGCATCGAGACCTTCGCGCAGCGCAGCGGGGTACTCAGTCTGATCTGTGACGTAGAGAAGGATCCGCAATGGCGGCAGATTTGGAAGCAGGTCTAACGGAATGGCATAGATGCAGTTGCCACAAATTGTCGCTCCGTCAATTCGCCAGCGGGAAGAGGTGGTGTCGAGAGTATCAACCCGATTTCGCGGATTCAGGAAAGAGCGATCCCACGAGGGAGTGCCGATCCGGCCGAAGGAAGGATGGAAATGATTCTGGAGTTCGTGGTACTTCAAGACGAAGCTTGGGCGCCATACAGCGTCGATGATAAGATGACTGAGCTCCATTTTGATCGTCCTGATAGTTTATCAGTGGGCGGAATGTAAGCGAGTGGATAACGGTCAGCACCAGAAACGCCAGAAACGCCTAGCTAAGCCAACACGGCCTGGACGGGCGAATGAAAGCTCGACAACGGCTGAGAAATGATAAAACCGGGAAGGGAGGGAGTCAAGAGACGAGGCTGATAAGATGGAGCGAAATGGCGCAATATTAAGAAGAGAGGAAGAAATAGGGAGGCCCGAGAGAGGGACTCGGACTCGTAAGGTTACTCCTCATGCATGAAATAGGACGATATCATGAATAAGCTCAAACAAGCCAACATGGGTAAAATGAGCAGGGGAAAAAGAAAAAAAAAAATGAGCGCCGTGTTTGCGAGATTAGGAACTGCCGGATTGCGCAGTCCACGATGGCATCAGCACAGGCTGGACACTTTCACAGCCAAGGTGATTCCTCCAGCACCGCAAATTGACAGGTCCATTTATCCCAGCCATAAGCATGTCGAACCTGCGAGTGATAGACTTTCGATAGCGTCGCCCAGGCTCTAGGCGATAAAAGCTCGCCCAGCGCTCTTGAAAGGAAGGATTAAATTGCGCCTGTCATCTTCCCTTAACGCCGGCGCGGCCAATCCCTGCACTCACGGATCAACATGGTATGGTGTCTTTCACGGCCCCAACAAGCCCAAGAATTTTCTTTCCCTCTTGAACCGTGAACTCCCAGGCCACCCTGGATCCTCCGACCGGCGCGACTCGAGCAGGAGACGAACCCCTCTCCTAGTTTTATTTTGCGCTTTTCCCGCCAGCCTTGCTTGTTGACCTGGCCTCTGATCCGCGACTGTTGCATGCGCCGACGAGCGCAATATTGTCGCCAACTAAAGCGAGCAGGGATACAAGGAATAATTCGGCTGCTGTAGACGCGCTGAACCCGCCACCCCCACTACCCAGCCTGATGATTACCAGGGACGTTGGACGACACTGGTCGGACTCGAGACCTCGACCAGCTGCAGTGACGACAGGTTTGCATGGACTAGCTCCGACGCTCGATGAAGTGAGCAATGCGACGGAAGTCGTGGGAAATCAGATGCTTGTATTACCGGACTTTGACCTGCAAACCCACGGGGGAATGTCGCTGTCTTGTACCCAATACCCGACTTCATGGAAGGCCCCTCTCGGCGCCCAAAGCGCCTTCGATAACCAACACAGCAGCCGAATGCCAAACTCGTACGATTTCTCCCCTGGCTCGGTTTCGAGCGAGCAGGGTGGCCCGGTCGCAATGCGGTTGGATTACGGTCGTCCTACCAGGTCGTCGTCCAGCGCATCCTCGTCCTGGGTCATGTCAATGACAGGATCCGAGAGTGATTCGTCGGTTGCCACAGATGAAGAGCAGGACGATATGGCGGCTGAAATGGATGAGCAAATCTCGAACGTCGTAAATGCACCCCCGTGCGGACCCTGTAGTAAGACCTGGTCTCTTCCACCGGTATGTCGCATCTCTCTGCCAATCCAGGCCATCGCTGTCTAACTGGCAATGGTTATTTTCCCAGAGAACTCGACGAAAGCGAAAATCTACAGTAGAAGATTCCACGAAGAGGAAGCACCGCAAATCCGGTGGTACCCGCCGCCGTGGCCCGTTTAAAGATGATCGAAAGCGCCGCAACACAGCCCTTACTAGGATTTTGAAGGGCTGTATCCGATGTCGCATGATGCGTATCAGGGTTTGTAACCGTTGTTTGATTTGTTTTCCTCCGTTTTCCCCGGATACTCTGCTGATACCGTGCGCCTTCAGTGTGAGCCGGATAAAGAAAATCTCGGTGGTGACTGTCTCACTTGCCAACGCTCGCATCACTCGAAGGCCTTAAGTATACGGAAACTTCCCTGCCTCCGATGGATCATTACCGACGTATCCCTATACCGTGAACAAGATATGCCGTGTCAACTCTTCAGCAGACGATGGCAGAGTATGGACCTCATTGACATCACGGAATGGGCATCATCTGAAACCAAGACCATAACCCTGTCGCAAATATGTGTTGACGCTCCTTATGATGTGGAGGTGAGGGAGTTTGTCCCGATGGAAGGTGATATGCTGGAATCGACGTGGGTATCAGGCTCTTTCGTCAAACGCCACAGGATGCCGATGTACGCTCTGGTCAGCATGGAAAGTGCCGCGACAACGTTGAAATGGTTGACACAAAAATATGTGGGCAAGTACATCGTGCAAACGATCGGGAATCTAGATCTATTGATCTGGACTACCTACTTCTTTGCCTTTGAGTATCAGACAAAAGCAAAGGTAAGTGCGGTGTCACCCTCGGCAATGTGTCACCCCTACTAAGTGCTTGGTGCAGACTCTCCGAGAGAAAGCCCTGATCGTGGACTGCCTGAAGTTCTGGGTCGGGTGCCGTAAAATCAGCAACCCGGAGCGCGTCTGCTCGTATGAAACGCTTGGAGGTACGCCGGTGGATGACCCCAACAGCCCTTTCCACGGGGTTGTACCAATGCCCTCGATCATGATTCCACAGATGGAGTGCATCATGTACACCAGAGTACTGCGTCCGCTTAGCAACAAAGTACTCTCGACGCTAAAGGACCTGATCATGGAGAACAAGCGCGAGCATTGGTTAACCATCTACTTGACTCTGTTCATATTGCTCCACAGCTGCGCCATGCTGACAAGGCGGGATTGGGAGACGGCTCGCGAATTTGGCCTGCAGGTTTGTTTCACTTGGGCTATAAAGGACAACGCTGACCCAGCACACAATCATATAGGACGATTATGCCAACTTAGTGAGCATACAGGGAATGCAAACCGGCATGCGCACGATGTTGGCTCACTTCCACTACCTGAACAAGGGCGTCTTGCCCTTTCACATGACTTATGACGAGGAGTCATTACGCAACCTGGGAGTGATGGCTGATTTAAATAGCGATGAGCTCAATTTCGTCAAACAAACTTCTGCCTTCGTCAACGACCATGCTAGACGTGAGTGATTTCCTGGCGGGAGCTATACTCTCACCCTTGTAACAACTCGGACTGACCTTAATGACAGGCGCGCACATGGCTGCGATTCGTTCCACCGTGAACTTTGGAGCTGATTTGTATTGGATTTCGCAATTGTATGATTCTGACTGGACGCCCGGGTCAATCGCTTAGAGCTTGGGGATATAGTATAATTACGACTTACCTCCTACCATTGAAAGGAGGCTATACGCGGTTAAATAGATAGAGGATTTACGACTGATAATGAGCATGACAAGACAATAACGAGAATCATTCTTTTAGTAGAAAATCATAACTTTTGGAGAAGGCAGCACAGGCTAGTTAAAGCTACCGGGTCGGCTCAAAATTCGTCTCAAAGTCATGTCGTCAACTTTTCGCTCTTTCCCGATCCACAACCCGCATTTCTCCAACTCAGCTTAGTACCTTCACTGTTGTCTCTTCCCTCATCCCATCCTCCGCCGCCCCACCCTTACCTCTAGACCCCTTATTCCTCTGGAACAGAGGCATCTCAATCACATGACCCAGCAACTCTTAAGATCTTGCCGTCTTTCCGGGGAGGCTCGATGTCCCAGTGCTCCCTACGCTCATTGTCGTCGAAGATCCGGGCCCATGAAAGCTGCAGAGCTCGCGGTAACTTCCAGCACATCTCCTCGTTATTCAGCCAAATCCGGATGAGATGCCGAGCATTCCCTGCACTGTTTTCGAAAGCCTCGCGCCGGTGTAACACGGCCATATTATTGATGAAACGCAGGTCCCCACGCTCGATCCGTGGGTTGATTTCATGCTTCCGTGCGACAAAATGAATCATATCCAGGGCCTCGGCCTGGGCTTCTGTGAGGCCAGGGATTCCCGGAGTTCGCTTGTCAAATGGCACATGTCCCACCAGCAACCGGCGCGAGAAGGACGTGATGAGCTTATTGTGGTGATAAAAGAGAACCGGGCGGGTGTAATACGGTGGCGCACGACCGAAACTATTTAACGTCAGTTGTGTGTGGCACGGAAAGCGCATATGTGTGACGTCTAAGGCCTGGTGCAGCCATTGCGGTGTAGGATGAGGCACGGAAACTTACGTGTCGAACGGCCAGTTAGACTCTGCCAGTACTTGGATTATATCCGGTCGAGTTGCTGCAATCTCGTTGTACACGGTCCAGGCCGATGCAAGAATACTACGTCCCCCCTTTTCGGACAGACTCCGGGTGAACAAGCACAAACAGTCGGTAACAGTGTCGGTGTGGAATGGCTAGGCACGCGCTCATTAGCAAGATTGTCCATGGGGTGGGGGAAGTGAAAAGGGCATCGTATCACGGCCCAAGCGTCTTCCCTTACCTTGTCTTCGCTATACTGGATGTCCCGTTGTTCCTCACCACGCTTGATAACATGCACTATCAGGAAACAAAGCTGAGTTAGGCTGGGGTTTGTATGTGATCCATTCTCAGGGAGAAGATCATACTCAACATCGAACCACGCTGATCCTGCTTTCCTCGCCTCTCGCCGACATAGCTGGAGATGCCCAAGTACACGACTGTGAGGTCTTCCAGCGCGTACACGTCTGGGTCCAAACCACGTACAATAGCAAACCCACGACCTTCATACACATCGTTGCGGACCTTCACAAGTTCTTTTCCGAGCGAGGGAAGAGGAAACGTTGTCTGTGAGACTTCATGGCCACCGAGACCATGGCCTGGTCGAGTCTGTCAGTTCTCTCGCTCATTTGCCCGCAACTTTCGATAAGAGTGGCGACAAAGAAAGAGGGGCACGAACCTTTGAATATCTCTAATGCTCTGGAGATCTCAAGCTTGTCCTCATCGGTCAAGTAATATACATACTCATTTTCGTCTGGAAAATCCCCTGTTTTCCAGACTAGAGGCCCAGACAATTGAGTGGGCCAACCCGCAGGTACTTTGGTAGGTAAGTTTCCTGCGGCGAGGCTAGCCTGGACACGTTTCTTATAGGCTATTTCGTCAACTTCGTACCCGATTTTGGCATAGATTGCTGGACTATTAGCCACCGCAGCGGTCCGGTCCGCATCAACGAGGAAGCGCGCACGCAAACCAGACGAATAGTAGGCTTCGGGGGCTATCATGAACTCAGTCGTAGGGGGGAAGCTAACAGCTGCTGGCGCCATTATTAATTGGAAGTGCTAATGATGATGACGAGTCAAAAGAAATGCGGTTCTAAGTTCGCTGCTAGGATACTCCGTCTTGGAGCAGTTCATGCGCTTTTTATAACTGGACCAAGGAGACACTCGATGGACTTTGGTATCTCAACAAAGGGGTGGAGTGGAATTCCAGACGCACATTGAAATTAACACGACTGACGATAGCGATTCCGTCAAACTTGCAGCACGACTTGCAGCTCCGGATGGACGATGAGTCCCGTACAACTCCGGTTCTCGACCTTCACTCGCTGGCAACAGCATCTGGCCGGACTGGCATCGGTGACTTGCAAGGAGTGAAATCGATTCGTCTGAGAGCCATATTGAAGTACGCATCCAGAGGAGATGTTTCATGAAACCAGTTTCCCTGATTTGGAATTCTCAATTTCTGGCATATGCAGTAGGGAATACCTTCTGTGTGTGGTGACAAACAATCCACAACCCTCATCAATCTGACAGATGAGCGACTCGGAAGCCTCCCAAATTCAGATAACCCGCCGGTAATCCAAGGAAAGTTTGGCCATTTTTCATCGTCTTTGTTCCCCGTCTATAGTTGAGGAGACGATCGCTCATCTAGACTATGATCCTATGACCCCCAAGTTGGGACAGTTCTGCTCTTCATTGGATTTCAGCCCGCGTTTCGCGCTGCAAGGCTGCACAATCCCTTCGATACTATGCCACCAATTTCCTCAGACATGGATGTGCTTGAAAGTCTCCAACGCTTACTGGCTACGACCTCTAGCTTCGGTTTATTTATTTTCATTTTTTCTGGCGAAGGAAAGCTGTCCCACGCTTTTTGACGCCTCAGAAACGTGGGGACCAAAGACATGGGGTCGAGGGCTCACAGCGCTTAGCGAGGAGAGGTATCTACAGTAGGGCCCTTTCCCACGGATGCTCCCACCATCGAGGGTCCGCTCAGCATGGTCTGGAATGATAACAAAGTTTTCGAAGAACCCAGTGTGACTCGTGCCCGCATGTGCCAGCAACACTGGTTGCATTTTCCACCATGCATTTCGACCCACACCTAAGACTTGGGGAACGACACCGGAAACTGCAATTCCCCTGCTCCGAATTGTCTATGAAGAATGAGATCCGCTTTACCCCAACGGCAGTGGCCAATTTTTATATGTCACTCTGTTTGCGCCTTTCATCAAGACGGCAAACTGCTTCAAAGTTGCATCTAACGGGCTAGATTTTAACTAGTCGTATGTCTAAATTGCTTTCATTGGATCACGGTTTTGTTACCCGAGCCTATCCGGCATCAGTTGTGTCCGACGACATTCCCGGATTTTGTCATGTATGGCCAGTTCAACCTGTTGAGGGGAGTGCTTGCATTGCTGCTCATCGACGAAAGATAAAGAGTTTTGACTGGTAGCTGTTTTGGTTTCCCAGCAACGAATCCTCGGGCCGCGACATCAGATCAACCTCACCCATTACCGCGTCTACGGAGTATGCTCTGGTGGATCGCGGTTCGTCGGCTAGAACCTTCGGATCCTGGCTGGATTGTGGCTCGTGGCAGATTCAAAGGCTACAGCATTTTACAGACCCTGGCTATCTGCAGCATGTTAAATTAGCCACGACATGTTCAGCGTTATGGGTGGCTTGTGGCATAGTTGCCGATGTACCGTGTTCCTTGAGATTCGCGGCAGGTCACAAAGTCTCGAAGTTGTGATCTAACTTTGATCAGAACAACCAGGCCGGAAGGTCTATGCAGGTTTCATCCTCGCTACACACCTCAGCCACTAAGTCTATGTTAAAATCTTGCTTGCTGCCTGGTTTTGTATACATTGTCGCCGAATTCATTTGGCTTGCACAACTGGAGAAGGAGGAACCGCTTAAGCGGGGCTTCATATGCATAGACAACTGGTGTAATATTACTTGTCGCATCCTATCTGATCTTACTTCGCTGCTATCCCGCCAAGCAGTCAAACCAACGTCGACTCGCTCAAGACAGGCTCCCACCGAACAATAATTACAGCCTGCCCGGTTCCATACATTCACAAATGAGGAGACTTAAAATGCCTTCAAGTTTTGATTTGAGAGAAGTTTATCTTGCTAATACAGATGCGAGTATAATGCTGGAAGATCATCTCCAACAGTCCACTGTCGACTATCATGTTGCGCTTTTGTCTTGAAGCAAGATAAGTGGATGGTCCGAACAGCAGTTACTTAGAACAAAGGAGTCCATTGGGCTCGAGTTCGCTCTGAACCTAATTCCAACCGACTTGCTGTCGTGGCAAACCGGATATCGACCGGTGATATCACGCGTAGCTCATCTTGATGTCTCATTGGAAGGTATGCTTGTCGACATACAACAAAGAATGCGAGACTGTGCATCTCCATGGCCCTCAGACCAGAACAGAGACCAAACTCACACCAGACCAACTAAATTCTATGAAATTCCATATCCGCAGGCGTATCTGGACGATATCAGTCTCGCACGGCATAGAGAGCTAACGAGGGTGAAGGGCTCATAGATGCTCAAGCAGGTTATTTCACGGATATATGCACGCGACAGGACGAATCACGGCTTGAGCAGTTGACTCGCCAACCACATACAATCGTCAATCCCTGACTTCAGTAGACAAATGGCATGCAATGTCTGGTTCTAGCGCAGAGTATTCTCCTTCGCCACTTAACGAGAGCAATTAGTGACCCGTGTCATCCAGGCACAACCAACTCTCGATGTGCAACTGCAGCTCTTTCCACCAGTACACTTCTCTTTGCCATTGAAATCGGGTGAAGACTCTGCAGAGTCTGTCAGAGCATGTTGTCCTACTCCACTAATAACGATAATCTACAGCGTCACGTCGCACAATCATACTGAGTCGCAATAGGGGCTACCAGTAGATGGTCGCGTGACATTGAAGAACGTGAGTCGTTGCTGCGGAGTTCGTCTTCTAGCCCGCGAAGGCTTCCTTGTACCTCTGGTACTGCTGAAAAGTGACGCGTTCACTACCGTACCTCTGGTGGGGCTATCTGCTGCTCCCTGTAGACGCCCGTTGCTATTATTGACCTTTTACCGCCGAGACCTCTCCAACGCTTGTAATCCAGGGGCTGGTGTGAAGAAGCACCCGAGCAGCAGCCTTTTGAAGGAAAACGTGCCAGCCACCGCAGGGGTAAACCTGTGCTTTGGAGGCTAAGCCAACTTTTTCCCAAAATCCAGCTGCGGTTGCTGCAGATCCGGTGGGGCGTAACATCAGGGATCAGCTCGCGGCAGCTAAGGTGCATGTATGCTTCCAGTCTCATGTTCACCGCCTATCAAGCGAGTTCGGTTTCTCCAGAGTCAAAGTTTGGCGGTCAGTGTCAGAATTTGTGGTTGCAGTGGCAGACCGCGGGGATAATAATTCTGAGCTATGAGCTTCGCGAAGTTGTTCATTCCGGTAAGGCGAGAGGCACGCGGACCATGGAGGTTACTGGGGGTACAGAATACCCTGCGGAATAGATGCAAGGCGTCCGTTCGTTTCTCACTGAATACGGGGCACAGAGTACAAGAGTGGACGGGGAGCGTTCCTTAGAACAATGTCTATGTATAGATCACTCATGCCGACAAAGGAAGACGGATCACCTCGGTCCGTCCAGGAAACGGGGATCTTAAGCCCAGAATGTGAGAAGTCGACTCTGGCGCAAGCCAACGAGATGGCGGTGTTCCTCCGGAAATGAACGATCAATTTGTTTCTCCTCGCACCTTTACGTTCGCCAAAAGCAACCAATAATGGTAGAGGCAGGGGTCGGCAGGGAAAGTTTGTCGAAGTAATTCGGAAAATTAAGGAGGCCAGCCAGCGACAGGGCGTGCTGGTTGATGTAATCTCATCTTCGACAAATCGCGAAGCGACTTGAACGACTCTCAGGTCCCAGACAGCCAGCCTCAGGAGCAAGAACCAAAGTTAGAGAAAGAAATTTGTCCCCACATTGAAACTGCAAGTGCCAATGAAGCCTCGAGAAGTCTAGGGTCTTTCTGATTCGTCGGGGAACCTTGATTATTACTGGGGTGAGGGGGAGAATCCCCGCACAATCATGACAAGAATAACAACTGTCACTGGGGTACTGTCCCACGTCAGGCTGCTGCTTTTCTTTTCGCTGCACCAGCCCTTTTTCCCAACTTTTCTTACAAAGTTGCCTTTGTTTGGTCTTTGCTTTGCTTGTTTATAAGCGGACTTTTGGGGTTAAAGAGGCCCTTTTTTCTTGCTTGGGACAGCACTTTGCCCGTCTTCGAATTAGCGTTCGATCTGGCAGGCTGGATATTATTATTGATCCTGGTCAACCGTGCAGGTGAAGTCATTGGAGGGCGCACGGGCACGGGCACGGGCACTTTTGCCAAATGCAACATCAACCACTCCAGCAACAATAGTGACGGTATGTGATTAGTAGTAGCATCAGTTCGTAGAACAGCAAGGTTGGGACCGCATTGCACAGGCTCTCAAGAGGCGAAACGGGAATTTTGAAGAGGTGAGGGAAAGAACCCAGAGTCGGACAAACGCCGTGACTCGTAGCAAAAGTGTGGACGGAGCACTGGTGAAAGTTCCTGAGCACGCTCACAGCATTGAGAACGGGCCACACCACGCCTCGCAAGAGTTCTTTTGCCACAAACCGTTACACCCGTGTCTTTCCTTTGCTACTTTCCTTCCCGGCAGCGGCTATGAGCTCTTAGAGCTCCCCTTTTCGCTCTGGAGTTTGATGTTCCAGTGTCGGACTTGGGACTGCGCCCGGCAGAGGCACCAGCAACGCCAAGTATCCCAGTTACCAAGTCGCTGGCGAGGATCATATTCCTGCGACCGGGACGCCTTCATTATTGGGTCTGGGGTTCTTAGCGGGGCTCCACTAATGATCCAACAACCAGCGACTGGATTTCGGTCCGGCAGGGCAATGGGCGAAGCTAATTGACCGAACCACTCAAGGCGGCGGAGAAGGAGGGGGAGGCACAAGAAGTAGACCTGGGGAAATGATCACGGACCAGGTCAGCGAGTTGGCGCTTGGCTGGGTAACGCTAACGGGTGATTTCTGGATGGACGAAGGGCCAATTCCGTCACACATGACAAGAGGATAAAAAGAAAGGTGGTCCAAGGCCTGAACGGTCAGAGTCAAACCTACAAACGCATTCTCTCCTCGTGGTGGAGGCTGCAGAAACAGACTCGAACATATCATCATCGATCTCGTGTCTGGCTTTTCACTTTCATCATCGCCCAGACTCGTGGTGCCCTGGTCTGTTGCCCACTTACTCGCTTCGTTTTAGATCCGATCTTGGGGGCTGCGATTCATTTCCTTTCGTGTGTTTGGCTGCTTGTCAGGATCGCGGATCGCGGGTCTCGGGCACCGGACAGGGTACTGACGGTCGTTTGAGGTCTCTGAGCTCTGGGTCATGTTCTCATTATTATTAGTGATCTCATCTCGTGTGAGTTCGAGTGTCGCGGTCTCTCAGCCACTTAACTTTCTGGATTCAAGGCCGTTAGGTTATCTTCGGACTGCCGTGGCGCAGGCGCAGTTGTCACCATTCACGATCCGGGGTATTTTCTCGTCTCGAATCTCCATCTGCCTCTCGGCTGACTCCTTCTACCTCTTCTCTGCGTTGATCTATCCAGGCTTCTTCTTTTGCCTCCTTCTTCGTCTTCTTCCTCTCGCTTTGTTACCTTCGATATCCTCTCTCTCCTCTCTTCTCCTTATTCAAGTCTCTCTTTCCCCGCCTCTCTTGCCTGCCTACCATGCCTCCGATGATCTTACCCCACAACCAGGAGCAAATTTCCTAGAACTAACGCCATGGTCACTGGGGACCCCAATGCGCCTGGAAATGGCATCACTGGGGGTTATTCCGGTAACAGCATAGGTATCCAAATCACCATTGCGACTCTTGCCGGGATAACTTGGTACAACGCCATCGAACTCATCGCCCTCGTGTTTGTCACCTTCAGCCAATATCGGGGTCTATACTTCTGGAGCTTACTCGTCTCTTCGTCGGTGGGACTGATACCTTACTCGCTCGGGTTCCTTCTCAAATTCTTCAACCTGACATCCGCAACATGGCTCTCCGTCACCTTCATCACCGTCGGGTGGTATTGTATGGTCACCGGGCAATCAATCGTCCTATACTCACGTTTGCACCTCGTTCTTCCCAACCCCAAGATTCTGCGCCGCGTCCTGGTCATGATCATCATCAATGTTGTCATCCTCCACTTCCCCACCACCGTCTTTACCTACGGCTCCAATCTCGCAAATGGGCGCAACGGATATATCAAAGGCTACAACGTCATGGAAAAGATCCAGATGACGGGCTTCTGCATCCAAGAATTCGTCCTCTCCGCCCTCTATATCTGGGAAACAACCCGCATGCTCCGCCTTGACCCCGACAAGGGCAAACGCAAGATCATGTACCAGCTCGTCGCAATCAACTTGATCATCATCCTCATGGACATCGGTCTCCTCATCGTCGAATACATGGACTACTACATCATGGAAACAATGATCAAGGGTGTCGTGTACAGCGTCAAGCTCAAGCTCGAATTCGCCGTCCTAGGTAAACTCGTCTTCCTCGTTCGCAGCCACATTTGGAAGCAGGAGTCCGTTAACGGAGGGCCGCCGCCTGATTTTCCGGACTTTGTCGATGCGACTCGTGTTACATCAGATCTTACGCATGCGACGCCGACGGTGCGCCAGCGCTCGCATCCTTGGATGGACTCAGATGATGTGGGAATTGCCATGTTCGAGCACTCGGGTCTACCTAGGGGTTCTGAAACGGGCCACTCCGATATATCGCATGCGCTAAGCGGCGAGACACAGACGAATAACCCACCTTGTATAGAGCGAGACTCCCCTCATCGACTTCCACCTCCCCAACTTAAGGATTCGGGTTGCGGATCGTGAATGAAACCACCTCCGTTACCGAATTATTCCCTACCTGAAAAGCCATACGATGTATACAACCATCTACGATCCACGTATTCATCTACCTACCGTCTCGATCCACATCTGCTCCTACACACACCTCACCAGTCTTCTCTTCTCGTGTTCCACGCAGAAAAACGAAAAGACGAATAATGAATGAATGACAAGGTCAACGGTCGCAACATAATCAGAAATATACCCAGATCAATGTTTCGTATGGAGGAGGGAGACCGGATTCGAGTCACCACGAAGGGCAACCGCTTTCTTTTTCAGGAACCAACCAACCAGGCAGCTGTGCCTGCCTGTGCGGCCGAACGAACCCAACCCGACGCTTCTGCTTCTTGTGGTCTAGAAACATTGAGAAGAATCCATCTCAAATGTCGAGAACAACGAGATGAGAGGTCGGGGGTAAAAAGGGTGTAGGGATCCGCCCGAGTCGGCTCAACCAACAACCACCTACCAGTTGTCCAATAATCCTAGACGCGAAACTACAAAGCGAAATTCATCTCCCAGTTCGCTGTCCAGGGTGAAGGTGCTATTCAGCCCACGGGGCCACGTATTTATTCGCAAACTTCTTACCCGGTTTCGAAAGATATCAGCTGGACTACGATATCTACCTAGTGAGGCTCTGACACATGTAGGGATGCAGGGAAGAAGCTCACGAAGTAGATGGAATATGATGGAAAACGGGGCAAAGGGAGAAAGGGTGTGTACATCGCAACATGTATGTATCTATGGTATTACATTGTCTGTACCCTACGAGGTAGCCATAGTGGTGACTCGCAGAATACGTTAGTTATTGAACTAATAAAAAATAAATAAGAAGTTAAACAGAATAAAATTCCAGATAGTTTCCAAGTATTCGGTAATTTGGGTTAGATATGGTTAATTTAACGCAGGCTGGGAAGTTCCCTCATTTAGCAGCTCGCCTCGTCTTTGTTCCTGTGCTCTCGCGGAATATATATCGC
Source organism: Aspergillus baeticus (assembly GCA_027569055.1). NCBI lineage: Eukaryota > Fungi > Ascomycota > Eurotiomycetes > Eurotiales > Aspergillaceae > Aspergillus > Aspergillus baeticus. The sequence continues at coordinate 228,749 of JAPDEI010000040.1, forward strand.
CCTCTGCAGACTAGCCAAGAGACACCAACGAGACATTGAACAGACACTTGAAACGATACCCAGTGTTACCTAGGTAGATTCATATAACCGGTATATTATGGTATTAAGTACAATGTGACGGATGCAACTGCAGAAAAGAACCGAACCAAGCCAATAGAAGCCAAATCATATCTCATGCATCAGGTGTGCGCCGGATTGTGAAAATTATCATTCGAGGTCTTACTCTGATAAAACATTACTTCAGTATGTTAGGATATCTCGAATCTCTTGCAGCCCTCTACAAGTCCATCGGCTAATTTACTCACACCGATCCAAGAGGGACCGTACTGTCGCACTTCGTCCAGTGCCGGAATGGCACCCGGTTCGTTATAATCACTCCACAGGCAGACGACTCGGCCTTCGAGTGTGCCTGTCGTCTTCCCATGGTCTGAGTCTTCAGGGTCTGCCCATTCAATGTCCACCGTCCAAGTTTTGTTCCAGGTACGACTCCAAAGTCGAATCTCCTTGGTTCCCTTGGACGAAGTGTGCGGGAAACGCGGATCGTAGGCAGAATCGGCGATATGGAAGTTCTTAATCGGAGTGTCGAATAGAATCTTGCACGCGCGAGTATCCTCGCCGGATATATTAAGCTGTGCCTGGCGAGGCTTTTCGGTGGACTTGGAAATCTCAATCGAAACCCATTCCTCATAGGGCTTGTCGCCAGCGACAACATGCGGTGGGATTCCGGCCCACGAGCATTTTACCCTGTCTCCAAAGGTCTCACAGTTAACGTCCTGTCCTGCAGCACTGGGTAGACTAACAGCGACGTCATAAACAAAAGGTTGGACTCCTGTCAGCGAAGCGGTATTGTAGCCGGTCTCAAGGTCAACCTCTTGGATGAAGAAAAGTTTCAATCGGTTGGAGTCGGAGAAGGGGAAGGCAACAAGGTTGTAAATTAGGGTACCGACGAAGACGGCAAACAGGAATACGGGAATGTGGTAAGTGTATCGGTAAAGAAAGGGCAGGATAGGAGTCAGCAAAATCGTCGTGAATGCAACAATAGCAATGTAGATGAACAATGTCGAGCTTCCATCCTGTCCTGTCTGGTGAAGGGCACTAGTAAGGAGCAAAGACAGCGATCCGACTAGTATAAGGACAATGGGAGCGACTAAAAGAAATTGCAACACCCATAGCCATTTTGGCAAGGAAGCACTCCACAGCTGTTCAAGTCCATACACGTTGACGTCGTGAGCGACCTCCTCTTGATCAGAATGTACGGCAGTCTCTGTATTCACTCGAACATAGTTTGCAAATGAAGTCCGCTGCCCACTAGCACCAAGCAGGGACGTCGACTCAGTCGGCTCCTCGCTTTCCTCACCATCGTCCTCTTCGCCCTCATCAGATGCCCCCAGTCGACTACCATAGCTACTAGCTCGTCTCGATGCCGGCCGCAGCTGGTTGGCATATTCAGCCTTTCGTGGTAAGGCGAAAAACTCAAGATAGGAAATCCATGTCGCGAGGAAGGTTCCTGAGAAAGCAAAGAATACGAAGTAGGTACCTCCAAGACCCCAGCGGTCTTCATAAACCGTGGAGATGACCAGAAGAACCCACATGAGGACAAAAGTCCAGGTAAGTGTGTAAACACGGTGCAAAGCAGAGGGTCGAGCAAAGTCGGCCACCCGGGAAACAAACCAGGCAAAGAAGGTCCAGGCAGACACCATCATACTCCATACTGCATATTGGCTGCTGTGAATAATGTATGGGTTGACCTTGGTGAGCAAGTATGCCAGGCCAATAGACACGGCAGTCGGAATTCCGAAGACGAAGGGAAATCGGATAAAGCCTCGGTCACCGTATAGGGGAAGTATCTCTAGGCTGCCCTCTGGCCGTATAGATGTCCTGAAAAGGTACATCTTATCAACCTTTGTGAGGATAATACTCGTAACAAGCAGGACAAGTGGTGCCACTACCAGTAGAGTGACCGAGAGCGCAAACAAAGTATGCAGACGGAAAAGCACAAATGTGCTTCCAAATAGATCGAACCAGACAGCCTTGGATCCCTTGCCGCTAGCCACCTTGCCATCGTCTCTGGTCGGGCCTTCAAAGTCATTGCTCGAGTCGGATACAAGGCCCTCGGTAGTCGCAACTGCCGTCGACAACATATGCCACAGAGAATCTTTGCTGGTATGTCTTGTATCGTCCTGGTCCGTGTGGTACCGAGCGCGCGGCTCCATAAATGCGACATCAAGCCCGCGAAGTCCTAAGTCGCCCTCAAAGACCACATAATCCGTCTGGCTCCGGATTAGACCTGTTTGGAAACCATCCGCACCAAGGACAGAGCCAAAAGGGTGTTGCGACCGCAGATAAGGCCCAGTAACCTCCGCATCGGAACTGCGAAAGAGGATCGCACGACCACCAGCTCCAGCGCCCTCCAGATTGAGAAACGTATGAGGAAATTTGGACAACGGATGCTGACTGTATACACGCGCGCCGTTCAAGAAGTCCTCCTCGCCATTGTTGAAGAGTACGACCAATCCTCTCCGAGGCGCATTTTTCGGATTTATAAAGTATTTGATGAGCTGTAAACAGGTCACCACGCCGACCCCGTCATCTGTCGCGCCAAACCCAGTCGAGACACTATCGTAGTGTGCGTTCACCAACACGCCTCCCTTGCTTTTCGGTCGAGCTCCAGGATTATCCCACCACTTCTCCAAGCTATCTTCCCGGCCTTGGATGTACACCAGGATGTTGGTTCCTTCAAAATACACTGCGAGATTATCGCGGGAGAACGTCAGATTAGAGCGCGTATCGTCGAAGACAAAAACGTCTGGGAGATTCTCATCGTCAGTCGTCGCGGGCGGCGCTGCGTTTATAATCTCGTCAACTCGCTGCAAGAGCCACTCGTGAATTTTGTCGTTTTGGCGTGAGTTATATGGGCGATATCCGGAAGTCAGGGTTTGAAGATCGCTCCACGCTTCGGTGAGGTTCAAGCCGGCGGGGTCCGAACTGGGAGCGGATGGTACGACATGGTGGACGACTAGGAGAGGAATCGCGAAAGCTAGGTACACAGCAGCTGTGATAAGGGTCACGGGCCAAGGAGTGAACGCCAGAGGGTTTCCCCGAGTTGTTTTGCGGGAATCCATCGGATCTCGACTCCTTCCGCAGGAGGTTGAGACCGTAGGAAGCAAGGGCGAGCTCACAAGTTCAAATTGAATAGCTTGAGGGGGGAAAGAGGAGAAGCGGAGCTTGATGAGGAGTTGCGGTTGAAACTGGTGCGGGACGGGAAGCCAAGGCACGGGATGACAGTATCAATACGCATCAGTGGTAACAATTGCCTCATCCTACTCCATACGTGATAGTAGTCCTCACTCTCAGCAATAAAATGATTAAAACCCCAACTCCATTGATGCACCGCGGAATCACTAAAAGTACCATGAATGGCTTCATAACGCCATGCTTATATAGGTCTATACATCCCACCCAGCCAGGCGAATAGCAGCAGGCGTAGCTTGCTGAGCGTGGATATCAGTTGATATCTACTTGCTACTGCTCCTAATGGCCAGCAGCTTGACCCAGACAGAAATTCTCTGTAAGTGCCCAACCTCAACAATATACCCGCAATCGACAAAAAGATACCTAGGCAGCAGCTCCCTTGGAACAGTCACCAATGCAACTCCCAGAAAAATAAACGTGACAGCCCTATTTTGAAGCGAGATGCTGTGCTGTGCTCCCTGGCCCAAAATCGATAAGACATAGGAATAACATCCACGATAGTAAAACATGCTGGATAAACTTGGGAAAGATAACTCAGGTTAGAGAGAAGGAAACGGAGAAATTCCGGAGAAAATAAACACGCTGAAGCAAAAGACAGGGGTATCAGGCATGAGGAGGGGTGATGTCAATGTAGTCGTCGTCGTTAATCGCAGTGGCGTGCATAAGGCCAGTCACTTGGCCCTCATCCTCGTCGAGTTCTTCGTCGTCGTCGTACATCGTGGCCTCATTCAATTCCCGTTGCGGGCCAGCTTCTCGGTTGATATGCTCGCGGAGGTGATGGACGCCTTCCCCGCTGAAAACGCAGAATACGTCGCGCTGCTGACGGGTGAACTCTGGCGGCGGTTCGCGACAGAACACGGTAAGTTCTTCTCGCAGGAAAGACGCAATGCCAGTGAGACTCAGATGTGTTAACCGAGGGCAACTGTTAAGCAGAGCGCGGATGCCCTATAGGGAACCAATCAGTTATCTGTAGTACTTGCACTGCGATTACTAAGTGAGAAACTTACTTTTAGAGTGAGATTGACGCAATAACTCAAATGTACTCGCTCCAAGCTGCTGAGCCCCGTGGAGTGTTCTGAACTCTGAGGTCGTGCAAGTGCTAATATACTCTCATCTGTGATCAATTGGCATTTCACCAAACCGATCCTTCTTAGCTTAGGCAACGTAGCCAGCTGCTGGACGCTGCGATCTGTGAGACGACCGCAGCATGCCACGTCAATGTATCTGATTCGGTTGCAGGACTTGACAAGCTGCATAACCGCGGGATCCGTAATGTTGGAACAGTGGCCTAGATGAACATAATGCAGGTTCTTCCCTAACTTGCAGATAGCATAGACGGCACGGTCCGTGATGAATTTGCACTTGGCAAGTACGAGGTTTCGTAACCGCGGAGCCGCGTTCACAATCCGCTCCACCGCATCATCCCTTATGTTTTCGCAAGCAGTCAGGTCCAAAATGCGAAGACTACCCATAGAGATATGTCTGGGTAAGTCTAGAAAAGCCGAATCGTCAATCTCTAAGCAATGAGCAAGCCGTAATTCGCGTAGATTGTGCAGCGTGGCCATGAGATTCGTCACTGATACGTTAGTAACTAGCTTGCAATCTTGCATGTCGATTTCGAGGATGGCTGAGCAGTTCTGAGCGAATGACAGGATCGCTTTATCTGTGACTTGTACAACGCCGTTCAGTTTCAACTGGGATTGGTTAGTTACAAAGTTGCGAGGTTCGACAAGCAAGGAAGGCTCACTCTTTTGAGGAACCGGCATTTCTGCGACACAACAATCAGCGAATCATCAGTCACCTTCGTACATCCAGTGATGTTGAGACCCTGTAGCCTGGGGCAATTCTCGGCCACTTTGAAAAGAGTATGGTCTGTGAGAGACTCCAAATCCGAGACATCCAGGGCCTGCAGGTGTCGACTGCCCTCAACTAAATCAGATACTCCGTTGTCGGTGAGTTTGCGACAGTTCGTCAACGTTAGACGCTCGATCCGATTGCAGTGGGAGAAAGGCACAACTGTGCCATCGCTGACGTCTGCAGTGAGGGCGGAGAGGTTTAGCCGTTTGACAAGCCCTGAATATAAGAAGAAGCTGTCCTCCTGCCCTACAGCAGTCGTGATTTTCTTCAGATTGTCCCAGTTGTTGCAAGATGGCCGATGCCAGAGTAACCCGACGCAGTTCACTGCCCATATTCGACACACTAGTAGACAGCTCAATAGGTCCTTTGTTGAGTTCAGCTTTGAGAAGATAGATATGAGGATCTCCGGCGGAAGGTATGCGATCGGGGGCAGTACGGCGTCTCGGTCAGCCTGCATAGTCGAATCACGCGAGTTGCCGGCGCCTATCGAAGACTGTGAGTCGTTCGCCTGATGTGTGAAGGAGTCGGTATCATCATCAGCTGCACGTTCCGGCGATGTCGACATCGAGGACTCGGAAGGGGCTTCGCTCGAAAACCGCGTCGGCTGTCGAGAGCGAGCCATGGCGGGATATGTTAGAGTGGGTCGTTTTAACTATCCTTCTCGTCCACTTATCTCAACTTAAAAGACCATGAAGGATCCTAGACATGGAAAGAGGTTGTGTGTATTCTGTGTACGTCACTCAGAAGCTGCATAGACGATCTTTCTCACTTTGTAATCTTTCGTCTGACGATCGGTCTCCGCGTTGTCCGGGATAACGCCGGTTGGAAATGTCGATGGCTGAGGAGAAACGGATGCGGGCGAGGGGCGAAAGGCTTTATGAAGGGGATGCGCGCGTTGGGCGTGCCTGCAGCGAATCCACAATAGTACGGTGATGGCAGGGGAGGCTCGAGGGGATGTCGAAGAAACAGCGGCGTCGGTCGGTGCAAGGGAGAGGACAGGACCTCGGGGAAAGGGTATCCCAGTCGGGTTTGCAAGGAGCTCAAAATAATCGATCTAGGAGGGGTCAAAGTTGTTATTATTAGCGCAAGCTAAGGTGATGGAATGTGATTGTGACCACGACAGACGACAGGTTGGGGGAAGGCGGCGGCTGCGATTCAAGGCGGGAGCCACTTCGGTTGGAGGGGAACAATGAGCAATGAGATCACCGCACAACTGCTTCTGGGTTTGTGTACCTTACGGGAAGTTTACTGGAGTTGATCGATCAACATCCAGAACTCAGTAGTATTCTTGTGACCGAAAGGAGGGAACGATGCCGGGGAAGAGGATTGTCAAGGTGGGGGGAGACCGAAAGGTTATAATGGCGGACACCAAGGGACTAAGAGCTCATAAATCACAAGTCTCAAAGCGGATGATCAATCCTTTGATTCTATTTCACCAATGATTGGTCGTGGCAAAGAGTAACCTCGACTGAAGGTAGTTGCTGACCAGTTGATGGTTTATAAGCATTTGGTGTCGCTGAGGCTTGGTTGCCTGAACCTGCAAACATGTTCATCTGAAGACTATCCGGGTCCTCATGTCCATAGTCTAAAGAAACATAAAATAGCTCAACATATTTGTGTCTATATTCGAATCCATCATGTTCGACTCGCACCCTTTGCCCAGTCTCGCAGGACATTCTTCCTTAGCTTGCCCGTACTGGTTTTGGGAAGCTCCGCGACAACCTCGACTTCGCGTGGGACCATGAATTTGCTGATCCCGCTGCTGTTCCTAGCCCAGTCGACGACATCCTTGCCCTTCAATTGCCTGCCCACTTTGACGGTCACGAATGCTTTGGGCCGCTCCCCCCAGTGGCTATCAGGGACAGCGACAACACCGGCCTCGAGAATATCAGGGTGAGTGACCAACATTGACTCGAGAGCAACCGATGAGATATTCTCTCCTCCTATTACAAGTCAGTAAGAACGTTAGAAACCGCAAGCGAGAATTGTCTTACCGCTGATAATGATATCCTTGGCCCTATCAAGGATCTGGACAGCCCCATCGGGATGCCAAACAGCCAGATCCCCGGAATGTAGGACTCCACCTGCGAATAGTTTCCGCGTGGCTTCTGGGTCCTTATAGTAACCTCGAGAACAGATATTCCCAAGGAAGACAATCTCTCCGATCTCCTTACCGTCTCGCTGGACATCAAAGATAGTTCCCTCTGGCACATCAGTCTTGATCACTCGCACTGGAAGACTAGTCACGAAACCATGGCCCTGCCGCGCCATTCGGCCGAATTTCTCCTTGTGAGGAAGATTCTCCCATGCTGGCATATGGTAGCCTTTCGTAATGGGCCCGTATGTCTCCGTCATTCCGTACACATGCACCGGGTGCAGGTTCAAGCCAGTCATCTGCTCAAACAGATGAGGCGTTGGCGGACTCGCTGCGACTGTAACCTGAACCGGTCTTGGGAGTCGCTCAGCTTCGGGGGAATTGCAAAGAATGGTGTTCACGGTTGGGGCAGCATTGAAATGGGTGATGTTCTCCTCTTTGAGCAGCTTCCAGATCTGCGGATAATCAATTTTTCGCAGACAGTAGTGAGTCCCACGAACAGCAGTAACTGCCCAAGGAAATGTCCAGCCTACATTTATAACATTAGTCAAGGCAAGACTTCCACAACTTTTAAAACAGAGCTCACCCATAGCGTGAAACATCGGTAAAATCCACAAATAACCGCAGCGGTTTCCGTAAGGATTTAATCCCGACTCGATGATATTTCCCATCGCGGCCAGATAACACCCTCGGTGGGTATACTCTACGCCCTTCGGACGTGCTGTAGTCCCGCTAGTGTAGGCGAGGGCTACGATATCATCTTCAGAAGCAGCCTGGCTTTCAAGCCCAGTCCAGCCCGAAGCGCCTGTATCCCGATCATGGTTCAGGCCTTCCAGGACGACCTCATCAAATGGACCTGCTAGCTGTCCTTCTACCGCATCTGTATCCGTGTCTACGATGAGTGAGACATTCGGGTTTGCCGATTTGAACGCGTTCAGGAGGGGTAGGTACTCCTGGTCCACAATGATAACCTCAACCTCGGAATGAGTAAATATGTAAGCGATATCATCCTCTTTGAGACGATAATTCACAGCTAGTGAGCTCCATTAGCGGTCGCTCCTCAAATTATAGAACTGAATATTTATAATGTTGAACAGTTGAATGACGCCTTACCAACATTGATAGCCCCTGCCGCCGCAATACCAAAGATGCTCTCCAAAAACGCCGGTGTATTTGGACAGAGAATCCCAACTCTTCTGTATCCATGTTTCTTAAGATAATATGCGAGTCCCCTTGCACGATCTGCAGTCTCCAAGTATGTTCTTCGTAGGACCTGGTTATTTGAGGTGATGTGGTAAACTGCCTCGGCCTATGTTTTATGGAAAGTTAGTGTACGACTCCATTATAAATATTTGACTCCAGGGGTTGATATTAGAACTACTTACATCCGGCTCAATCGCCGCTGCCCGTGGCAAGAAGAATGTCGGAGAAAGGGTGTGAAAATTGACACTGCGCTCTGGTGTGTTTACTGGCGCAGGCGCTGCTGTGCCATTGGCGTCAAGGGGTTGTCTGAAATGACCTAGCAAACTGGAGAGGCGAGATTTTGCGGTGGACATTGTGGACAATATCTTGAAAAGAATGCCACCTATAGGCGAATTAAGGAGGGAGAGGAAAGTAGTCTTCGAGAGCTGGGGGGAGAAGATAATATAACAGAGGACGAGCCGAATGATGAACCCTGGCGCCAGGAGAGCGAGAGCGGGTTCGAGTGGAGTGCGGGGAAAACCAACAAGACTGCGGAGAACCGGAACGCTATAACAATCCCGGTGTGGGAGGTTCACGACTCGGATCTGCTTTGCTCAGCGGAACTCAACGAGCACTCACATATATACCATCCCATCTTTTGTTTAATCCCATTTCTTGCACCGATGGGGGTTGAACTCTTCCGTAGACGTCGATGGGTGCCCTAGTATAATCCCACCGAAAGTGGGCAATTCCGCTTTCCTTCCGCATCTATCCGCAAGCTAAAGTTGCTGCAAATCCCTCTTGTGTGTTTCACCAGGCACCCATTGCTAACCACTAGTATGATAGGATATTGAAAATAGGAAAGAATTGTTGATGCAGGGGTATTGTCGGTTCCGATGAGATCGGATCCGCCCCTCAGCCCAGCCCAACAGTTCAGAGCGAGAAGAACCCGGCGACACACCCATGCCGTATTTCTCTTCAACAGGAAGTGATAAAGCAGAAACGTAATTTGTATTCGGCATTAGTTAGAGTACCGTGATCGGATGACGACTTACTCTGTATTGTTTGTACTCCGTAATTGGGCACCTAGCCGAGTTTCTATGATCTCATACCTTACCGATGGAGACTCTGGCGTCAAGTTGCCGAGGAAGTTTGACCATGGTGATCACCGCCCGCCAACATAGATCCGTCGATAGTAGTCCAGAGCACTCTGGCTAGGTATACTTCGGAGATAAAGTGCGCCTGCGACGATCTGCTTCCGAGTATGTATAGTTCGAGGAATCTGAATACTCCTAGGAAAGCGACTCGCAGTGTGGACAGACTAGATGATATATATAAATGGTTGGAACATACAAAAGGCAAACTGCAGGTCATGAACTCTTGAAATGTATTGGATTAAACCGCCACGGCGCGAAATAACGGGTCAGCTAACTTGAACAACCTTTTTTTCACCCCATGCGACTCCTGTATTGTACTTTTGTTTTGAATACGACACCGGTCTCTCCAACCCCCATGTGCATCACAACAGATTACAATTGTGGGAATTCATGAAAGGTAGGAACAGCGAGAAAAAAAGGACGTCGATCAGCTTCCATTCCGAACTTCGCTGAAACTTAAAACCGCTCGCGATTTTCGACCCATCCCATAAAGACACAAAAACCAGCCGCGCAACCAGGTATAATTTAGTAACCGTACTCGGCAAGCTGGCTCTTGGTGGTCTCGTTAACGCTCGCCGACTTTTGTGCGTGGGAAAGTTGGCGGCGGGCAGCCTTCTTGCGCTCGTAGTATGCACTGCTCTTGACCTTTCTCCTCTCCTCCAGTCTGTACGGAATAAATATTAGCCACCATTCCCAAGCAAACAGATGCTCTATCCAGTATGGGATTCGTAGAATACGCACCTGGCAACAACGTCCTGGTATTTCCAGCCGACTTCGTGGCTGAGTCTGCCGACGGTGCAGTACTTGCGGCCGGGGCGGAGACGGAGGACGCGGAGAGCCTGGGGAACAACCACACGCTTCTTCTTGTCATAAGGGGGAGGGATACCCTCAAAGACCTTGAGGCGCTCAAGAGCAGCAGCACCGCGGGAGGTCTTGTGGGGAATCATTCCGCGGACGGCCTTGTAGAAGATGCGGGAAGGAGCACGGAAGTGGAAGGGACCTGCGACAAAGTTCAGTATAGGTGGCCTAGGCACCGATCCTGTCGTGTTTCGACATCGGGGTATTCTCACCTCCGCGAGTGGGGTTGAAACGGGTGATCTTGCGAAGGTAGGCGTGGTACTTGACTGTTGTTGCGAAAACCCAGGTCAGCCGATTGTAATCCCAGAATCAATGCGAAAATCTCAAAAATCTCCCAGTCCACCACCCATTCGACGAGATTCCGTCCTCGTTCCATTTTTTCCCAGTCGTCCCAACCAAAACCACAAACCAACCAGAGAAATCCATAAACAAATTGCGATAGGGTCGGGTATAACATACGCTTCGCGCGGAAGAACTCGCCAGAGATGTTGAGGGCTTCACATCTCACGACGACGATCTTCTGGCCGTTGAGCAGCTGCTTGGCAACAGTGCTGGCCAGGCGACCAAGGAGGTGTCCCTTGCCGTCGATGACGACCTGCAAAAATAACCCAGCACAAGTCAGCGACTGCATGATTTAGAGAAATGCCGCTCTTTGCCCTGAGGCACAATATCGCGGTTGTCGAGTCATCGGGAGATGGTGATACGCACCACTGGATCGGTAGAGGACATCCTGCACAGTCACCGGTTCAAAAGGAAAATATCCAGCGAAAGGAAGAGCACTGCTCTAGGATACTCCCTGGGGATGTATGTTGTCGGCGGTTGTTGTCGTTGTGGGCAGGTTCAACGCACACAACGGAGTCGGATGTGGTTCGCAGGTTGGCGGTCGGCTAAGCGAGGGCGGCGATACTTTTGTGCGGGAGATCGATTGAGGGCCGCAACCCTAACCATTAATCCCGTAGGTGAGCATCACGTGAGACAATCCAGACGTTGCCCAGACTTTGATCCTTTTGGCTCTGGTGGCGATAATGGAAAACATTTTCATTCGTCAAGACAATAGAAGTGATAAGTTAAGTACGGAGTACTCCGGAGTATCATTGATTAATCTGTTGTTTTATTGCATCAATCCGCTCTATACAGCAAGCAAATAGGGCTAAAGCATAGTGCCCGTGATCAGTACAAAGGCAGTTACAGATCCTTAGTTCCTTTCTCAATCACCTCAGCCAAAGTCCAGCGCGGAGCCTCCGCTGACCCGCTCAACTTGGGCTCTTCCCCCCCCGGCTATCCCCGAAGAGAACTTCAACTGTAGGGCTTCCCCGACTTTATCGCAGGCTTTCAAAGCTCGATCGATATCATATTTGGTATGCGCAGCCGACACGCACAGTCGTGCGCGGGAAAGTTCCAAGGGCGTGGCGGGATATGCCACAACGACGACTGAGATCTTACGCCGCAGCATTTCCCTGGAGAATGCAGGCATTTTGGCTGGTTGATATAACATCAGAGGCACTATTGGAGAGTCATCGTGACCATACACAATAAAGCCAAGCCTTTTCAAGCCTAATCTGAGATATCTCGAGTTGAATGCAAGACGTTGCAAACGCTCCTTACCTTAGAAGATCCTCATCTGCTGCCAGCCGAAGTGAGGGAAATATTTGTGCAAGGATTGGGAGCGACAGTGCTTCACCATATACTTGCCCGGCATTGGTGCAGCGTAACCTATCGAATATTTCCTTGCGTGCTGCCACATAGCCACCATTTGCGCCAAATGACTTGATGAGCGTGCCCATCAAGATGTCAACTTCAGCCGGGTCTGCCTTGAAATAGTCACAGACCCCACGTCCTTGGCTACCTATCGCGCCCATTGAATGTGCCTCTTGAATAAAGAGGTGGAGCTTTTATTTCTTTTTTAGGTCAAGGATTCGGGGAAGACTGCACATTGTGCCCTCCATGGAGAGAAGTCCCTTGACTGTGACTAATATTTTTTGCCATGGGCGATGTGTTCGAGGCTGACCTTGTGAGATAGCTTCTCGAAGCTTACCCTCGAGACTGGTCATGTTGTTATGCGCAAAGACCTCTATAGCTGCCCCCGACAGCCTAGCACCGAATCGGATTGAGGCGTGGTTGGGTTCGTCCGACAGGATTAAACATCCATTTTCTACTAGGGATGGAAAGAGCGTGGAGTTTGCGGCAAATCCAATCGAGAAGACCATGGCTGCCTCTTTGCCCAAGAACCACGCAATCTGCTCTTCCACCCCAACCTGGAGCTTTGTTGACACTTGATATGGTTCGGCCATGCTGATACCGTCGCGGCGAATGATGTCCTCCGACTGGGCGAATCTAAGGTAATTGTATGAAGACAGATTCAGCGTGCTGGTTACTGTGCCGGTGAGTCGGAAAAAGGTATTGTCCTCCGTGGTCCGATCGAGCAGAACGACCTGTCTCCCAGGAACTACAGTAGTAGGTCGCTCGAAACAATCATTGATTCTTTGCTTCATACGCCGGGTATAGAAACTCTTGAAGTCATTGTACAGCGAGGCGTATCCATTCTGAGGCTTCAGATGCTGGTATGTGGTGGGGTTAGAACCACTGCGCGAAGAAGTCCTGAATATGGCTAAGGATCATCAAAACAAGGAAACTGATATAGGTTGTCAAGATGACTCTGTAAGGAGGCTCATGGACCACTGGATCTGGCACTGCGCTGCCCAAGAAGCAGCTTGTGTATAGGCGAGATGGATCACCGAGTGGACCGAACTCCGCTTGCTGCTTTTCCAGTTTCTCGGCCGGATCTCCACTCGTAATCGGATCGGATGCCGCTGCTATTGTCTTTTGACGGGCCGCTGGTGCCCCTGGTAACTGCTCACGAAGACATCCTATGGCCGATGTCTGGGCCTTTGAAGGGCCTTGGGGGCTGTTTTGCTGCGATGCTGGGGGATTTTTGTCTGAATGCTGTTTCTCTTTGCGTCTCCATGGAGGCATCGCGACAGAACGGGCACGTGGGGAGTTGACAATACAGCAACGAGTATCAGTGAAGCTTTAGGTACGAGAGTAGACCCGAACTGATTTGAAGAAGATGCTCGTTGCTTCAAATCAGGAAGGTGATACTGGGCTCCAGGCTCCGCGGTATCCACCCTAGCTTTACATTCGGCAATTGCCTCTTTCCATCTTAATGGATTCATATTGGGGCCCGGGCACCATTGGCTGTATTCACTACGTTTGGCTTGGCATACGGAATAGGATGGTGCAACAGGAATGGATCCATGGATGGATGGGTTGGAAATTCACATGATATCAAGAGGACAAAGATATAAAAATCTAGAATTTCGATAAGTCAGAGACTGCTATAAATAAATAAATAATACCTAGTCATCCATACTTTGCGAGCGTTGGACGAGTCATGCCCAGCCACCTGAATATGGGGCTTAATGAGTCACCTCAGAACTCTTTATTAAGGCCTGGTAAACTCGAAGGAGGAATCGACTCGATCGACAACAATGTTACACCGAAAGACACGCTTTGTCTGTGTCTCGGACACACACGGTTATACGCCGTCCGAGGCGGGATTCAAGCTCCCGCCAGGTGATGTCTTAATACACGCAGGAGACCTGACAAACCAGGGGAGCAAGACTGAGCTTCAGAAAACCATGAAATGGATTGCGGCTGCAGATTATGAGGTCAAAATTGTTATCTGCGGTTAGTTCATCGTTCCATTCTGCAGCTTTCAGCAAGGCGCCTTTTGGCAGTCGCCCTCTCAAGGCTTTTGTGTATATACTGAACCACGGGCGATTAGGAAACCACGATATCACTCTAGACGAGCCATTCTACGCAGAGAACGGGGCTCGGTTTCACAACAAACAGCCGCAAGACCCCAAGGAATGCATGGATGTTGTAACGGGCGCTTCGCCCTCGATCGTGTTCCTCAACCACCAGTCGGCACTCATTCGATTAAGCAAGGCAAACGGGCCAAACACCGTTTTCAAAGTCTTCGGGTCACCGTATTCTCAGTGTCATGGAAACTGGGCGTTTCTATACGAGTCTGACAAGGCTGAGGAGCTCTGGCGGCAAATCCCATTGGACACCGACATTGTGCTGACGCATATGCCGCCTCATGGCCACTGCGACAAGATCTCTGGCCTCCCGATGGGCTGTCGCACCCTGCATCGAAATCTAAATAGAGTTAGACCGATGCTCGCGGTATGTGGCCATATCCACGAGTCTCGCGGCTATGAACGGGTACGATGGCGCCCAGAACCCTCGCTGTTGGAAGAGAATGAGGCTGAGAGCCTCGAGGATGAAGTAATCAAGGGAACCCTACCACCTCTCGGAAGCAAGAAGCAAAGCCTGGTCGATCTCACGGGCAAAAAATCCCTTCGCCTTGATAATGAAGGACTCGCTGGGAACACGAACACATCACCGTCGACGCCTTTCCCGTCGCCCGGGAACTTCGTGGTGCTTCCGCCGCAAACCCGCACGATAGATCAGGCAACAGGGTTCTCTTCACGCTCACGCCCACGCCCAACCGAAGTTCAAGGAGTAGAGGCTGAGCGACTTCAAGCGCGAAGGAAGGAGACATGTATCGTCAATGCCGCCATCATGATGAGCGGCTGGCCGCACCGAGGAGGCAGAAAGTTTTACCCTGGTCCAATAATTGTCGATTTGGATCTTCCTGTTTGGACGGAGGTCAGCGTATTTCATCAGAGTTCAACATGAACTCGACACACCTGGATTTTGATTTGCATCACTTGTTCCGATGCTCGCTATGAGAGCTTGCGCTTTGACCCGATACTTTGACGTATTGCGCGGCCAGAACCTGCTTAAAACTGTATGGAGTGACTGAGCACTATCCGATCATTTGCACTAGTCGCTGGAAGATCATGATATAATGTTTACCGAATTGTCGTGCCATGTTGTTTACTCCTTGTTCTACAAGTAGTGCCAGTCACTCATAGGGGCACAAACTATGACATCATCGTTCCCCACATGACAACGCTCAACAACTACCATGCTTGGACCCATCTAATGACTTCGAACTCTGCGGGAATTTGAGTTGGCAGATCATTCTATTCCTCGGAATTGGCAGAGTAATCTTTCTTGGACCATTCATGATCTAAATTCGCAAGTGGGGAGCTGACATGTTGTTCGAAGCGAAGCTCGGCTGAGTACAAGTCCACTAAGTCACGACTAAACTCTGTGGCTGAGTCCAGCTGCGCAAGAACATCCCCCCTTCAGGTTACGTGCGTAAACTCTTCAGTACCTATCTGCAAAACGAAGTAGAACCCACCCCTCCCTAGGCTACGGAGGGACCGATCATGAGGAAGTAAGCTGGCGCCTAAACTGAAGAGGCTCGCTTGTCCGAGGAGAAATTTACGAGTGGGATCCTCCCTCCACAACTACCTACTGTGCCCCTGCGAAGTTTACCAAGCAGATTAGGCGCACAGCACCATTCTAGAATTATGTGAGGAGGTTGAACAATGTCTGACTACATTGTTCGAGCGCACCGAAATACTCTTTCGAGTCAAGGATTGTGGATCAGCGATCCAATCCACAATTCATCTGCGCCGCGCGAGCAGCGTACTATAGTTGGACTTCGTGGAGTGACACACTCGTAAACACTTATAGGGACAATCGGCCGTTAGTGTAACCGCAGCCACACTCTGCTCTGATCGCCGTCGCTGTTGTTGGGACTCAACGGGGATAGTATAGAATAACGTGGTCCGTGGCGCACGGAGTACACCGTAAGCTGATGATGAAACCTCGGCGGAGGACACGGAGGAGGAGATGGCGATGAAGACAAATTGAAGAGTCGGATTCTGATCTCGACTCGGAGATCCGGCGAGACCGGAGGCGAAGAAACGGAGAAGCGTGGACACGCGTGGCCGACCTTTAGCGGATTGTTTCGGGCAAGCGATGAGTGATTATTGTGGGTATATTACTGGTAGGTGGCTATTGTACGGAGTAGTATTCTATGAATATTCGACTCGGTTTGAGGATTTGGTTGAAACTGGAGTAACTGATCGAGAGTGGATTAACGAGGATACGAATCTGAGTACTCTGTACTATAGCATGTCTCATTGGGTATTACGATGATTCGCAACGAACCAATTTTCGCTGTAGTCAAGAAAATTCCCTTGGGTTCATTTTTCTCTTCAAGGTGGTCCTTGATTTGTAAGGAGAATAATGAGAAGGTTTAGTCCGTGAGGCAGTGAGGTTCGCGCGCTAACCATGTCTAAGCGATTTTGCGCGCTTCGATCGGTTTCCTCAGCTCTATGTACTTTATTTGCATTAGGATTGGTGATTAATGCCGGGCGAATTGCGCCCAGTACGGTATCAAATATCAGGGCTTCCCAGGATAGCCTTCTTCGCAAGTCACTCGTGCAGTACCTCAACGTGTTCGCAGTAACGACTCGTAAGATCCATATGCGTTGCCCACGCTCCAGCTGGGTTCATCACGAACCCATCACTCGCCTAAAGTTTGAGTATGCAATGTAGCAAGCGAGGCGCCCAATAAGTCAGATAGGTAGATTAATAAAGTTAGGCCTTCTCATAAGCGCTGAGCCCTTTTCCTTGTCTGGGCTTGGATATGCAGATGTATGTGGGTGACGGGCAGAGGCTTGCCTTGCCGACCCTGCCCCCACACAGCCTTTCGCCATCGCCCTTGCCCTTGCCTTCTCAAGCGTGGGAGGGATGCATGAAACCCATGCGAAGGATCGAGGAGAGGAAGTGGTAAGGCTGCCTGCGACTCGGGGACGATCTGATAGAGACGCATTGTGCTCTTACACAAGGCTATTTTTGAACTTGCAGGGAATAGGTTTGTTCCCCCCCTTCCTCCTTGTTGAGCTATAGCGGGCCCATTGATGGGATGCGAGGCTTTCGTACTAGGACGTGATCAGGATAGATAGTTAGTCGTGACGACGCCGCGGTTGCCTCATGATACCGCGGGTTAAAAAACGGGTCGGTTTTAGGTTAAGATGTGAAGAATGCATCCTTGTTTGACATGGAGGGTACGAAGAGCCTCTACCCGTCGTCCTTGGTCATGAGGGACGGGTATGTTTCGGAGCCATCTAGACTCTTAACTCATGGAGGGGGAAGCCTTGGGCCCAGGATAGGAGGGAAGGAGGTCGCCCACCTCCAAGGGCTGCGACCATGAGCTTGTAATTGGATGAGGTTCATCCAGAAAGTCAAACATGGCATCAGTCTACTGCTAGCTCTATGCCAGGACAATCATTGCATTGCATGGAAACTTTCGAAGGAGCAATCTCGGTTGGTTGGAACGGTCAAGGATAGAGCTATGTACCTTAACCTCAACTCGGCGTGCAGATGACACGGACCAGTCACCTCGCATTCGAGAAATGATCAGGCTTGTTCCACGAGGAGCATTTTCAGGAGTCCTGTCATGCTCACGCAGTGGCCTAGCCAGATCCTTGACTAGCAAAAGGTTGGTGGGACAAATGAGATGACCTGCCATCCACAGTTACTGCGTTGCAATATTGGTCAATATTGTGAAGGACGATTGGGGTTAAGTGCGCGTGG
Source organism: Aspergillus baeticus (assembly GCA_027569055.1). Classification (NCBI taxonomy): domain Eukaryota; kingdom Fungi; phylum Ascomycota; class Eurotiomycetes; order Eurotiales; family Aspergillaceae; genus Aspergillus; species Aspergillus baeticus. Next base: position 246,674 of record JAPDEI010000040.1, read on the forward strand.
CTCCCCTCCTTAACACTTTCCTTTATTTTGCTTTTTAGCGAAAGTTCTGCTGTTGGCTGGAGGTATGATAGACCAACGGGGTGACTTGAGCGCAGAGCCCGTATAGCCTACCCCGCGATGTGATCCAAGCACCTTGTGACAAGTTAGCCGCCGAAATACTTCGAATGAAGTCATCCCACTTTTGATCCACGCACGTCAGCCCCGAGCACCATGCTCGACTTGTCTGGATATAGGCTGTTTTACTGACTTTCTAGCCCCAGCTTGCCTCACAGCCAACCCCGACTCGCAGCTCACCATTGTCTGAGCTGAGAAAGATACGGCAAGCTGACTTTCTCCCTATCTCTTGCGCTTGTCTCAGTTGAGGGCAAGTAGAAAGAGCGAGCTCGACAGGCACCCATGGGTCCACGCACGGAAGCTCCCGGGCTAATCCATGGGACAGTTTCACACACGAGGCCGGGATCGGATCGGTGATGGATGTACCCGTAGATGGGGCCCTCAGCAGTTTCGAACTTTAGGGACTCAGAAGGCCAGGTACGACACGGATCATCGCTGATTTTGGAGAAGGTGGCGGTACTCCGTGCATCGGACTAAGGAAACAGACCAGGTGGTGAAACTGGTGATCGGATGGGAGAAAAAAGGCCCCTCCACGGCGCTAAGAGGACGTGCTGTGATTGGCCAAGGCTCAAGGAGGGGGAGGAGAAGCAGGGAAAGGGTCTGAGCCAATTCGAGGCTGCAAAGCCCAGCGCATCATCTTCGGTGAGGCGAGACGAACGAATGAAGTTGCTGAGGAGACACCGAATGATTGGACAAACAAGGTCGCCCCCCTCTCGCAGAAAAGGGCAAAGTGCTGAGACGCCCCCAGCCTATAGGAGTCCCGGTCTGGGCCCCCCAGTTGGCTTGCAGAACGCAGTTGCAGTCACAACTGGCAATCTGCGGGGTTTCTTTTGGGCTCTCTCTTAGAGGGCGCTGGAGTTGGAGAGCGCTGAGGTTTGAGAGCTTCTGAAACTCTGAAATCACGAAGGATGGGGTTAGCGAACAGATCTATCAACTCGAAAGCAGCCAAACAGAGGAGGCGGCCTCGTGGTGACAGGTGGTGGTTGCCATGGCTGCTCATCTGCCACAAAAGCTGGATGACCAGGCAGTGTACACACGACTGGGTAGGTTCAGGGCGAACCTAAGCATGGGCTGGCAACGTGACGACAAGTAAGAGCCCGAGAATGGAGGGACCGATGGGGAAAGACAATGCTAGGGTGATGGGCTCGCTGCTGTATGTTTCCAGTCGGCGATGGAGGATAGGCTCCGCTACGCTCTTCAATGGACGACGTATCTCCAAGAACAGTATGGATCAGGATCCGCTTATTCTTGTCGTCAACTTGGACTGTAGTTATATCTGTATCACATCCACCTGCCCTCCGCACTCTCTTCTTGCCTCCTTAACTCTACTGCCGATAAGAGCCCATCCATGATTGACCGCTCCTTCTCCAGCTGCCAGTGCTGACTTCTCCTTCTGTCCCCAATTGAGGCTGGTTTCACCGCCGCTTTGTGTCTTCAGGTACGAGTGTCTTGCTTGGGAGCCAGCATCTGTCCTCTCTGGGAACAACTGAACTGAGATCATGCAAAAGCCTCAGACCCTGTGTTTCAGTGGATTGGGAGACGAATTCCTTCTTCTACCGCACCTCTCGATAGCATTGACTTTGCAAAGCCACCGCAGCTCGCTCTGTAGAGTGGCATCATCGAGCAGCTTCCAGCAGTGCAATCCAGATTCGAGTGCAGTGATAAGTCAGGCTTCTACTGTCGCCCACTGTCTTGATCATCATTCGACTCATTTCGACTCGTCCTGACGTGGTACCACTCCGCCGACTATCTCACCATCTTTAGACTTCAATTCGTTTCTTTCGCTCTTTGGTCCATCCGTTGACTCTTTCAGTCTTTGTTTCTCTTTCTTTCTATTCCAGTCAACAGCAGTGTGGCGCAGTGCGCTTGCGTTGTTCACGTTTTCCTCCGGGTTTGCCCCTCGGTCAGCAGGCGATACAACCCCCTGCCAAATTTACCAGACTAAGACCGATTTTCTCGACTTCTCATTGGGTGCCCTTGCACCCTCCTTTCTTACCAGTACGGTTCTGTAACAGGACCGGCTGTACCCCTCTCGCACCCAGGAAGTTGCTCCGGCTCCGTTGTTCTCCAGCCCAGCCAGCCTGCTTTCCTTGTGCCTGGCAGGGGAACAGCCCAGAGTTGCATCATATTTGATCGATTATTACTCTTGCCTTATTAATACTTCCTGTTAATGTTCGCTTCGTTCTATTCCGCCTTCCTCCCCATTCTGTGCCGTTCCAGTCGCCTTATTACTTGATCTGTCATTGCCCCTTCAGGAAAGGTCTGTTATCGTATGCGCATCTGATTGCCACCATCCCTCGTCGCTCCATACCGATCCCCGTGTCTTGCTACCCGTGCGTTGCCGTCTTTGACTTAAGATAAATACTCCATTGCCTGGACACATCCGTCTCTTGACCTCTCAATTTTTCTACCCATATACCATCCACCGGTTTTACATGGTTTGTCAACCGCAGACAAACCTACCACGATACCATGACATCGTTACCAGATTTCGACCCGTACGAGACATTGGGTGTTGCAAAGGATGCGACGTTGGCTGATATCAAATCTTCGCATCGAAAACTTGTGCTGAAATGCCATCCCGACAAGATCAAGGACGAATCTCTCCGCAGCCAAGCCCAGGATCAATTCCAAAAAGTCCAGCAAGCCTACGAACTCCTTTCCGATGAGAAGGCCAGGGAAAAGTATGACAACAAGGTCAAGCTGGCGGAACTGAAGCGTGAGATGATGGCGCGCGGCGCCTCCTTCTCCCGACCGACCCCCCGTGAGTACCGGGACGGACGTTACTACGAAGAAAGAACCCCAGCCGATGCTCGGTCGTCCGCCGAAGCCTTTTTTGAAGACGAGGGGCGGTTTGCCGAATCGCCACGGCCTACATCGCGAAAACACGACGATTATGGTGCGCGTCCGCGATCCAGAGCTACGGATGAGAAGAAGCGATCGTCAAGGGGGGTGCCGTCTAGTTCTACGCGTGCTGCAAAAGAAGCTCGCGAAACCACAAGAGCCAGCCGAGCGGATAAGGACAGGAACCGAACCAAGGAACGGAGACGTCAAACCTTTGACAAATTCTATGCAGAAGACTCTGAGTCCTATGACTCTGACAATTCGGCGAGGTCGGAAGTTTACTATATTCCTGTTAAGAAACCGTCATCGGGGCGACATCGCGATACCAAGTCCAGGACAACCGAGTCAAGTCGCCGGTCTGAGGCTCGCCGCCGTGACCTATCTGACGACGAGTTCTCTGATGGACGAGAGTACAAGCACGACATTCTACATTCTACGGCTCAAAAATACATCCGCCGCTCAAAAGAGACCGTAATTGAAGATCGACGACACCGGTCTTCTCGTTCTCCTCTTCGCTACGATTCGGGGGAACCAGAGGTCTCATCCCGACACTCTACTCGCACAAAACGCTCCAGCCGCGACTCTGTCAGACCTTCCTCCTCTCGCCACGGCTCACGCGAACATCTTGATCCATTGCCTCGCGTACATGAGAAGGTTCCGTCAATGCCGACCCACAGCACGTTCCCTGGCGCGAAAGCTCCTCCATCTCCACGGCCTTCGCACCAACCTTCAAGATCTTCAACAACGAACGTACGCTCCTCGTCGCGGTCTAACCGAGAAGGTTCCCGTCGCCCGGAGACAGTTCCTCTTTACGCAGATGCTCCGCGCACTACAAAGCTCAGAAACGAAATACCGGATTCTGGCTATGCAAGTTCGAGTACACCGGAAGCCGCAGAGGCTTCACCCAAATCTACACGCTACAAAAGATCCGAGCCGATCATCGTTGAGCCCAGTGGCCAACATCCGCCACCCTTGAGACACTCAAGGACATATTCGCCACCTCGCGTGGAGCGACAGGAGCGACGAATGCCGGTTCGGAGTAGTACCTATGCTTACGCTCCCCCCGATCCCTCCCCTCGCCGAACGCTCTTCCGCGAAATTCCTAGCAAGGATTCCCATCTGAAGGAAGAGCTGAAGCATGCGCGGGAGCTCCGAGAGCCGAAGGTGGAATATATCCGTCCTCATCCCCATACCACGTCCTACCGTGATGACTACAGTCAGCACATTGGAAGGCGCCAATCCACTTCTGCTTATTAGCCTAATGAATTGCACGGTTCACGATTACACGAGATTCAGGACGAACAGAACCCTGTCTTATCAATTTTCACCAACTTTATTCTAACCTTCTCCTAGTCCTTTATCAAATTTTTTTTTTTTTCATTTTGCATCGCATTTCAAACGGAACTGCCCAGCCCCCATGAAACTCATACATCATCTTTATTATTATCATTCTAGATGCTCCGTCAGATAGAGATCTACCATTTTCTTGTTCCTCGAATTTTCTCCCTGCATATCAACATGTCGGCGCATCGGTTTATCTTGAACACAGATACATGGATTTTGCTTTTTTTCGGATTGTTCAGGAGGGTGGGTGACTGGCCGGTGGTGCCTGGGAGATAAGGACTGGAGTATCTATCTATCTACATTATGACTTACTTATTAACGACCTGACGACTGAGACTGATTTGGAATGAATCCACAGAATTTATCATGACCATTGCATCTCTCTTCTCTTTGCTACATATCTCCTGATTGTTGTACAATATTCTTTCTTCTACTACCTTGCGCGTTGCTCCTCAGTTATCCTACAGTATATTATACCAGAATACTCGCGGTAGGTCTGTCCCAGTCGCCTCGACCCCACACCTTGTCTAGTTCTCTGCATACCTTTGCACACGAAGCTAATAGTCGTAGTTGTATGGACCTCGCTATCTCATCTAATAGGCGCACAGTCCTCACAGTATACGGGAGGTGGATTGAAGAACGTTCACTACTAAAACGCACTAAGAGGTAGGTAATGATTTATGTGGCGTGTGATGCCAACACTAAGAGATATGTCAAAGTAGCTACAGCATACAATGTCAGGGTAAGCTTTGGTTAACCTAAGGTCGTTCTACCTGGGCGAGAGGGGTGAGTGCCCAGTGTACAATTCGCGATTATACTTCTGCAAGGCTGGAATGCCACTTCTATGAGGGAAGACATGATTCATTGATGGCTTATGCTGCATTTCTATAGGGACTTATTTGGGGCCGTAAAGAAAAGAAGAGAACAAAATCATAAATAAAAAAAAAAGCAACCAGAAAGAAGAAAAGAGAAAGAAATTGATAAAACTCGAAGATCATTGTGGTATGTATACGGTATTATAAAACCTATGTGAAGTGGTAGGTGATAACGGGCACGATGGGATGAGTTAAGAACAGCATTTTCTTTCTCCATCATACCAACCACCTATGCAACCGATCAATTCCCTTTTGACACACTCTAAGACATGGAATAGATAGAACTAGGAAGTTGATGTTGGTTGCTATCGTTGTTTACGACTCGGACCAGTCGACTTGGTCCGTAGTTGACTCGGACCCGTCCTTTGCATATGTGATGCGGAGACGAAGGCGGAGTTTGGGTGGGAGGGACTGGGAGCCAATTCATTAGTACACGGTGGGTTGGTTGAAAGGGCCAAAAAAAAAAAAAAACCAATGACTTACTCCGGTGAGAGCGGTTACTTTCAGCATTTGGACACCTTCATCTCCGGCATCAAGGTCGGCTTTGTTGATGGCACTAAGTTGAAGGCGTTGGCTCTTGGGTACAGCAGCCTGGAGCCCGACGTTCGAGAAATGGCTGAAGCTCGAGTCGTTTCGAAAACGGGCTTGGATCTGTGCACTGTTGTTGCCTCGCTGAACCTGCAGAGAAAGCACTAGGTCGTTCTTGTTGAATGCGGTGTAAGCAGCGGGTGCTGAGGGGGATGGCGTTGAGACGGGAGCGCCAGCGCCTCCTAGGAGATCAAGAGATGCGGATGTAGGAGCAGGTTGAGGAGATGGTGTGCCTCCGTTTGAGCCAAATAAATCCATAATGGCGCTGTTGTTCATAGAGGCGGGTTGCTGAGAAGGTTGAGGTGCAGGGGAAGAGAGGCCTGAATCTCCTCCAAGAATGTCTGCCAGTAAATCGGCGGTGTTCTGGGAGCCGTTGGTAGTAGGGCTGGTTGCCGGGAGATCGGACCCACCCATGAGGTCGAGGAGCATGTCCTGCTCTGCCTGCTTCGCGGGCTTCCTTGACTTGTCCTTGAGGATTTTGCTTTGACGCTTCTTCGTTGAGGGGCCCAAGACGCGTTGCTCTTCGCGGATCTCCGGCGGAGGCATCCGCTCCAACACACCACGACGGATTTGATCATATCCAAACAGGTTACCATACTCGACAGCACGCTGTTGAATTTCGACACTCAGATCGGCAGTCCGGCCATTAAGAAGGCGGCGAAGTCGCTCAATTTGTGCCGCGTCGGCCATTCGCACAGTAAGTTTCATTGAAGCTGTAATGATGTATTCAACGACAGTTTGTGTCGCGTATGTGCTGTTGAGGATGTTGTCGAACAGGCCAACAAGATCACTTTCGTTGACCTCCTTTACAAGCTCCTCCTCCTCGTACTGACCGCCTTGGAGAAGGTTGTCACCATATTCACCAATGAGCCAGGTAGCGGCGAGGGTAAGACCCTCTTGAGAGATATCTTCCTTCAGCGACAAGTAGAGCTTTTGTACGGAGTAGGTCTGAAGTTCTGGAGTGGTTGCGATAAGACGCACAAAGGAGGATAGAATTTGTTCCTTCACATAGGCACCAGCCAGCTTAAGAACCCGCAAGATCGTGTCAACGTGCCAACGCTTGTTTGGGGCATATCGATCAGCAGCGATACCGATCTGAGTTGTCATGGCGGGCTTGAATTCGTTGTCGGCGACTTCCAAGAAGGCCAGCAGCTCTCGCACAAGCACCCGGACGTTACTTTCATTGATCAACATGAAACTGAGGTCGAGGGCTCGTCGCCGGATACTGATGTCAGGGTCGCGAAGACACTCCAAGATGGTATTACGGTGTCTCTGAACCGCATTCGGCTCAATGGCAACAACCTTGTTTAGCGTGTTAAGGGCGACATAGCGAATGTTGTTGTCCTTGTTCGTAAGGAACTTTCCAAGAATGTTGACACCTAAAACTCGCAGACCAGAGTCGGCTTCGATGTCGAGGATAGTAAGAACCGCCTCGTAGAGGATGGAATTTCCCACATTCTTCGAGGAGTCGGTGTTGGTTGCCACTTGGGCCAGGATATCGTTAATCAGTTCGCTAGTTGCGGTATCACCGCGGGCCAGGACTCTGAGTAGGCGTAGAATCTTTACTTGTAGGAAAGGATCCGTTATACCGGAGACATCGTGTTCAGGGGCGTAACCAGAAGTGGTCAAGCCCTTTAGAGCGCGCACAAGACCGCCGGCAAGAGGCCGGAACATCTCAATCACACCCTCTTGGCCTTCTTCTGCCTCTTCCGCCTCACACATATCAACTGCCAAGGTGAGACCGCATAGAAGGACGCCGTGGTTCCTATCCGACAACAGGTTTTTGGCCTTTTCCAGAAAGTGCTCCTGGAGATCGGGCACTTTGCGGGAGATACGCATCGCGCACAGAGCTGCTTTCCTCCGAATATACGGATTGGCGGTAGAAAGGAGGGCTTCGACGTCGGTGAACAGGTCTCGGGACATCTCCACGGAAGCAATGTTGCCTAGAGCGCAGAGGGCGAGGCCGACGATATATTGGTTGGAGTGTTTGAGATCACTGGGGGTGAATGAATCACGGTTAGATGATGGTAAGTGAGGTAGTCGAATGTACCTACTTTTGCAAAGAATTCGTTACCAAAGTCAACACTTCTTGGTTCTCATCCAGTAAAAGCATTGTGCCCAAATAACCCAGCCGCTTGTCGGCAAACCGATGAGACGCCAATAACTTGAGACATTCGATCTGACCAAAGTGCGTTCGCTCTCCGAGTGTGAATAGATATAGAAGCTTGGCCACATTGTTTCTCCTGTCGAGGTATATATGAGTTGGTCGTTCACGCGGTATAGAGGACAGCTGTAGGTAGTGCTAACCGGACGCCCGAATCATGGCTCTCTTCCCTGAACGAAGCACGAATGGCGGCACTCTCCTTTTGAATGACAGCTCGCTCATCGGCGATTGTCTTGGCTGATCGGACATTTCGAATGAATTGCTTGACTGTATTTATATTCGGGTGTGGTTGTTAGCCAAACCGAGCTACAGGGAATAGGAGTGTGGGGGATTAAGCAATGGGCAGAAACTCACGGGAAGCCATGGCGGCCACAAGGACCCCCGCGGGACGGAGGGGAGAAGAAAGGGAGAAGAGGTATGGAACTAGAGGAGTGTCGGAGCCAAGGAAGGGATGCGAGGAAGCCAGTCGACGCAATCCCGCGAGATATCTGGAAGCAATGGTGGTTGATGTCTTCGTCTCCAGTGCGGGTGAGCCTCGCCCATCCAGCTCTGGCTCCCATTGATTGCGACTTGTCCGTCTTGGCACTGCCTCCCGATACGGTCTAGCGCAGCTTGTGTCCTTAATTTAGTCACGTGCCATAGCTGATGTCAGCGGGCCAAGCCTTACTAGCTGGTGCCTTGCGTGTAAGGCACCATTCTTATGAAAGTCATCTGGAACCTAGCAAGCAGGGGCCGCTACGTAATTCTTACTCTATTGGGCTTGTCGTATAAAATAATGCAGGGCATGTGCAAGGCGCAGCGTTATCGTCGGGCGAACCGCGGCTTCGGAAGTTCCTTGAGTCTCCGAGTCTACAACGGACCAGGCGGCAGTTCAGTTCCGGTTCGTTATTTCTTTGCATGGCGCACAGTCGATCCTGGACTTCCGGTAGGCTCTTCGGCCCCCAGTTGCCTGGAAGATTCGCGATGATCCCTGTCGGAGTCAGTTCTGATGATGACGGAGTTTTGATCTGGGATTTGGGCCCCACATATAAGCATGACCTATGGTCCTGCGGACTCTTTCTCAGCCCTGCCATTGCTTATCACTAAAGGCATTTATAAACATCGGGAAGCTTCTGAAAAATTGACAGCTTGCGAACAATTCCCCGAACCGATGTGAACTTATATTGTTATTCTCATCCCTACTGTTCTACGAAGCTCGAACATTCAACAGGATGTCTACTGCCGTCGCACACCAGAATGGTTCTGCAGGCTTACGGCCACGTGCTGTTCCTGACGCAAGGAAGGACGAAGACGCGCTGCGCTCCTCTCAGATAGAGAAGCTGGACAATGAGTCTAGGTACGTATCTCGCGGCAGCAAAAGGCAGAATCCGTCACTGACGCATCCGCCCCTTAGTGGCCGCTCGACCCCTATCCCTGAAGATGCCCCTCCGTCGGCGCATTCAATATCCACAGCTAGAAAACAAGCCAGAGCACGAAATCGGCTCTTCTACACAATCAATTATGTCCCGCGCGTGTCACACTTCGACCCGCGAAGCGACTACCATAACTTTCGTGGCTTCTTCACCCTGTTCTGGATTGGACTGTTTATCATGGTTGTGACAACGGTTTTGCGCAACATCAAAGATACTGGTTATCCTCTGCGAGTCAGGGTATGGGCGCTCCTGAGCGCGAATGTATGGTCGCTGGGCTTCAGCGATCTTGCTATGGTATGTAGTAGCGGGTTCGTGATTCCACTGCATTACCTGTCCCGAACAAAGGGGTGGCTTCGTTGGGAGCGCGGAGGCATTGTTCTCCAGAGCATATTCGAGGCAATCTGGCTTAGTGTATGGATCAAGTAAGTTGATTATATATCTCGGGCGGCGGGCATGAGCTAACAGTTGTAGGTGGCCATTCATGTTGCAGTGGACGTGGACCGCACAAGTTTTCTTCACCCTCCACACCCTGACAATCCTCATGAAGATTCACTCTTATGCCTTCTACAACGGTCACCTCAGCGCAACGGAGCACCGGCTTTCTGCGCTAGACAAGCCTGGCCCAGCGTCTATGGACGCAGCTGTCCGGTATCCCGAAGTCTCGTCCCCGAAGCAGCCATTGCGCCGACCTAGTACTCACGGAGCGTCAGGCTCGGTGCCGCAACTGCGCGACGACCTAGCCACAGAGTTGACATCCCCCTTGGGGAATGTGACGTACCCGCAAAACCTCACTCTCCATAACTACATTGACTTCCTATTCTGCCCCACTCTCTGTTACGAGCTAGAATACCCTCGTAACAAGGAACGGTCCTGGATGGAGGTTGGCTTAAAGACAATAGCGGTCTTCGGATGTATCTTCCTTTTAACCCTCACAAGCGAGGAGTTCATCCTTCCTGTCCTCACAGAGGCAGGCGTCCGCCTACACACCGCACACAGCTTCGCCGAAGCAGCCCTAGCTATGGCCGAAGCAATCAGCATGCTCCTATTCCCCTTCATGATTACCTTCCTTCTCGTCTTCCTAGTCATCTTCGAATACGTGCTCGGCGCATTCGCAGAACTCACCTGCTTCGCTGATCGCCACTTCTACTCGGACTGGTGGAACTCGTGCGACTGGCTCGAGTTCTCGCGCGAGTGGAATATCCCCGTTCACCACTTCCTTCGGAGGCACGTCTACCACTCTTCCCTCTCCCATTTCTCTCAACCTGTTGCTATGTTCATCACATTCCTTGTCAGCTCTATCTTCCACGAGCTCGTGATGAGCTGCATCACGAAGAAGCTGCGCGGTTATGGGTTCCTAGCTATGATGCTCCAGCTGCCTATCATTGCTATTCAGAAGTCTAAGTACTTCCGTGACAAGACGACTCTCAATGTAAGTAATGTCTCTATCACCTCGATCTCTCGTCTGGTCCCACTAACCTTTTCGTTAATGTAGAACGTTTTCTTCTGGCTCTCCATGATCTTCGGACTTTCCCTAGTAAGCTCCTACCTCCTATCATTCCTTCTTTTACTAACAAGTCTCTAGATGTGTACACTGTATGTTCTTGTCTAGTAGAGTATGCGCCCTAGACCAACCTAGAACCGTACGCTGCAAGCCTGTTGACGGGCTAAATTTCTTCCTCAATCTCCGTCGCTCCTATCTAGTATACCCGATGTATCGTTTCGGTCCCTTCTCATTTCTTGACCGAACTTTGAACTCTCACTAGCAATATATCCAGCCTGCATTGTATTGTTCACGACTGCATTATTACCCCAGGTTGCTTTCTTTGTTGGAGACTATCCAGATGATTGTTCGAGTTTAAGAGCATAGCCATGAATCTTAAGTGCATGGAAATACGGGTTTCTTGTATCAGTGGTTGTATTTCTCAATAAGACTTGCAAAGAGTACAAATAAAAGGTAGCGTAGCCAATCAGTCATCCGATTCTTATACGCAATACAGTAGGAGAAACGAAGCACACGGACGCCGTGTTGAATTCCACAAAACCCTATCGGGTCGCCTATCCCAAAACGCCAAAATGTATCTGTAGGTGTATGGAGCCAGAGAGTTGGTAAACCAAAAAACAGGCGTCATTGTAGTTAAAAGAAAAAGAATCGTACTCCAAAACGGGGTGGCAATGACGGAGCACCGAAGGCACAAGGTTTAGTTGTGCTCAATTGGCTCTTCAGGTAAGAGCACTCGATCCCTTGGTTCGCTCGGAAGACAGGCTTTGAGCGGGGGTTGAATAATGTCGTTGAACAGGAAAGTTCCATAGACGAGCAGTGCGAATCCAAAAACTTGTAGCCATTTGAAGGACTCCCATCCCAGACCCAGTGAGACGAGCCAGATGAAAAGGGTACGGCAGGTATCAATCGTTGACCGGCTCGTCGCAGAAACAGTGCGAGTAACCGAGAGACCGAAAAAGTTGAAGCCGCTATAATGTCAATTAGTGGCGGGATAAACGTTTGAGAAAGGATATTACATACCCGATGCTGATCATAATCAGGACACTTGAGACAGCAACGGCCCTGTGAGTAAGAACTTGGTGCCAACCCTCCTTTGCGTCAAAGTACCCGTAGCGGCCTGCTTCTGTGCGGCCCACGCCCAGGTACAGGATAATTGACGCGAGGACAGTCACGCTAAACCCAAATATACCTTCCCAACCAACGACTTGGAGTGGCGCCATGGCATAGTTCTCCAGTATCCATTCTTCCAGAACAAACTGCGAAGCAGTGAATATTTGAGCCGCGGCGATTAGAAGCACGCCAACTAAAGACCTGAAAACTTCCGGGGTCTTAGCAACGGCTTGAATCTCAACCGTTGCAGACTCGACGGCAGCCACGATACTTTCTTGAGTGATGTCATGGCCCTGGCCGCCGCCAAAGAACGCACCCGCGAGGCCGACTAGTGCGACACCGAGGACAACAACAAAGAGAGAAAACCACTGGTAGAAATACAGTTTGCGTCCAAGAAATAGAACACTGAAGAGCCCAACAAAGAGCACCAGTGCTCCACGGGTCATTTGGTAGATACTGGCCGCGACGAACAGCAGGCCGACGTTCATCAGAGTAGTCCCCGTAATGTCGCAGCACGCTGGTGCCGCGAGAAGGAAGACCCTGGCGCCTCGGAGTGGTATGCGCCCGTCGGGTAGACGCAAAGGCTTTGAGGGATCTTCAGCATCGTTAGGCCCATTTATTGTTCGGTCCTCCTCATCCTCGTCCCCGTCCGCTGTGTTCACAGGGCGGTAACCACCAGCAAGTAGGGGTGACTGGTTTCCGGAAAGGCGGGGTGATAGATAGCGTTGATAGACGTGGGAAAGAAGAACGACCAGCCAGCAGCCCATTTCACCGATGAACATTTGAATCCTATGAATCGAACGCGAATAAGCATGGGGTGCTCAACACGCGCAACTTGTAGAGGGTTCATGTTAGACTTACGTTTGAATTACCGGCTGTTCAAACAGGCGATGATCCTTTGGATTTGGGAAATCGCAATTTCTCACACATTGCATGTCCTTGGAGTCTCACTGCATGAGCAACGGCCCTCGCGCGGGGAAGTGGCTATGACGGTGCTCTCTTACCTGATACTTGTTGAGAATAGTATTGCACACTCCGGTCACAAGCATCATTATGACCAGAAAAGGAATAACTGCTTTGTTTGCCATTTTTATTGATGATGAGTGGTGGTGTGGAGGAAGAAACCGGGTCAGACAGTTGAAGGGAGACTTGATACGCCCAGTGGTGTTTGGTTGACTGGCGGGCCACAAGGACCTTTTGGACCGATGGGCTACCTAGATCTTGCGTGTATTCACGCCGTTCAATTGAGTATAAAAGGATAAAGATAGAGTACCAACTCGAAACTTAGATTTTCTATTGCGAGTGCATCCTGGGATAGCGACGATGACGATGCTGCTGGGCGGAGTTGGAGTTGGAGTTGGAGTTGGAGAGGCGGAGGAGCCTTTGTCTTATCGGAGGTGGATCCTCCCATGACAGCTTTAGTCATACTGGCGACCCGTCGACCATAGTCAGTTTACTGATAATTTAACATCTGAAACAGACAGCTTGGAAGCCAAATTTGAATGGGTAATTATTATATTGCATTCATTATCGATCTTGTGCTACCAAATCCCAGATGACCCATAATCTCGATAACTTCAAGACCGTTTTCGCTCACCCTGCCATCAACGCCTTGGCTAATAGACCCACAAGAATAACATCTCAAAATGCAGAAATCAAAGAACAACCCCCCTCAGCTTGTTGTACATGGAGTCGTCCATATTTATGCCAAAATAATGAACAAGAAATTAACTTTGAAGGGGATATCATTAGACACGCCGTTCGCCAGTCCAAATCATTATCATCCTCAGCGTTCGTCCCCGGGGTGGTCTCCCATTTTACAAGGCAGGAATGGTGATTCCGTTGTCTTCCACGCCTTTGAAATCAACCATCTCCCAATCGATATCCTCGCATGCCTCGTTCACAAGGAGGCCATCTTCAAATCGACCCGGAAGACAGAACCAATCCATCGGGATCCAAGAATCTTCCATTGGGTTGGCATTTTTCCCGCTCTCTTCATCATTCTTAGGTATATCAGTGTCCTTGGGAGTCTGGGTGGTAACGCCTGTCTCAACAGAGTCCGGCGTGTCCTGAGTGCCAGTGAACATCTCAGCGTTGAGGAATTCGTCCATGGGACCAAAGCCCAACCCGCTATCATCCGTAAGATCCATAAAGGTGTCACGGATGGCCTCGAGGGAGATGGCACTGTCAGCCCAGGGATCCTTTGGTGCGGTGGCCATCGAAGCCTGTCTGTTTGCTTCCTTTCTACCATCGGTCGTCGGCTTGACTTTGTTCGATGGCGTAAGCTGCTGGCTGGGCGCAGGAGAGGCAGGCTTGGCAGCGATTTGGCTTGAAACACGCCCCATAGGAGTTGTTCCAGAAGCAGGTGTCGCTCCCTCTGCTTTCACATCGTGCTTCACGGGTAATGTGCTAGCGATAGTCTTACTTGAGACCATTGCAGGCGTGTCGACAGTAAATCCAAATCCTTTCGCGTCCGCTTTCTCTTCATCCTTAATAAGGGTGCCGAAGCTCTGTAGGGCAAATTCGAGGGGGTCCTCAATAGGCTCTTCAGCCTTGTGATTTTCTTCAACGTGTTTGTCAAGCTCATTTTGAGAGGCAAATCCCTGGTGATGATATTGACACTCGAGAATCGCACACCTAAATGCGCCAATAACAGGCTTAATTTCAGCTGCAGCTTGTTTATTCGTCTGCGCCTTAGCCCCAGAGGGCCCTGAAACAGGGGTGGTGCTTGGGTGGGACTGCTTTCTTTTCTTTGGAGGAGGCAGCTTGAGCTCGGGAGGAGGTATACTACCCGGTCCGTAGGCATGCGGAACACCGTGGGGCGACGGAGCCCCAAATGGCGCTGGGGGGATGGCGGAAGCTCCTGAGGCAGCTGTCTGGCTTGATGCTCTGCGGGCTCGCTGAAGAGCTTCCTCCTGTTGTTGAAGCTGTTGAAGGTTGCTTGCATTGAGGGGTGCCATGTTCTGGTTCGCCTGTTGCGCGTTGGGTGCCTGGGATCCACCGGGCCGCTGACCGGGACCCTGATTTTGTTGCTGATTGACACGAGCGATCATGTGGTGGAAGAGTTTCTTGATGTAATTGGTAGTTCCCGTCAAATACTCAGGGGTTATCGTAACTTGGTCATTCAATGCCCAATCAGGTCCAGCCTTGAATTGGCGCATGAGTTGAATACGCTAGTTCGAAGTCAGTATAGAGACAGGCTATTTTTATGGGACGACATACCATTCCAAGTAAGTTCCGGACGTTTTTCTCATGGCCAGGAATCTTTGAAATGAATTGGACAAGCGCGTCCATTCTACCCAGATAATCTGTACAGTCCCGAAGCTGTTGATTCATTACAGTCCTTTGTTCGGGAGTAACGGCAACTGGTTGCTCGGGCGGCGCATTTTTTGCAAGCTCGTTGTACTGCTGTCGGATTCTATCAGGAAGGTTGTTCCACGCCTCTTCTGCAGAAGCTCTGTTGATTGCGCCACGAGCCTGGCCCTGCTGTCGTCGAATATGTGCTTCGATCTGTGCGCGTTGTTGAGGCGTCATTGCAGCCAGTTGTTCCCGGGAGATATTCGAAAGACTCAGTGGCGGCTTAGGCGGTACTGTTGCGGGTAAGCCTTGAGAGGCCGCAGGTTGACTTGAGCCCTGTAGAGGAGAAGTCTGAGGAGCTATGGCCTCTTCATTCTGTACCTTGCGTTTGGACGCCGGGGACGTTTGTTTCGGTGCTGATGCCTTGGTGGCCTTTGCAGGTGTAGCAGTAGGTTGGGGTTTTGGTACCTGGTTCTGTGCCTGTTGCTGAGGCATCGGTGGTGGAGCTTGAGGCTCTGCTTTGACTAGAGATGCTGCGGCTGGGGCCGAGACGGGGGGTTGGCCTTGCGCTTGTGACTGATTCTGTTGATTGGCGAGCGCCTGTGCGGCACGTGCTTGAGCTGCATGCATCTGTCTCTGCCGGAGTGCATCGCGCAGTTGGTCATCTGTGAGGTTCTGTACTTGAGCGCCCAAGCGTTGTCGAGCTACTTGAAGGTCCTGGGGTGTGATCTGGCGGATCTGCGGCATAGCAAACTGTGCGTGTTGCTGACCAGGCTGGAACTGCTGTGGATTCATGAAAGGCTGGGGCTGGCGTTGAAAATTTGCGGGCATAAAGGGCATCTGACCGTTCTGCTCAAGATTGCGGTTGCTAGTCTCCTTGAGAATTTGAGCCAGATGATACTTCTGCAATGTCATCAATTTCGGCAGATCAGTTGCACCGAGAAGCTGCGGGTTTGTGGTAGCAAGCTCCTTCACATGGCCCCATGTTTTGATGTTCTTCGGTATTGACGCGGCGTTGGGATTATTCGCGAAGATCTGTGGAGGGAAAGGTACACGATCCATTTCCCTAATTTGTTCAGGAGTCATCTCCATACCTGGTCCACCACTCTGGCGAAGCAGCTGCAGTCGGTGTAGCTGCTGTTGGTGATGTAGTTGTTGGCGCTGTTGGGCGGACATTTGCTGTCCAGGGATCATCTGGTTCGTTTGCTGGGCGCCAGCCATTGCCGCTAACTGCTGCTGCAAACCTAAGGAACCCATAGATGCCCGCATGCTTTGAGCATTGCCCATTTGGCCATTAGCCATCTGTTGGCCTTGGCTGGATTGCGAAAGGTTCTGCTGCAAGGCCATATTTTGTTGCGCGGCATTCGCTCTAGCAAGGGCGGGGTTGTTCGCCATCATACGCCGTTGGTTCATGAAGAATGCAGTAAGCTGTTCATTGGACATTTGGGCGAGCTGCTCTTGAACATGAGGGGGGAGATTTGGGGGGATATTAGGACGACCCTGCATCCCAGGCTGATTCCCCATAGATTGCACATTTGGCGGAAGCTGTCCCATCCCTGGCTGTCGGGAAGGCGGCTGCACCTGAGCAGCGGCTTGGGCAGGAGACATTTGTCCTGGAGCAGCCATTGGGCGATTCAGCATGGGCATAGCAGGGCTCTGGGAGATTTGCTGCTGCATGTGAGTAGGAGCCTGTCCAGATTGTGACATGGCCATCTGTGCTTGTGCTTTCTGAGCGGCCTGGACACGTTGGGCTTGTGTTTGAACCTGGGGTTGCGATTGGGACTGTAACTGGGCCGCTTGTTGAGACCGATCCGGCACGTTGGCTTGGCCATTAGGCAGATGCTGCTGAGCGAGAAACTGCGGGCTTATTCCAGCATTATTTATGTTGACCTGGCCCATTTGCTGTCCGACTAACATGTTCTGAGCATTGAACTGTTGATTCATCTGAGAGCTGGCGGGAACCACAAGCTGGCCAGCTTCCTGAGACCGTAAACCATCCGCCTGCTGTCCTTGTATATTTTCGACATTTCCAATAAACGACGACGGATCGATACCTTGTTGGCTAGCCATGGAGAACGGAGAATTTCGCTGTTGCATGTTGACCATATTTTGGAATATTTGCTGACGTTGCTGGTTCATCATGGGATCCCCCATCATTGCGTTAGCAGGGTCAATTCCATTGGTTTGGGTGTTACGGGCCATTTCCATCCGGGAACGTTTGAAACGCCGGAGTTGATTCAAAGCTTGAACCCGGAAAAAGTATGTGATAGGGTCCATGCCTTTTTTGGAGAGATAAACCTTTTGGTCTGGGGTCATATTCTGTAGATTCACCTTGATCTTGCTCATATCCTCTTGAGAGGTCTTCTGCAGAATCTGATTCGCCACGCGACAGACATTCTCGAATTCCGCAGGTGACAAAGAATTAAGCTCGTCATTGAGTGCAGCAACCCCGCCAGGCCGTGGCTGTGAGCGTTGTTGCTGTAGCATGGCTTGGGGTTGCTGTTGCTGTTGCTGTTGGCGCTGTTGCATTGTAACTTGTTGATTAGGGTCATTCATCCCCATCTGCATTTGCTGTTGTCCGGGCATTGGCGAAGCCTGCATCGGTCGATTGATTTGCTGCGGAAACGGAGACTGGCCTACACCAGGCATGCTTGTCGCCTGACCTTGTTGCATCATACCTCCCTGCATCGCTTGTGCTTGTCTGACACGGGTATCTCGAATATGTACGAGTTTGTCGTTGAACTCTCTGTCGTAATCGGCCTAGGCAACAAAGAAACAAAGAAGTTAATTTTGGCGGTCAACACAATCAAAGTAAAACATATTGCGCTAACCTTTGAGGCAGCTTCCCTAAAAGCTTTTGCTTCAAAATTCATAGCGGCGTGAGCGGCATTGCGAAGCTCGATCTGGGGTTGAATCAAGCGAAGAGACGTAATCCTAAAGTGGTCAGCTAATATCTTCGGACTTCTAATAAAGGCACCAGATTTTTTTCAAGTATTAAATCGTTTGTGGCGAGAGACCAAACTCACATCTGATGTACTTTGAAAGTTCGGTCCCTAACTGAAACTTCTGCTCTCCAACCACTAAACGGTCCCTGTGCCTGCAAGGAATGGGCAACGTTGGCGAGCATGTACTGCATGTTGTCGTTCTTAGGATGGCCCTGCATCTGACCTGGCGGCTTCGCTCCAGCGTTCATTACCCCATTGACATTGGGAAAGTTTGCGGGGTTCATGACGGCAACCCCCTCAACGGGGAGCGAGTAGTCCGCGCAAGCTCTCCGGTAAAATCAACATTCGCTGGCGAAGTATCAGTACACTTGTACTTGTATTTGTACTTGATCAAGCCGGGGAAAGTGAAAAGATCAAAGGTGTTGAAAATATGGCGGAATCAAGATCGGCGGCGCTCAGGATAAGATTTCGGTGGGAGATAAGACGCGGAGGTACGCGACTCGAACGGGAAGCACCGACAGTGTATTATGGGATGAGAAGGTTGGTGACGCTGATATACCAGGTGCGTATTGAATACAGTGAATGTAGGAAGATAGATAGGGAGAAGGGGTGTGAGGAAGGCGAGGAGAGCAGCGTAGAGAGCGAAAACAAGGCGTTCGGGCACCAGCGTTCAGTCAAGGCGAGTTCGCTGGCAGACGCGGGCGAGTGGCTTTGGGGGGGAGAGAGACGCTCGTAGGATTACACCGGCGAGGGTTGAATCACTGGCAGGGGTGTTTGCAGTTACACGGGACCCAGTGGCTGCAGAACAATTCGAATCGACCTGAAGGCTCACAAACGACGGGGATTTTTCGATCGAGTGGGAATATTCAGGCAAGTTTCAGGAGAGCGAAAAAGGGAAGAAAAAGTAAAAACCGAAAAAGAAAAGGTCCTAAAGATCAGGCTGGGAAGTAAATGTCAGGATGATCGTAATATGGGGTAGCGGAAGGTTTGAAACGAGTTGGGCGGTGGAAGTCGAAAACAGCAAAGACACGACTGGAGCCTCAATGAGGTAGAAAAGCCGGTCGGAGTCTTGTAAAGGCGGGAGGGCAAGTGACGGAGTGTCAGTGAGAGGGGAAAGATAGGCTTACCCCGAGAGAGCGCGAAGAAAAGAGGAACGGGCGAGTTGCTGCCCAGTGAATAATGATGTGGCGGGTGCAAGATCAGCTGGGAGGGTGACAAACTCACGAAGAGAGAGAGGGTGACGGCCAAGAGGGTCGAAGAAAAAGAAGAAGAAGAGAAAAGCGCAAGGCAGAAGAGCCCGTTAATTGGGCAACAAGAAAGGGATCAAAAGATCGAAGATGGAAGCAGGAGGAGAATCAAGAAGAGGTGGTGACGAGAGGGAGTGCGGGACTAACAAGAGCTCAACGTCCAGAACCACTTTTTTGATCTGCTTTTGGTCCAAGTTAGGGAAGAGACTACTGGCTTTGGTTCCTCAACTGACAGCAATGGTATGGAGTCCAAAAGGCGGGCCCTGTGGTTCCTCTGGTACCTTAACACTAGTAATATTAGCCAGAAGCCAGAAGCCTGGGACTGGAGATCGGATCCTCAGCACCTGTCCACCAAGTCATTTGGACGATTATTTGACCGATGACTGGCTGTAGAGACGCAAGGTCTGACGAGCCAAGCCTTGTGTAGCAGAAGTCGTTACTAGGAAGGCAGTGAGTTTAATAGCGGCATTTACTTCCTTGAATCCGCCATTTCAGTGACGCTTAAGGCGTCGCACTCTCGCAGTAACCGTTAATGGATTTGAGGCGGGATCCTCATACAACCTTACAATGTGGCTCACCCAAGATCGAGTCCAACTTTGGAGTAGCCCGTCTGGCCTGGGGCACCTCACTCTCAGTCCATCAGCCTATACCAGGCCGGTAGTACAGGCATCATAATCTTTACAGGCTTGCAACAGAGCCGGTTATTATCGCAATACCGTTATTGGTGATTATAATCAGAGCCAAGGTACCTGAAGGCATTAAAAGGCGCCATCACTTGTACGACCACTGTTTCTATGTCTCTGATGGAGAATAATAATATCATGCTTCTACAAGTTCAACCGCTCAACGCTGAGTATAAATAGCTTCGGCCAATTAGCTGAGGGCCAGCTCAATTGCCGGAAGCAGAGCATCACGTGATTTAAGTAACGTGACTTGATGGGGCCTCTGCTGTCGTCACTGGCTCAGAGTAATTATTATGATTGGCACTTTCAAGTTCCATTTCCTGCCGTCGTCAGCTTCAGGCGAGAGAGACTGAGTCTGGATTTCTTCTCTAGAAAGGAACAGGACCTTTTTAGGCATCCAATATTATTCTCTTCTCCCCTTGCTCCTTCCTTCCTCTCGCGTTCTCTTCGTCTTCCGCTTCCACTCCCTGTCGCAGCATCGACTGCTCTTGTCAAGCTGCCTGGTTCCTGATCGATAGTCTCCCCTTTAGTCTGCCGGGCTGGCTTGACATGGTCAATCATTGCCGATTGATCGAATCAAGCCTTGCCCCCTTCTTTGTTTCATATATGTCTCGTCCACTTTTGTCACTCTAAGGACCATGTTCTCGATCGCTGCTGCCATATCGGTGGGCTCCAGTATATTCTTCACCCTAGCCCTGCTCACCATCTCCGTCCTTGTCCTGCTCCTCCTCCGACGCTTTCTTACACTGCGAGCTACGCCGGCATATTTGTCTATACCAGTTTTCCTTGCACTCGCCCTCCCCGCCAGTGTAGTCCTTCTAGTCCCGATTGACTTAGCTTCGAGCTCCCGTGATGGTGGCGGTCCGAAAGCGATCTGGCTTCCCCAGCGCCTTCTCCTGGTTTCCTGGCGCATCGCTTACTGGCTGATCTTTGCCCTAACATGGTATGCCCTGGATACGGTTTTAAGCCTCAGTACCTCAATTGTAGCTAACTTTCGGCTCATGTGCAGGGCTATCCTTCCCTTACTTGGTGAATACATCGATTCCGGATATCGCGATGCTAGAAGCCGCATCCAATATTCCGTCCGTTCCAATGCGCGGTACCAGATGATTGTTCTCGGCTGTGCGACAATCGGCTTGATCTATATCTCCATCCAAAATGGCTTCGAGTTCTCCACGATCAAAGCTCTCGTCATGGCCCTTGCGTATGTCTGGGGTCTCGTCCTTGCGATCTACCTCATGGGTCACGGTCTAGTCTCCATTCCTCGAACTTTGTTCCGCAATGCCAGTGCAAGTGGCAAGTTGAGGAGGCTCCAGGCACATGCACCGTTGCTGCACGACCGTCTGATGGACGCCATCAACGATCTAGAGAGCCTTGAGGCTCAGGTAGCGCAGCTACAGCATCGGAAGACAGGGACTGCACGCGATTTCCAGGACTGGATAGAAGAACTCGCCGAGACGTCGACTCCCCCAGAGCTTCGGTCTGGGCTTCTCGAGTCCGTCAGCAGCTCCGGCACCGTTCCAGCTGTGATAACGGAGCGTTACCTGGCGGACTTGACAAGGCGCCTTCAGCGAGCGAGGCATCGAAAAGCCCGCTTTGTTGATGGGTGGGATCGACTGATTTTGACCGCTGGCGATCTTCAAGCGATCATGAATTCGTCCGCATCTGGAAAGCTGGAGTTCAGCCACTATTCCCAGCGATCTAATTCGTTCCTTCCCAAGATCCTTACACCTCGCATGCGGTATCAGTTGTATGTGACCATTTATCCGAACTTACGACTAGTTTTGGGTGCGCTGTTTGCGGCTGCTTCAGTCTGTGTCGTCTGGTCCGAGTTGATCAAATCGATAGCACCCCGGCTGTCAGTGGTAACCCTGTCGATCGTCTCATACCATGATGCCGCTACACCGATCGGGTTCGGACGACAAGTGGTTGCTTCCATGTGGCTGTTGTATATGTGCTCTGCTGCGTTGGTTGGTGTCAACGATGCCAAAGTATGGGGGAACCGAGCGCTAGTCCGCCGAAACACATACGGAGAAAGCGCATGCTGGTATGCTGGGCTGGTTGCAAAGCTCACCGTACCTATCGCATACAACTTTTTAACGTTTCTACCTAAAGACGTCCAAAAGAGCACTACATTTTACCAATTCCTTGGCCAATGGATTGTTCTCACTCCGCTGGGTCAGGGCTTCGATTACTTCTTCCCTGTGTTCATCCTAATTCCCGTCGGGGCCACTCTGTTCAACCTCTACGGTCGTGTGAAGAACATCTGTGGGTTTGGCCTTTTGGAAGAAGATGATGAAGACCTTGAAAACAACCCTAGTGGGTACGGAATCGGTGGTTGGCGAGAAGGCCGAGAACTGATTGAGCGGGAGTTGAATGGCCTCGGCTCGCTCGGACTTTCTGCACGCAACGCACGATCTCCTCGACAGGTAGTTAACGCTGATGGAGATACGCAGGCATTCTCAACCTCCCGCACGCCTCTTGTCGAGGCCACGCTGCCGTCACGGTCTACGCGAAGTGCTGTTGTCACCTCTTCATCTGTCGAAGAGGATGAAGAGGAGAACTTTTTTCAGTCTTTTGCGCACCGTGTGAGAAACACCATTGAAACGGCCAGTCGGCCACAGTGGCTTCAGGGCGATTCGTTCCAACTGCCCCGGTGGATGAGCAATGACGGCAGTAATGATGGGAGCAGTGGCCTCGGGCGATGGTTCGGCGGCCGTCCTGCCAATGGCGGAGTGCGCATATAGCCAGGTTTGCGTGATCGGTGCATTGCAGTAGCATTATAGACATGACTCACAGTATGATACTTTTTAATATATTATATAATAACGGCCATCATTGGCATCCCAATTAGGGTGGTAACAAATCCAGCTTTTTGTTAGGCCTATTGCGTCTCAAAGTCCTTAGCAGCGCTGATGCATTGCGTCTTCCGTAAGCCATGGTTGTGAACAAGGATCTTAAAAAAATCTTTAAAAAAAAATAACTAGAGAGAGTACTAGCCATAAGGCCCATTAATATTATTAGCACGAGATTAGAAATGCAGGGATCCGTCGGCGTGGTTATCAGCTGCCAGTGGTTGCCGGTTACTAAGGTTATCTACTACTACTACTATAGTTAACTTGAGGTAGGTACGTCACTAGACGAGAATACATTATGGTATATACAGAGTACTCGATAGTAGATACTATTATGATTCTCCCAATTTTTATCCGAGGCCTCATGCCCATTGCAACACCAGCCCATATTGAACCTTTTGCATAGATATGTAAGGATTCCTGTTTGCAATCCAGTGGAGTTTGATTGATTTTTAATTCTTTGTCAGAACACGAATGTTTGCGTGTTTGCCTCAAACGTCAGGTGTGGTGTCACTGGTGTGGCTTATGCGTGGCTGAACTGTGGCTGGGTAGGGACTGACTCCGAAAAAAGTTGCGGAAATGACAGACTGTTGGAAACGTGAGGCCACCGTTTTACAAGGCTGAGGCTGTCTCCGCCTTGGAATACAAATAATCCGAGCTTCCATGCTCTCTCTCGATCCATGACCCAGCTGCTTCCACACGTTTCCCAGGGCTCTCTGGGTGAGACGTGTGCCATCTACCTGGATTACATCACCGCCAGCCTGCCCTCTTCGTTACACTCTCTCCACCATAAATTCGTCACGCCCCTCATTTCACGTCCCGCATCTGCATCCCCTCTTCTGCGCGCCCTAACTTTCCCGCTGGACTGGGCCTCCACCTATACAGACGAGAACAACAAAGCGCCTGTCTTCCTGACCCTCGTTGTCTGCGTGATTGCGCTCGTGGTCATGTCTTGGCGCAACCTTTGGCGCCGCCCCTCGCCTCCCTACAGCAACAATGACCGCTATGCCTATCTAACACCGGACGGTATCGTCGACCCTCCTTCTGGGCACGGAAGGAGAGAGGACGACGGCTTGGAGCCGGATAAGCTCATCCTCAACCACCGCAAAGTCACATACGAGCTCCACTTCCCGCCGTACTCGATCAACGACGGTGCCTTGACCATCGGTCAGTTGAGACACAGCGCCGCCGAGGTTACGCACACTGCGAACCCAGATCGCATCAAACTACTGTATAAGGGCAAACTCCTAGATGATGACACATTGGCGTGCCGCTTGGAGGGCCTGAAACAACACTCAGAGATCCTCTGCGTCGTGTCGGAAGTGCCGTCCGGAGCTCGAACACCTAGCGACCTCTCAGATGCGGAACGGACAAGTGAGGACATGATTCGCCCCCAATCGAGCATCACCGAAATTGCCCCGAAACCAGAAAAAAAATCCAAGCGCAAGAAGAAGAGTAAAGGGAAGAAGAAGAAGTCCGCCACCAACTCCGATGACGACGGCGAAGCTTTCACGCCAACAGAGCTCAAGCCTCCTCCCCAACCCCCTCGACCTACCTCCTCTTCCGGCGGCCGCTCCTCATTGCCGCCCCCAGCACCAAACCTCGGCTCCTTCCCCACGCCTCTTGATCAAGTCTTCGGCCTAGCCTCATATTTCCGCAAAGAGCTCGCCCCGCTATGCAATAGATACATCACGGACCCTCCAACAGACGAGAAAGCCCGCGACTTTGAACACAAGAAACTCGGCGAGGTAATTCTGGCCCAGGTCATCCTCAAAGCAGATGGCATCGATATAGACTCCGAGGAGACTCGAAATGCACGCAGGGCGCTCATCAAGGAAGCACAGGCTGCATTGAATAGTCTGGACGCGGTGAATAAGTAGACATCTCCTTTACAATTGGCAATTGACACTATTTTCTACTAAACCCTTCGTTTCTTCTTATCTGGCTATCTATCTCGCCATTCCATTTCCCTGGCCATACTACCTACCTACTTTCATGAACATGATCTTATTTTCTGGCATGCATTTGTCCGTGTGTATGTACTTGAGGGTCTGAGTTTTGGAGCGAGGATTCAAGGTCAGTTTTTTTTTAAATTAATCTGTCTGGGAAGGGAAATAGATTTGCTTCCGGCTACTAGAGCTTTACTCAAGCCTACATTATTACATACCACACTGGCGTTTATACATGATATATGGCCGAATGACTTTTACGAAGTGGGCGACAGTGACTCTCCATATGTTTCTGAGAAGCCACTTATATGACGATTTGTCCGTAGTCACCGTCTGGCTCGAAGGCCGAGGAACTCGAGCATCGTTGAGTCCCAAATTGGAGGTAGCGTCCATTGATTCTAGGTATTAGTCAAGGCACAATGAGAACCGTGACCACTTGGAGCTCTTATATATATCAGTCGGAAGCAAGGTGGTACATGTCAATTCACTGCCATTTTTATATACATAAGGTTCGCACTATTAGTTATTACATGATCTGATCTATCTATAGCCGAAGTATTCACGCAGTACATAGTCTATAGTCCGAGGCGGTGTCATGAGCGGAGAAACGGATTGATAACCGAACCCGAGCCGACTAGGGGACAATGAAAGAGAGAGAGAGATGGGATGGAATTAAGAGGATTCGAGCGTGGCTAGTTCCCATTCTTGATCTCACCCGCAATCTTCTCAGCGATCATGTAGCACGTGCTTTGCGGGTGCCCCGGTGGGAGCATAGGGAAGATACTTGCGTCGACGACGCGGATATTCTGTAGCCCAATGACCTTGGCCTTTGAATCAACTACCGCGTTCGGATCGCTGGAGTCGCCCATTGCACATGTCCCTGAGGCGTGCCAAACAGGCACGATCGTGGAGCGGACGAATTCAAGGATTTCTTCGTCGGTCTGGACGTCGGGGCCGGGTCGGTGCTCTTCGCCAATGGTGATGCCCGTGCCAGCGAAAGCCTGCCGGGCACGTTTTACCGCTGCAATTGCTACTTCCTGATCGGCTGGATGGGTGAGGTAGCCAAGGTCGATAGCGGGGGCATCTGCTGTGTTGGAACTCTTGATGGAGATGGATCCGCGAGAAAGGGGAGCAACGAGCGCAGCGCCAATGGTGCCATAGTTGAAGCCGTCTCCGAGGTTCTGATCGTCAGCGCTGTGCCAGCCATCCAGGATACCGTCCAAGCCAAGGTACTCGACTTCAGGCCAGTCTGATGGGAAGGTGTCGAGGGCTGCGCGCGTGCTGTTGGTGAAGTGTTTGCGGAGGGTCTGAGGGATCTTCTCCCATCCCAAAACTCCAAATCCGGGGGCCGTTAAGGGTCCCTTCTGCAAGGTGTACTGCACAAGAGCTTCCGCTGCTGCGGCCAAGTCATTCACCAGTCGACTTGCCGTGACGACGTTGACGCGGTTAACAACACCGAATAGAGCATGGTCCCAGAGGTTCTGTCCAACTCCTGGGAGATCCTTCACAACGTTAATTCCAAGCTTCTGTAAAGTGGGCTTTGGCCCAACTCCTGAGACCATTAATAGTTGTGGTGACTGGAATGCACCAGCAGAGACAATAATTTCCTTCTTCGCGGTCAGAGTGTACGGGATGCCCAGGGTCTCCACCTTGACGCTCGTGGCCTTGGTTCCACTGAAGTTGATCTTCTTCGCAAGAGTATGTGCATAGACCTTAAAGTTCAACTTCAAGAGCATTTCACCGAGGAAGCTTGTCTTGGACGAGCTTCGGGATTGGCCCTTGGGGTCAACCGTTGTAGCCGCCCACGCTGAACCATTAAGGCTGCCAGAGTTCATGTCTTGCCCCGGGAGGATACCAATTGACTCTAAGCCAGTCTCAACGTAGGTGTTGAATGGGGACCCAAAGTTAGGCCACGTAACTTGAAGGGGACCCTTGAGGCTATTATCAAAGGCAGCTGCGTTATAGACCACGCTTGCATTCGTGTCCCGCTTGGTCATATCGGGCTCGGTGACAGTGCAGCTCCTCTTGAAATACGGCAGCACCGAGTCCCAACTCCAAGAGTCATCGCCGGTGATATCTGCCCATTGATCGTACGAATCCTTGGTACCACTGTCAAAGTTAGTATCAGCTGTCGCTAGAGCTCCCGGACTCAAACTTACCGGTGGTAGACCATAAAGTTGCGGGCAGAAGTGCCTCCAAGAGTCTTTCCCCTAGCATAACGGAGAACTCGATCATTGGCAGCCTGATCACTATATTAGTCCCTATTAGAATATTTCCGTACATCAATGCAGACTCACAGTCAAGGGCTCGGCGTCCATGTTCCAATCAATCAACATGCTGTCGTCAGAAGGATCTGTGCCGGTATTCGCAGCAGCGGCGAAACCGGGGATGATGCTCATCATTCCTCCTTCGATTTCGTAGTGACCACCTGCTTCAACCACAGCCACGGTCACTTTCGAGTTCTCAGCTAGCCGGGCTGCGATAGCAAGGCCAGAAGTACCACCACCGACTACAACATAATCATAGCTCCACGAGATTCCAGGGACACCAATGTTGAATAGACCCAGTGAGGGGCTAGCAAGGTAAGCGAGAGATAGAAGAGCGCTCCTTAAGAACGTCATGATTAAAGATGGCAGCTCAATTGAGCTATAGTTGCCGAACTACACAGTGTGTAACCAAGTGACGATAATAAACTCAAAGGAGTGGCAGGCTTGGTCAAGCCTCTGTCATCAAACAAAAGTGGAAACAAGCACGAAACTCAAAAAGCAAGAAACGAGGGTCGAGGGATCGTGAAGGAAGGAAAAATGGAAGGAAGAAGAAGACAGGCCTCTTGTTATAGGTTACCTCGCAGGCTGCGCGCGGCGCCCCTGGAAATATCGCTACACAAGCCGGAGGAGGAGAGAAGCCCGCCACCATTTCTCTGAGGCCACTATATCGGCCTTCCAAGTCCGCGAGCGATGCCGACTCCTCATTTCCGACCACTGGGTGGAATGATTCTCTTTTCCAAACTTGGAGCAGAGCCCGACTGGTGTTCAAGCTATACCTAGCACATCATAGTCGATCTGCCAGGAGGGAATTATTTCCAGCGTTTATAGCCAAGGCCCCGCGAACCGAGCCAATTATGTTCCAGGGATACACTCTTTGACACGAGGAAGTTGCATCTTACTCGGGTGGCTGTTCTGTTTTCCTGGTGCCTGGCACGAGACTGGGCTGAATTGTTTCTCATCTCCGCGAAAGCTATTGTTCTTGATTCTTGAATCCATTGGCTTTAAGCAAGTCAGACCGGCAGGGTCTCCATGGACCATTCATTAAATGAAGCGGAATGATTGCCATGGGAAGAGGCTGGGAGGGGTTGCGAGGCCTTCGCCAGGTTGTCACCATTGTTCCTTAATCCCTTCCATATTAGTCTTTGCGTTTGAATCGAATTCTTCCCCCACGGCTTACGGCTCTCTGATATCTAGATGAGAAGGTAATTGACACGGTCCTTTACGACGTCGATGGGTATGGTCCTGCAGCGCAGACAATGATGCTTCGCGGAAGAGGGGTCCTTGGGGAAGTTTCTCCGAAGCTGTGTCTGATAGTCTGACTCTCCCATGCACTCCACTCGAGTATTTGCCACACTTCCATAGTCTGAAGGCGGAGATACATGAATCCCTCAGAAGCGAGGTGGAGGATAGATTGGATCGAGGATGCGGAATGGTCATGGACCCTGAGTCAGTGGGCCAAATGCGGGTTAGCCCAGGGCCGAAAGGATCACACTCGGCCTCGTTTACAGTCTTCATCTGGACAGGCCCAATGATCGTATTTCTCGTTTTCATCCTCATTCACTGAATTCAAGTGCTAGTGGCTTGGGAAAAGAAAAGTGGCAAGACACTTTGTTGTTTCAGCTTTATATCGCTAATTGAGGCTGTAGAGTTGGCTTGAAATCCTTTCACTCAGCATTCACACAGGACATATCATGCACTGAGAATGTTCCATGTAAATATGTTGAGGAGGGAATAAAACTGGAATCGAGAAGGTGATCGATTAGTGCACGCTAGAGTGCAGAGTTTATCCTTTGTCTATAGGCCCTTCACTATCGAGGCCACCACACTCCATCCCCAGCTTGCTTCGATAGGATTTCCCTATTTTCAAGATGGAGGACACAGGATTTTTCTGCATGGGCCTTGCGTTCCTGGAGCCGACATACCGAGCAACCTCTGACTGGGCCAGCCTGAACCTAAATGGCTCTGATGAGACTTGACGTGCATGAAAGTCAGGACTGGCTCTTCATTCTCCGCAACTCCATAAGCTGATCCATTCTGCCATAGAACGCCCGCATTACTTAGTCGAGGCCCTTCCCCAGGATCAGAGTGGGCAGTCCCACGTTCGTTGCCATCTCTTGTTTCTGTAGTGCTTGCTCCACCAGCACCCAGCGCCAACATGGCGACCCCTACCTTCGAGGATATACTGAGCTGGCCCGAACCAAACTATGACAATCCTCACGAGCCATTAGACCCCGTAATTTACGGAGTTAACATCCCGTTGATGGTCCTGATGACGGCCTTCATTGGAGGGAGGTTCCTTTCGCGCACATATCTTGTGCGCAATGCGCTCGGGGCCGATGACTGGACAATGCTGATAGCTTACGTGAGTGCTAAAGCATGTAGGCACTCCGTAACAAGCCCAATGCTAATTCTTATCGAAAGGTCTTGGCAATGGCAATGTCATCATGTCAGCTGGTGGAACCCACGTACGGCATTGGGCGCCATCTTTACGACGTCAGGCCCGAGTGGTATCCTCATCTTGGAAAGGTCAGTTCTTCTTTCTCACCAAGGGAATTATCTGGCTAACCTTCCTCTCAAGTTGACTGTGGCTGTTCAAGCCATCTTCGCGCCATGCTCCGCACTCACGAAGATTTCGATATGTCTGACTTACCTGCGCCTTTTCCCTTCGAAGACAAACAAGTGGTTCAACTATATCTCAATAGCCATTTTGACGGGATTTGGAATATCGACAACGGTTGGGATGCTGGTTCAATGCATGTAAGTCTAGAAGGAAGCCCCCCGGGGTAGCCTGCATTGACGCGACCTAGACCTCTTTCCGATATCTGGGTAGTTTTCAAGCCATATAGTCAAAAACAGTGCATCGATTCCAAGAAATTTTTCATTGCTGTCGCCGCCATGAACAGCATAACAGATTTTATGGTTTACCTCTGGCCCATTCACTATCTCTGGAAGGTGAAGCTTAGTCTGCACAAGAGGGTTGGGTTGATCGTTTGTTTCGGCGTTGGGGTCTTGTACGTGAAGTCGCTCCAATAGAACTTTAGCTGTGCTGACACTAAGTCCAGGATCTGTATTGCAGGCATCATCCGCATTACCTGGCAGACCAAATTTGCACGTTCCTGGGATCAGACTTGTAAGTGCTCCGGTCTGAACTTGCCTTTTCTAGACGCTGACTTGACTCCAGACAATGGCGCCATCATTTTCATTATTGTCGGCGTCGAGTGCAATCTTGGCATTGTCTGCGGCTGTCTCCCAGGTGTCAGGCCGCTAATGTCTAAGATCTTCCCCGGATTGACTAGCTCAACTTTCAACTCTGGTCGGGGGAAAAGTAGCCATGTACAGATCACCTCCGGAATGAGGTCGGGGAATGAATTCCAGGACCTACATTCGATCCATGTCAGAAAGGATGTAGAGCTTTCCGTCGTGAATAAATCCGCAGACGAAAGATGGGATCGGCCACAAAACCCGGCTGATAGGAGTGATAGTGAGGAATGGATCCTCCGTCCTTGATCGTAGACCATCTCCTTCTTGAATTGATTCGCCTTTGTGGATATACCCAAATGGAGATGGCTATCTAGCATTGGTGCGAAGGGCCTGTTATAATATATGTTAACTGATTCATGAAGCTCTATCTGAAGAGGAATCAAGCATTCTGAGAACACTGACGACATTTCTGACGTCTGTAGATTTTAGTATTGGGCTTTGTTGGATCTGAAGACTTTCCGCAGTGGCGACAAAACAGATCAGCCATCGCAGTTTGCGATAGATTAACGCCTAGGTTCCTTTCAAATAGAAGAAACAGGAATTCCTATTAGCCTTTCTGGTCCATTTAATTTCATTGTTGTACGGCTTCTATTAGCAATGAGTATTGAATAATCTGCTCGTTGCTTGTGGGATGGGAGTTGGAGCTGTTGATTTGCGTTGGTCCTGCCATAAGTCTATCGTCTACACCTTGCAGTGTTGAGGACTTTTTATCCTGATGAAATGCATCATGATGGCAAACGACAACCCAATCGCGTACCCTGTTGATGAATATTCGCTGGAGTTGCATCTCGATAGACCCCCAGCCAGGATATTGAAAGCAAAAGGGCTGCAACACGGAGTGAAGCACGATCATGAATGGGTCTCTGGGATTAGCAAATGCGGCCGCAGACTGTTCATTGGTATTCGTATCTAGCCAAGCAGGTTTTGTTTCATCTTCTCGAATAAGTCAAGGATTTCCCACAGAGGGTGAGTTCGCATAACCGTCTGGACATGGAGAGCCGGGTATATTGTAGCAATAAAGGCCACTGACGGGAAAGTCGGGAAATCCAAACAGAAGCACCATGCGAGCCGGAGACAAGGCCATAAAGTTTGAAGCCGCTGGATGAGTGGATCTCCACTGGACAAAGAAATTGGCGAATAGATACACATCGTAGTAGACCCTGGAACTTGAAGAGTTTGCAAGAAGCTTGTGGTAACGAGGGGAACCTCAGGTGCTGGCTAAAGATCTATCCTGACAGGAAGTGCACCTATTTTAGAAAACGATCTCTCAATTTGATATGAGAGGCTTCTTCTGCGGCGATTTGAACCCCTGGAATGCGTGGAGTTAAATAGAGAAGGATGATTGCGCTTGCAGATCATCATTCGTTGATAACGGTCGGTAAAGTGTTCCACTGCCCAACTGACAGCCATTGCAGCGGCGACCTGTCATATTGCTCGGAGCACGACTGGCAATACTTCCTTTTTCTTGTTGTAGCATTGATTTGTGAGACATCACTCACCCAGGGGACCAATATTTGGCCGCACATGGCTGTCCGGATGGTCCCAGACTGACGGGAGTGCGATCTGCTTTGCGCCTCTCCTCAACCGGCGCTGCGATTGGCTCCCTGAGCAGTTGAAGTCTGGGCTGTTGCGGCCGGGGAAGGGAGGTTGTTGAGACTAGCTGTCCGCTAGGCTGAGTACAGTAAAGGGTGGCTAGTTAGTTCGTGATAGTCTCGACGAAAGCAAGTGAGTGATTCTTTGTGCTGCAGCGCTTTCCCTGCCTGCTTTTCCATCTCTTCGCCTCCTTCTTCCTTTGCTGCGGCGTCGAGAATCTCAACGATTGCCGTACAATATTCTAATCTTGCTGGCAGTTGTGTCTGGATTCAGCTCCACTTTCAATATTCACTTCTCAGTCACTCTTTGGATTTCTTTGACTTCACGCGGCTTCTCGCAGGGCAACGCTCCAGCCAGTCCCGTCCCGCCTTCAGCTTCTCTCCCTCACTCCTTTTCCGCGTCCTCTTTTCCAGTCTCCTCCCCCTCTTCTCCTCTTCGCCTCTCCCGACTGCATTTTTCTTCTCTCTGATTCATTTCCCTTCTTGCGATTTCATTTCTCTAGCTTCTTTAGCCCCATCATTATTTAGTATTTACTCAGCGACCCCTCGTCCACTCATACCCTTCCTTCGACCGAGCCATATCCACGGTACGACCCGTCGGTCCCTCAAATCCTGGCCAAACCGCAACGGCAGTTCAAGCAGTACCAAAGAAACTGGAAATCTCCACTTTTCCTCCTATTTACAAATTCCTTTTTCTGGCGACTTTATTTTCGGCTCTCCGCCTCCTCATTCTACCGCACATTCTCCCCGGAAGTTGTCGTTGGAGAATACAGGTACAGCCTCCTCCTTTCGCCCCCGCCCTCGCATATCGCATACATAGTCACGTCTGCTTGGGTCGGCAAGGCGAACACGATCTTTATTGGCACGGCGTTGCTCAGTAGGATGGCCTGATCGGGCAAACGGGACCTAGGGGCACTCGCTTTCATCACTCCTCGACCTCACCGCACACCCTATACACTTCCCGATTCGCCAGCTGGTCTGGTGTTCTTTCTTTGAACCTATATTCGCTTGCTAGCTGCTGGAATGGCGGGCACTGCTACTGCTACGTATTCTGCAGATGTTTGGACGTCGGCTAGCAGCGTAGATGCCAGTCAGCAACAATGGGAGTTTTCCGTCCCTGTCAATCATGATGTAAGTTGGGGGCCGGGTTTTGAGGTGTTTCCCGTGTGTTCCATGGCCATTGACATAGGCTGACATACTTAAAGAGCAACAACAGTAGCAGCAGGCAGCGCTCCAAATCCCGAACATCCCGTGATGCAAAATCCAGAGACCGCGGTTCAAAGGGCTCTCGCAGTTCCTCCATGTCTAGACACGCCTATGACCGAACCCATTATACATCTCGAGGACGGCCCGATGCAAGCCTTGGCCGCGAGGAAATTGAAACTAAAGGGGCGCAGGAGGGCGGCAACACACCTCACATGAACGGAACCGTCAAAAAAGGCGACATGAAGGATGGTACCGGCATTCAGCTGAACAATTTGAACGAGGAGAATTGGATTCACCGTGATAAACTCGCGCGCATTGAAAGTGAGGAGCTACAGCAAGCTGCAATTTTGTTTCAACGCCGACCTGGGACTGGGAGCACCAGGGCCGGACGCGGTAGAAGCCGCGATCAGCAACATGGTAGCATCAGTGGAACTACTGCAACCACGCCTGCGCCAACCGAACCACTCGAACCATGGCCGGATCTTCAGGAGGACCAGAAGAAGCAGAATCAAGAGAACCGGGCCATGTCTCCAGGCCCTGACCAAGACCGTAGCGATGAGGAACGGCAGCACTGGGACCTTCGCCGGCCGGAAGAGATTGCGGCGGACTTGGAATTTAGTGCATCATACATGTACCGCAACCCTGGGCTCCGGAAGAGTTCTTCTCGAATTCCTATTCCAACGGCAAGCCCCGCTCCCCTTTCTCCAGATCAGATCGACCGTGAATTTTTCACGCCACGTTCACGGGCACCGACAAATGAAGAGGAGGGATCTCCGTCAATTGCGATGCCCCGTAGAGCTAGTGAGCCGCTTACAATAGACTCCGCTTCCACTTCTAGCCCGCCTAGCGACAGTCGACCTGGTAGCCGGGGCGTGCAGACGTCTCAGAATGCGGCGGCCAAGAAGATTCCTGCGAAACCTAGTTCAACAAACAGAAAGACGTCTGCTCCCAATCCTAAAAAGACGACGGCATCCCGGAACCGGGCTCCGTCGAGTAACAATACTCAGCGTCCCACAACCAGATCAGGTGAAATCCGTCCCAGTACAGCAGCCAACCGCCCCGAAGGCGACCCTCCATGGCTGGCCACCATGTACAAGCCCGACCCGCGACTTCCCCCTGACCAGCAAATCTTGCCTACCCATGCGCGGAGAATACAACAAGAGCAATGGGCCAAGGAGGGCAAAACTCCTACAACATATGATCGTGAATTTGCGCCACTTGCAATCGCGTCCGACCCAGTCCCTGTTCAAGACAAGGCTGAGAAGGAGACGGAAAAGCCGCGGGAACCCGGGCCGCTGAAGCCAGAGGGACTCGGCCTACACTCCCTGCCGAAGAGCCCAGAACCGGGAACTAGACCAGGTACAAGCACAGGGTACAGCCCGATGCCGAAGCTACAGGAGACCCCTCCCCTTGGATTGAACCCGAGATTCCAGACCTCTGTCACAGCACAAGGCCCGCCTCCTGCAGCAGACGATAAAGTTGAGAAGGGCTGCGGCTGTTGCATAGTGATGTAGTCTCAAGACATCCCACAAAAAGAAAGCATTCATTCCCGGAAGATACCTTTGGCCGTTTGAAACTCTTATTTCACTTGTTCATTTTCAGCGTTTAGGGAAGGTCGGTGTTTCGAGTTGTTCGACTTCTTGTCCTAGATGTTTTCTTATTTCTTCATATTCTGCCCTCTTTTGCTATCTCCTACCTACATCATTCAACGATGGCACCCAGTCATGCCAGCTCATTCCTTGTACGATTCCTGCATTCGATACCTTTTCGCTACTCGTCTATTAGATGGGGCAACAGACTACAAATCAATTTTCTAGGAATATCCCTGCAGCTCGCGCTGCTATTAATTGATAGAGATTCCTGATCGTTCCATTATTGTCTAGACTCGGCGCTGATATAAGGATAAGCGGCACCATTCCCGGCGGCGCAAGAAGCTAAAAGCAGCACTGCTAGTGATCCGTAATCATTTCCGCCGGCGCTTGCGCCGAGGCCACCCCCATTCATTCTCTGCCCATTTATTCCAAGGTTTTGCCCGCGGATTTGTCGCTCTGGAATCATCTGCCATTGCGTGCTCCTTTGCTATTAGTAACCCCTCTTTCGTCATTCTCACTCAGCCGTCCACTACTACTCCGATATTTACCCCTCACTACCACCTTTTAAACTCTCTTTTGCATACAAATACCTGGGCATATCCCAGTCATCAGTTGCCCATCATTGCTTCCATATTTCGCCGACTTTTCAGCTCTTTTGCTGCCCCCACACCCGCCAACATGTCCGCCGCAAAACTTAAGGCTCAGTCCATCATCGACGAGAACGGCGTCGGTATGTCAACCTTGTCCCTTTGGTTTACTTCTACTAATAGATCTTCCTTCTAGTGGTATTTAGCAAGAGTTATTGTCCATATTGCAAGGCCAGCAAGAGCCGTCTCACAGAGCTCGGCGCAAAGTACGAGGTTCTTGAACTCGACCAGATCGGTACGTCTATTCCAGCCGAAAATCCTCTGCCATTACAAAAAAAAAAAAAAGAAAAAAGTTCGCGCCTTCAAAATTAAGAACAAACCTAGCTGACAATTCTTCTGTACAAAACAGCCGACGGCG
The DNA here is from genome assembly GCA_027569055.1 of Aspergillus baeticus. Lineage (NCBI taxonomy): Eukaryota > Fungi > Ascomycota > Eurotiomycetes > Eurotiales > Aspergillaceae > Aspergillus > Aspergillus baeticus. Next base: position 282,525 of record JAPDEI010000040.1, read on the forward strand.
CTGCCATCCAGGACGCCCTCCAAGAGATCTCTAACCAGCGCACCGTCCCCAACATTTACATCAACCACAAGCACATCGGCGGAAACTCGGATTTGCTGGGAAAGAAGGAGAGCGAACTGGTTGCGTTGCTGAAGGAGGCTGGTGCTCTCTAAGCGTGTTACGATGTGCGCGGCGATTGATCTCAGACCGTCATAATCCGCGCGAGGTAGAACAGGATGTCTATACTTTGAATATATAATCCGTTCAAATTATCTGCTGCCGTATTTGCGCTTTGTTTTCGTGTAGGGCTCGTTGCGACGACATCATTGTTGCTCTTTATGGCCTAGCAAACAAGGCTGTCGAGAGATGCAAATGTTACTCGCATTAAGAGCTTTGAACCGTGTATATATGAATATACATTGTAGGGGAGAAGACTATAAATACATAAATTACAAGACCTTCTGGACAAGAGTCCCGACGGGCCGCTCAACAACGCCCATCACTCCGTCAACCACAGACTTCCGCGCATCCTCACTCGAGACATTCTTGCCAGCCAGGTAGTTCAGCCAAACCAACCGACTAACCCGCTCATCCGCAACACGGCCCATAAATCGCCACGGCTGTGCGGGGTCCGCGCCGAACAAGGCATCAAGTTCACCGCGCTCATTCCGCAGCAGAAGCAATGTCTGGCCCTTGGGCACGTTCTTGCGCTGGCCGCCACCAAAGAGCTTCTTGAAGTCACTCATCGCGGAGCCAAAGGCTTCGTCTTCGAATTCTGGGGGGTTTGACAGAGTATGCTGGCCTCCGGGGGCAGGAGCTTTAGCCTTGGCGTTCGCCGTTTGGGCGCGCGCCGTGATACCCCGCACCCAGCCGTCGCGCAAGTGGATGAAGTCTGTGTTTCGTGTAGGGACGATGCGGAAAGCGGTGCGGAGGCCGTTAGCCTTTATTATTACGTTCCAGGCATCCTCGCCCTTTGCCTCGTCGAGAAGGAGCTCCTTCAGTCGCTGGCGCTCGGTGGAAACCAGTGACGTAGCGGATGTAGCTCCGACGGGGTTTGCGATAACCTGGTCCTCCTCGTTCGGCGGGTGAACGGCCGTCTCAACGAGACGTCGCTGCAGCTCCGAGATATCGGACTTGGCAACATATAATCCGACGACGTAGACCTGGATCTTCAGGAAAGAAACGGTGCGCACGCCCAGTCCCAGGAGCTGGTACTCGTCTTCGTCCTCGGCGCCGGTCGCGACAGGGATCTCATCGCCAGACGCAAGTGTAGCAGAAGTCTGCTGGTATCTCGGCAACCGAATCGTCGACGGGAAAGTCGGGATCGTGCTCGTCCCCGTCGCGACCTCCTCCGCACCATCCTGTCCCTGAATCCGGATAACAGAGGGGCTATGCGGGAACCCCCCTGGGCCTTCCAATTTTATCCCTGTAGCATTATTCTTCGTCTCGCTCTTCCCATCGGCGGTCTCCTTCGACTTTGTCGCTTCTAACCCGAATGCATCGAGCTTAATCACACCATACATAGCTACCGCGCACGTAGCAATACCAGCGGCGGAGATGATCATAGACCGCCGGTACTTGGCAACATCCTGCTCATTGGCGCGCGTAGCTCGCGCATTTCCACCTGTTCGTAGGGGATTGCTCTTCGGCGCGGAGCGGAGCGGGTTACTCGTGGATAGGTATCGGTTTGCTGTTCGAGTCGAGCGGAGGTAGTGCTGACGGACACATTGACCGCAGGCGCGCTGGACCGACAGGGGTGTTTTCATCGCCATTCTGCGGGCGATTTGTGGAGGTTGTTGCTCTGTTTCTCGTGCGAGAAACACAAGTTGTATGGGCTGATGTCACACAGGAACAAACCTGTGGTTCACGTGACCTTGGAATAAGTTGTCGTGTTATTGGGTGGTTTTTGCAGTTGAATTGATAGTCTTATTGACTGGATATTATTGTTCTTCGTGATTCCAGATTGATATTTCAATATATAGAAATCAGACATGTTAGCCTAGGACGTGATGTTGTTCATCGCCCGAATAGCCTGCACTCCAATATATGTTGCCACAAAATTTGCTTTTTTCCCTCTTTGGTCCAAGAAAAAGGGATAAATTTACCACATGAATCGTGAGCTAGGGAAAGTAAAGGATATGCTCTATGATTTGTCTGCAATTTGGATGCGAAAACACGCTACATCGGTGTCGCAGGGCGCGATTATCGCTCGCTCTCCACTTCATTCTATGGGAAATACCACATAAAATGGATGCAACGCCACTCCCGGAGTCTACCACTTCAATTGCTTCGATATAGATATACTTCTCGCCTGGTTGATTACAAAAATTTATAGAACAATATGGTTCGCATAGAGAAGAAACCCTGGATCGAGACTCCTCTGATCGAGTCTGCTTCCTTGTCGAAGACAGCGGGATGGTAAGTACTACAATACCCCTTGGTGGCAAATCCACTAAGACCTCGATTCAGCAGAGTATTCTTGAAGCTCGAGTTATTGCAGCCGTCTGGTTCATTCAAAACTCGGTATGGCCCTTCAATACCTCTTTGTACCGGCTTTTGAGGAAAGCACATCTAACCCACCGCAGAGGAATCGGTAACCTCATCCGCAACGCGCTGCAAGATCCAGCCAATGCAGGAAAACAACTGCATTTCTTCAGCTCCTCTGGCGGGAACGCTGGTCTCGCAGCCGTACATGCCGCAAGGGACCTTGACTCTCCCTGTACAGTTATCGTGCCGCACTCAACAAAGCCCATGATGATCCAGAAGCTGCGGGACGCCGGCGCAACAGATGTATTCCAGCATGGAGACAGCTGGTTCGAGGCCGATACGCATCTCCGGAAGACGTTTATCGAGGGACAGGACATTGACGCTGCGAGGAAGAGAAACATATATGTTCCCCCATTCGATCACCGGGAGATCTGGCAGGGGGCTGCGACGATGGTTGATGAGATTGAAAGGCAGATGCCAGCTCGGGAAGGAGATGGGTTCCCAGCAGATGTTGTTATTTGCAGTGTTGGCGGTGGCGGACTTTTCAATGGTATTATTGAGGGGCTGGGTCGGCATATGCAGTCGAAACCGAATGGGCCGAAAGTCCGTGTTCTCGCTGTTGAGACGAAGGGAGCGGATTCACTGGCCCTTGCGCTTAGAGAGGGGACTCTGAAGCCGCTCCCAGCCATCACGTCCCTTGCGACATCGTTGGGGGCGCTGCAGGTTGCGCCGCAGACACTAAAGAATGCGCAATCGCCTCCGGCTGGTGTGGAGGTCTCGAGCGTTGTCGGTTCAGATGCGGAGGCTGCTCGCGGGTCAATTCGTCTCGCCGACGAGGCCAGGCTACAGGTGGAACTGGCTTGTGGGATCAGTGTCGAGATCGGCTCGTCAGCGACGAGATTGAAGGAGCTTGTTCCTGAGCTTACGCCTGAAACTCGGGTTGTTATCATTGTCTGCGGTGGGAGCAATATTACTGCGGAAATGCTTGCTCAGTATCGTGAGAAGCTGCAGGGAGGGTGGTCTTAGATTTACTATATCGGAATAGATACTTACAATCTATATAACTTCATTTCTGTCTACTTATGCTTGATATGATTCTCACTTTTCCAACCACTCACGCTTGATATATTACCATTTCCAGTTTCCTATCATCCTCTAGCCTTTGCTTCCATCCTAACACCAGTAATAACATAATAAAATGTGATCTTCTTTCTGTCCATATCATTCCATGTTGTAACATTAGGAGTAATCTCCTCTATTTCGTCGAGTCCAAAGTTTTCCAGCCGTGGTTCATTGACAACTTAATCAGCGCTCAGAACGTAGCCTGGGGCGAGCCCAAGCATGACGAAAGACCAATGGCTTATTAAACTGCGGCTCTGTCAATCACTCAAGTACCTGCAGGAAAACCCCAAGCCGTCGCTGCGCCCGCGATGTCATTTTCATTTCGGAGTTGTTGCTATGGCAGTATTACTAAGGAGGCCGGTTCGGGGCGCATGGTTGTCGGATAAGTGAGCCTCTTGAAGCCCTAAATAAGACCCGGCCTTGATTCCCAAGGGAGCATAAAGCTCTTCTCGTGGTACATACCCATGACCATCCACACTCCTAACCTTTACATGTACCTGACAGTAATAATCTTAGATCTCGTGTGCAGTACTAAAGTGCAAGTCGGCAAGAACCCATCTCGTGCTGGCGCTGGGCCATCCTCTGCTCATCGAACACGATCCGGCAGGTTCGTGGGAGGCTGTAATAGAGGATAGAAATGGAGAAAATGAATGCTTGTAAGAAGAAGACCCAAGCACTGGCCTAGTGGCTAAAGATGGCTTTAACTTGCGGGGGATAATGCAACCCTTGCTGCAGCCAATGTAGGGATGGGACCTCAAGGCTTCTTCCAGTATCTGGTCAAGAGAATGAGGATGAATGAGAAGGAACATGTGAGAGGCACCGGAAAATTGCAGTCAGCAATCACTTGAGATTACCAAGTTACGAACTAGCCCATAATCCTTCATCTCACGGAATGTATGGGATCAGAACTATAGGGGTGGGTCGTCGGAGGCCTTGAAGAAGCATAGGGGCTCATCTGATTGGTTGTGAAGAATAAGCTCTCCGCTGAGTAATCGGGGGTGGACCCTAATGGGTTTTACTACAGATCAGAAGGGTTCATCTCGTCAGTGTCTTCGAATGCGACGGGAATTGTTGATCTGCTGTGGTCTAGGATACACCAGAAGCTATATCTATCGCTGAAAGTGCTCCAGTCTCTAGATTGTGCCCCAGTGTCCTGCCATGCCTCCCAAGCGCAAGCCTGGCCGGACAGCACAGCCGCGGAATCCCGCCAAGAAGCAGCGGCGGAGGGCCTGTGATATATGCTTTAAAGAAAAGGTAATCGGATTTAGGATCTCAGAATGTTTCATATTGCGTTGTGGTTCGGCTAATTATCAGGTTCTCCCGTTAAGATAAAATGTGATGCTGAATTTCCGCAATGCAATTGGTGCAAGCATCAGAGTCTCGCTTGCACCTATAACAGGCTTGCCACGTCGAAAGATGCCGGCCTATACTCTGCTGAGAATGCGATTGGGCACGATACAATGTCACTCCATGCATCTACCAGTTCATCTCCAAGAGCAAATAATCTTGTCAAACCTGCCAAGTCTGCCCTGGACGGCATCGCCTACTTCAACGGAGCACACTTGTCCTCCGATACGACTTGGGAGTGGATAGAGGCCCGTACTGGAGAAACCGTCAACTTTGAGAAACTGTATGCGATCGAGCTACCATGGGCGAACACATGCCGCAGCTACGGGAATTTAGGAACAGTGTTCTACCATTAAACTCCCCAGTCGGTCCGTCGTCGAGAGCCATGCCAGGTCATGGTGCACGTCATTCGAAGCCCTAGTCTTTCCTATACTAAGCAAGCGGCTCTTTACTGAGACACTTCATCTCGCCTATAACCCAGAGCAACCATTTGGCTCGGACAGCGCGAAGGCGTGTGTTTACTCATTTTTCTCTTTAGTGACGCTCTTTGGGCTTGGCGACAACTTGCACGAGGCTATAGACTGTGGGTCATATGCTTCGGCTGCCCAAAATTTGATCCCCAAGATTACGCATGAGATGACACCCTGTGGCTTGGAGGCTCTTATCATTCTCGTGCGTTTTCTTCCCTAACCCTCCCATGTAGAGTTTCAATCCGTCTCGATATACTAATTTGCCAGCAGGCTCAATTCCAATACTTCCTAGGCGATTTCCAGGCGGCCTCAGTCTCGGTCTCGATTGCTACTCGGCTTTTATACCAATTTGACACTCACATTTCGCTCACTACAAACTCACTTGAACACCCATATCTCTATGACAAGAGCATACTTGAATGCCACCTCCGCGATCTTTTCTGGCTTTGCTACTCTTGGGATAAGGACCTCTGCCTCCGCACCGGCCAACCACCTTCCATAATCGATTCCTCATGCGACCTAACCCTACCCCGTGACTATGCGCAAATGCAAGATACCAACATCCAGCAGACTGTAATATCCATCGACGACCACATTCTCCCCCTTTTTCCATTTGACCTCCGCCTCTCAAAGATAAAGTCAGAGGTGTACCAATCCCTATACTCCGCGAGCGCACGTAAAAAGTCAGACGTCGAGGTCTTGACGAGTATCAGAAATCTCGATCAAACGCTCGAGCAGTGGAGGGTGTCTCTCAATCCGAACTTCCGGCCGACGCTATGGTTTACGCAGGAGATGCGCATTAATGCGAATATCAACACACAGGCCACGATGCTTCGGCTCGCTTATCATCATTGCTTTACCATCATCCAATAAGCGAGCGAACGGTGTACGTTGTCTAGATACGGCCATGAAGGCCAAATCGAGGGCATTGGCTCGAGCATAAGTCTCACTATCCACGCAAGCTGGTCGACGCTCTCATACCTCCAGGTAGCGATCCCTGCGCTCAAATCTCACGTATTCTGGTACGTATATGCACTCCTCTCAGACAAACTGGTTTATTTTTCTAGCTAACTAAGAAAACAAGGGTCATAATATTCTACGCAATCACCGGAATTCTCACGCTTTTCCACAATATCTTGAAGGACCCCCTCGATCCTGGGACTTCCAGCCACGTACAGATCCTGCGTGACTTTCCCAATCTAATCCACAGTATTCCTATTCAAAATCTCACTCTGGGCGAGGTTATCCATTTGAGGTTCCTAGATGGGTTCATCGCTGAGCTCGCAAGACTGGGAGAATGTGCAATCGCGAAGGCGCAGCGCCCGGCTAACAATGATGAAGAGTTTACCCTTCAATAGGATCTTTGGTCGCGTGGCTTTCGCCCCTGCTCTCTATTGAGCTACGTTGAGCTACGTTGAGCGGGCCGCTTCATCGCTTGGGTTGGGAAGAAAATATTAAAAGCATTAGACCTGGCAAAGCGGTTGCGGTATCCGCTCGTTCAGAGCGCTTGACTCCAGATGCGCCTAGACTTAATAATTTCTCTAATGGACACTAATTGCGGCGGATACTATTGTATTGACATGATTTACCTGAATAAGAACTCCTATATGGATCTGCCTATCATCACGAAGAGATGGGGTTCGACACAGCGCGTAAATGGCTAGGAGAGAAACTCGGATGTTGCTGTGATGGATAAAGATATGACACACTGTTATATTCCTTTCAACAACAACCCCTCACCGTCAGTGCCCATAAAAAATAGGCAAACCACACCCAATATTAAGCAAGACAGGATTAAAAATAAAATCCACGGCGTAGAAAGTTCTGACAAAAAAGCCTAAACTTCAGCTTGGGAAACATCCATAGGAAGTCGCATGCTCAACCCAGGTCCTAACTCGACGTGCAGAAACCCCCCGCTCCGAAGCAACGCTTCAAATGTTTGTTGCCAGAGGCCATGTTTTCTCTATCCTCTTGCAACTCAATTCCCTTTTGCGAACCAATGCGTTGCGCATCGTAAATAGTCCGGGCCGTATGTATATCAGTTTTGAGCTTGCATCCTGCCAGTTTCCATCCGCTAAATACAACCAAGTCAAGCCATCCAACCGTCGCTGCAACCATCTGTAATCTTCCTAGGTAGCGCTGAACCCTAGAGACACAATACCATGCCGTCGAGTGATCGCCAAGTCCAACCCGACGGGTTAGCCCTAAGAGGCAGCTACAATCGACAACCCAGCTGATCAGCAGCCAACTTGATAATGTCTCCGGACTATACCGGATGAACCGAGCATTGATGCTCTATTATTTAGGTGCTGGCCTATGCACTCTGATGCTTCGGACTTTTATTTGCGATCCAGCGGACCGAGCATACCTCGTTCTCTACATTTCGCCCTGATACTTGAGGCTTTAAAGCTTCTACTCAGGCTAGGAATACCACCTCTCTCTATATGACACCGGATATCGCCAGGATATCCAGGAAGGCTCCCTAGATATGACCTATAGCAATACAGTGACCCTAGCTATTGACATGTGCAGGAATACGGTGCAGGGACTGGACATCGAGCATGGATCCATAACCATGCATCTACTTCAGCTTGTAGGGTTCAGACCCCATTTACCCGACGTTTTTACGGGAGAAATTTGTCATACCCTGATCTCTGTTCCCTTCCAAGCGTTCGTCCTTTCAATGTTCCAGGTTCTCCCACCGTCCATCTTGTTTGGCACATCGCCGGGTCCTTTCGGAGAGTGTGGCGGTCCAGCGGTAGCAGCAGCGAAAAAGGCAAAAAGTGTAAGTAATTCTTGGGCCAATTGTATCTACCAGAGACGCGCGCGATCTTCGAGGAACACCAAGCTAAGGTTAAGGAGCATTACAACGAGGCAAACCCGAAGGCGGCTTGATATCCACCATCTATGCTACGACGCGCTGCATTCATCTGATCTTCGCTTCGTTCGATTATCATATGTAACGATATCATGTGTAATGGTTATAATTGTATGTCTATCCAGTCTCATGTTCTGGAACGGCGACTTTTTTGTGATATTGAGGTTTTCTCAAACACGGCATCCTATATACTTGATGTCCGTGGCTTCAGATACCGTCTCTGTACATGGAAGTCTTGCAGTTCGCTCAAGATCTTTGGCCTGTAAAGATCATTCCTAGGTCCGCTATCGCGCCTTTCAATGGCAAAAATTAAGATTAGCTACGGAGAGGACATGTCCGGAGCGGGCGTGGACTCTTGCGACGAAAGTACGAGGCCTGAACACCAGCCTCGAGCTCCCGCGATCCGCCGGCGGCGAGAAAAATATGCAAATATGGATCGCCGAAAATGTTCTGGGCCCCGTATATTCGTATTCGGCCGGACGAATTCTGGCAAAGTAACAAGTACTTGCTTAAGCGCTGTCTAGTAGCTTTGCTGGGGTTGAGATTGATACCTGCACATGATAATATGGCTTTAAAGTAGATAATCCAATGTTAATGCAGGGAGGGCCCAATTGCCAGTGTCAATGGCCATAGGTGGGTGTGATCTGCAATTTACGCGAATCCATGGTCAATCCTGCAGCGGCAGCCGTTGATCCCATGGAGGCTTTGTGGAGGACGTTATGTGTCTAAATCGCTATGCATACTGTAGGCGTCAAAGACGACCTGATAACTAAGTGATAACGTCGACATATCATCATCTCCACAGGCTACCCCACCTTTTTGCATGATAGACAGGCGTCGACATGACAAGCCTATCACTCAATTCCAATATTGTTTACCTAAAACTGTGTCGACAACCCTCACTCAGGGAGCACCAGGGTCTTGGTTGCCCTATAAACTAATTCGAACCGCAGGCGTGTGTTCGCGATGACGAATCACCACATACTCTGGCACCAGAGTGGCTTAAAATCACCGCCAGCGAATGCAGTAGAACATTCTGTTTCTGTGCAGCATTATGCAAAACAAAGTACGCCGCGAGTCACAGATGAGTACCTCCCTAGACCTTGGTCTCGATACTAGAAATACCGATCGCCGAAGACAACCACATCGAAGGTGGACGGAACAACAGCAACCGTTGGCTCTGAGAAGGCGCTTAAGTCGACCGGCGGGACCGTGCTCAGACAACGAGGGTCTAGAAGGGTGCAGAGCGGCATTTCAAATGCATCGTGAAGATGGCAAGAGGCCCAGGCGCAAGATTTTCGGGATCGCTAAGAATCAGAAAGCGTTCTCTTTGTATCAACGGCATCCGAAAATCGGAGACAGCTCTGCCAGAATGTTTATTGGAATGTGGCACGGACCGTGTCACGATGTAGCCGCCGGCCGACAACCTCATTTCGGGCAGAGTAGGAGATATCAAGTTAATATGGCCCCTTCAATTGAAACAAGAAGGACAATTTTCCCCTGGTAGCGGCCGGCTGGACTATATCGGGTATCCAGGTATGGCTTCTCGCAACAACGGCTTCGATATGACGGAAGGAACGCAACCAGGACTCCCGTCGGGAGGCTTAGGGACCCGCAATCACATGCTGGTACGGGGGACGATCTGGACAAAAGGATAAAAACGTTTTTTTTTGTAAGCATGCCGTACACTGCCTACCTAACTACTCTACTTGTCACTTATAACTTTTTATATATCTCTAACTAGTTAGTAGTTCTTTATCTTCTTTATATATTTATTTAAAAATGCCTTGGCCATCTATTAATCTTGAGCTATACCAAGAGGAGATCTCTTATTTTTATTATATAAATATCTCCTGTTAGGATATTACTAAATTACTTTATAATTAATATAGTATCTAGGTTAGTAATACTACTATTAAACTTTACCTTTAATTATAGGGCGTCTAGAAGGTAAATTATATAGTATTAAAAAATATAGTCCTTTATATATAAATTAAGGTTCTTATATACTAGGTTAGCCTTTTAAAAGTTAAAATACTCCATGTCTTATAATATAAAGGCTAGAATATTAAGGCTTGTATACTAAAATATATATAGCACTAGCTAGGACTTTATTAATATATAATAAATATAGTTATAAAGTAAGTAAAGGTTAATTAAGTACTAAACTAACTTTATATAAAGCTTGCTACTAGATAGATTAAGGGTTATAAAAGGAGAATGCTTTATTAATATTTTAAAAATCAAGGATTCTTACTTATAAGGTCTATTTTACCCTACTTAATAGTTTATATATATACTAATATTTAACTAGGGATTAATTATTTTTTTTATATAAAGAGCTTGCGCCTGCTACTATATAATAATACCTACAAGACCTTTAATACTATTATAGAGCCTATATTACACCTAGGCTAAATTTTATATAGTTAATTAATAGCTATCTTAAGCTAGCCCTGTATAGTATTAAAATATATATAGTAATTTGCCTTTAGGGGCCGCCGTATCCGGAAAGGGCGACCCCCAACCCGGAAATGCCGCCCCTCACCGCCTGATCGCTCGCCGCTATAAAGGCCGTGACCTCCCGCGCTCCGTAACGGTATTGTTCGGTTTCCTCTCCTCAATCTTACAGCGACCTCGTCTCTCGCTGGGGGAACCCCAGCGACACAGCCCTCGCTGCGCTGCGGCATTTTTGGAATTGGTTTCGCGGCCGCTCGTTGGGGCGGGACTTCCGGTTTCTCTTGGAGGTTTTTGTCTTCTTTGTTTGTCCACTGTTGCTTGGCTGGTCGGTACCGCCTTGAATCCATTTGCACGGCTCCCGACTCGTCGGCTGGGTAGAACCTCGAGTACCTCAGCGTCCTTCGCCAGCCAGACACACTCGAGCCGGTCACTCTGGTGGCCATCATCCGCCTATTCTGATGCCCCTAGAGTGGCTGTCTCACTGAACTGCCGTTGGCTGAAAAGGTCCCCCTGGATTGCGACGTAATCCTGTGGTCCGTTCGGCCGGACTCGCCGGGATCAGGATGCCGTGTCTACTGCGGTGGGGGTAAATCGGCATTCCTGCCTTCGGCCAGCTAGTCCTCCTGCGCCTGGGGCTGAACCATTACATGATTGGGTTTTGACTCAGGGGACTTGGTTTCGGTCCAAGAGGAGGAGAACCGGACCCTCTCGTGACGTGGTGTCGGGGCACTTTCTACTGCTGGGGATGGCCTGCGGTCTCCGAGTACCATGTGAAACTGATTTCCAGCAAGTTCAGTGACAAGGTTTCTGCTTCTTTAACCTTTTTAGGCGATTTGGAGACACTGCACTCTTCGAGCACTTTCCACATGTGGTGAAAACCGGGAAGTACATTTTCGTTCGAGTGGATTCCCCTCCAGCCATTGGCCCCGGATCATCAACGTATGGCTGGTTGCTTTCAGCTCGCCCGGCCAAGTGTTCAGAATATGAAGGTCAAGTGCCGTTTTCCGATATATCTCATGCTAAGTGCCCTAACAAGCCAGATTCCAGTGGAGCATCCTATCCTTGTGAAATCACACGGACAGGAATCCTGCCTTGGAATGCAACATGGAGCTGACTGGGTCTTGCCTAGTTTAGCTATTTCTCGCTCTGGACATGCAAATGCAACAATCCTGCCCTCCCGAGCAATCACCATTTTGGGCGATTTCTTGGTTCAAGTCAGCCCAACCCCTGCCGTGAGCCTGCCTGGCTAAAATTGGACTATCGGAGCTGGTTGTTTCAGGCGGATTAGGGACTAAATTCGCTGTGAGGTGGCCAGAGTGGCCTGCAGTGGCTGTTTTTGCGAGGCCTTCAGGGGTCCAAGGCCTAATCACCCTAATAGCCACACCCGTTTCTGGAATGTCTAGCAATGCTAGTGGGACTGGGGGGCCGAATCACCTTGTCTTGTGGTGATGACTCTTATTTCGGATTTAATAAAGGACCGTTTGGCATGAGTCTAGCTACGATGTTGTGGAACAGCATAGATGGCGGGAGCCACGCCCAATGTGAATGGTAAGCATTTGCGTGGATGTTGCAGTCTCGGCGATCCCGGATTCTGTTATATAAGGGCTATCTGCGAAGAATTTGTCCACTATTCTGTTTTGACTTTGGCCCGATCCTATTACTCGCCCGTTTACGCTTATGGCAGTGACTCAAAATGAGCACCTTTCTTTTCTACAATCCTAATTCAAACCCTTCTCGTTACTCCCAAAAGGCACGCTTCAGCAAGCGGCAATCAGTCTTGCTTGGCACGGAATACTCAACATTGCACACAGAGCTCAATCCCCGAGTAAATCGTGAGTCTGTGTCTTCCGTGGCTCCTGCCCAGTCCAGTTCTCGTAATAACTGCGACTTGCAACCTGCGGAATCTGGTATGTTAAAATAGAATCTCAGTAACCTTAGGAATTTGCTAATGTTGGATGCTACAGCCCATTCCACAGCGGCTCGTGAGAGTATCCGACCGCCAAATCAAGATAATGGTGCTTTCAGCGATCGTGATATAAGTGACGTCGAATCGCTACACAGTCTTTTTTTCGGGACTGATCCGGGTGCTAGTACCCGATCCCCGGAAGCTGGCGAATCAGTATCCCGTCGAAATACACAGACTCCCTTATTTAGTCATAAACTAGTGCCTGTCAATGAAGATGCATCCATAACCCAACCTGATTCTCGTCTTGGTGGACAGCCATCTGTTTGCGACTCCGACCAGCCTTCAGAGGCCCCTGAATCAGGACCGGACTTGGCCACATACTGTCTGAATCTTTCCCCCTCACCGATACCGCGTGACTGTGAGTTTTTCATCGCGGATGATCACGCTACCAGCCCCGAGTCTAGCATGGTTTGTCCGCTCCAGGCCGATGACTCAGGGAATCTCGCCGGATCAGTCGCCTCTTGGGAGAATAATGAACATTGCACGACTCTGAGCGACGATGACATACAAGTGAACGCCGAAAATGGAGGAACTAGCAATGATCAATGCATTGTTAGGCCTGCTGCTGATTTTTGCCAACGCCCTGCAATCACCAGCTCAGAGTTGACAGAAACTTCATGCTTAGATTACCCCTGCTATTCGAATGGTAAAGACAGTTTTAGCAGAAACGCCGATAATCCGATGCATGATCCCAAAATTCACCCTCTAGCCCCTGTAGAGGAGTCTTGTCTTTGGGACCTAGACAATACAACATCCGTACAGTTCCATGAGGGTAATGAGACGGAAAACAGTGCTCCAGTTATTGCAGAGGTTCCATCTGAGTCAAATCGGGAGTCATCCACTATTCATGCTGGAGCACACTCTGAAGCAGGTGCGCAAGGACATGCCAGTACAAGGCCAACCACTCCTCCAGAGCCCATTATCGAATCTCCTAGAGTTCTTGCAGATATATCTCCCGCCTCGGATAAGTCAGCACCAGCGCGGTCATCTCCACGAACCTTCTCCCTCCAAAGTCGCCGGAAAAGATTTGCCGAATTTTCGCATGTCGAGATCCCAAGCCGCCCTTTAGCGGAAGCGAGCCGGCCTTCGGTCGAAACTGCGCCTCTTGATCGAAGTGATGAGAGTTGCCACCCTCAATTAACCAACGGGCCGTGGCGGTTGGATGGCACAATTCTGTCAATCGACCTTCGGGATGCAGAGCAGGTTCCAATCTTTGTTGGATATTCCAGTTTTCGCGTTTACGACGGGAAACTCACGCAATCCGTTACATTCTTTCAAGGACCTGTCGGTGGTCCACAAGTCAATAAATCCGCACGTGCAGCGAGGAAACCCAGTCCTCGTATACCTGCTCGCGGACCCCTCTCACTTGAACAAAAGCAGCGACTTGTGGATTTAAAGCAGAACGGATATACTTGGGATGAGATTGTTACTCAATTTCCTGGCAGGAAAAGGAGTAACCTCCAGGCCATCTATTCTAGATGTGTGAAAGATTTTCGCAGTTTGGGCTCTCGGCACCATGACACCACCAGGCGCCCATATTCGGTACCAAGGCCATCCTCGGACCGTCGTAGCTTAGCAGAAATAGCAGGCAATAGCCGCATCAAAGCTGGGCAAACGAAGCAGGTGAAGAAGTCACGATATAATCTGCGGGCAAGAGGATGCCGGTGAATTGCTAAGTTACACTTAAAGGCCATAAGTCTGTGCACACCCGAAAATATATATTTTAGTCATGAATTTTAAAATCAGATATTTCAACGAATACTAATAATTCCACACTCTAAATACATTTAAATGATTCGCAATCTAATACTTTGTATACCAGCCACGTACTCGATATACTGCCTCTATTCGTCGAGGCATAGAATCGATTAAAGCGTCAATTGTTGCCTGTGGGATAGCCCACCAAGCAGCGCGAATAGCTTCATGAAACTCAGTCCAATTGATCTGGGACCTACCAGCCATAAAAAGACAAGGGTAGAGCTCTGTTAGCTTCTTCTTTAAGAGGTTCCAACAGTGTTCTATAGGGTTTAAATCGGGTGAGTGTGGAGGCCATTCCATGACCCAAATACCATGATTTTCAAACCACTCCTGCATCCTCATTGACACATGAATCTTTGCATTATCTTGCTGAAATATAGTTCCAGGCTCGTAGATTGGAAGAAGACCTTCTTCAAGGCATTTAATATAGGAATTCGTGGAGTATCCGCCTCGAGGTGCCTCATCATCCCGCTTCATAATAATGATTTCCGATCGACCACCACGCCATATTGCAGCCCAGACCATTTGAGATATATCCTTTCCGTGGTTCCGGAGGTTCACTAGATCGCTTCTAAAGGCTTCATATCGGTATCAAAAGACGAATTTAACGGTGTTGTTAGGCTTTCGTTGAACCGAACATTCGTCGGAGTAGAGGATCTCGAGTATTTGCCTATTATTTCGCCAACGCCTTGCAAACTCCAAACGCGCCTTAGCAGCCTCTTTAGATAGAGGGATTCTCTGCTTACTCTTCCACTTTTTTAGATTATATTTACGGAGAATTCGCTGTATTGTTCGCTTTGAAATTGACGGAGAGGAAGTTGCTGCAAGCGCTTTATAAGTTATTTGAGGCCTCCGGCGGGCTATTAAATAGATATAGCGCTTTGCAGCGGCATTTAGCTTGCTCGGTCGACCACTTCGAGGCTTCGAAGCCACTGTTTTGTGGTTTAAATAGCGGTCGCGCGTGGTGTATATAACCCGTCGACTGACGCGTAGCTGGTGGGCAATTTGGGTAGGCGATTACTTGCTCTGTAGACCATATAAAATAGCAGTACGTTGTTCTTCTGAAAGCTCACCTCCACGCCTTCTATTTCCACTAATTTCATCTCCAAACCGTCTCATTTTGGCGGTGTGGTGGTTGTTTGAAATAACTACATTTTTTTGACGCGTCGCGCGGAAGTGGGGGTGTGCACAGACTTCTGGCACCCTATGTACAAATATATGTGTACTTTACCATCCTAAGATCATCTAGATCACATCTCAAATGTCTCAATTTTTCTGCTTTGCCCTCCTTCATTAGTCTTGACATAGGCATCCAACCTGCTGGTCTAGTTCTGCTATCCTCCGGCAACCAGGACCAAGCAGGGCACGGCATCGAATAATACATTGATTCAATTCACCGGTCAATCTAGCTTATACACCCTCTCACACAGTTCCTTGCATCCTATTGAGAGATTTTTTTTTTTTTTCGCTAGGTGCAATCGCCGAAGAGAATTAAACCACTTAATACCGATGGAATTTCTTCCAGCTCGAGGCATGTTCTCTCAGCAAGGTAGAAGAGCGTCCCGCGCCTGTACCTCCTGTCACCAGCGCAAGCTCCGCTGCGACGCATCCTACCGCGGTTGCCCGTGCACAAGATGTTTTCAGAATGGAAAAGGGACCTGCATTCTCCGAACAAAGCTGCCACGATTGTCAGTCGCCCGGCCCGAGTTCCCTAAACTTTCACCAGCCGCAATGATTCGTTTGTGTCTCTCCATGCGCCATGCTAACATCAGAAACAGCTCACAGAAATTTGATCAAAATCTTCTTACAGACCAGTCTAATGCAGATGAGCGCCCGGCCAGCGACAAGTCACCATCCGGGAGTGTCGACTTCTCGCGATATTCGTTTCTCGAATTGAATGGTATCCAAGAATTGGATAAAGAGGATATTGCGTACATGGACTCGAAAGGATGCTTTTCAGTTCCTGACCACCCTATGCTCAACGAGTTCATAAGTCCGTTCTTTTTACACATCCACCCTGGGGTTCCCTTGTTGGATGAAGCCATTTTCTGGCGTTTATATCTGCACGCTTGCTCGCCTTGAACGAACCGCTTCGCAGGCACTTTTATCAGTTGTGGGGTTTCATGTGCTTTTCTTTGACCTTCTGAGACCCGCCGCCCCACACCACCTACGCCAACTCCTCCCATTGCTCCCTCCCTTCTCTTCCCACTCCTCCGCCATGACCTCAAGCCCTCAAAATGCCGTGACTCTTCGCAATTACCCCTCCATCATGTCCAGAGATTAGCCCTGGATCTCTGCATCATCCTTTCTCTCGCGAGTCCGGGGGACCGATCGGCACTGCTGCGCACGAAGGTGCAGCTCAGTATCGCGTGGTGCTGATCCTCATTCCTGAATCGTCTGCAGAACATCGACTCGATTCCTACCAATGCCCCGCGCCTTGCTGAATTCTCCGAAACCCGTACATATACACTCTGTTACCCCTTTCGCAACCGTCGCGCCGGAATGTTTTCCGCTGTCCTTCGCCAGGCGGCCTACCAGAAGGCACGCATACCGTGGCTGAAGGATTGGCACTTGAACTTCATTCTGATCCACTACATTTATATTATTTCCCTATCTCTTCTCACCTCCGTCATCATATATCCGGGGAGCGGCCTGCAATACATCGATGCGCTCTTCTTTTCTGTGGGAGCGGCCACGCAAAGCGGCTTGAACACTGTCAACCTCAACCTGCTTTACACATACCAACAGGTCATTCTCTACTTCGTTACCATGCTGACGACCCCGATCTTCATCCACACCGCGCTTGTTTTCGTCCGCATTTACTGGTTTGAGAGACGATTCCAGCGCGTCGTTCGGGACGCTCGCGTTCTCCGTACGACCAAATCTCGACTTCGAACAATTAGTGAGGATAAATATTCACAGTCATACGGGAGAGAGGAAACTGGTATTAACGGTCGGCCAATTGTGGTGTTGCGCAATGATTCTGGTAACAATACCCAAAGAGATGAACTGTCAAGCGCCCCCAGATCCCCTGAAGAGAGCGACTCCGAGTCGGTTTCTCCCAGATCCCACGCGAGCAGTACAAAAAGCCCGGAGGAAGCATGTTGGCCCACCACTGTTAACGGTGGCTTTAGCAGCCTTCGTGTTCCTGCCCCACTCGATCCCGAGCATCACATCGCTTTCCTAGAGAACCAACGGAAGAACAAAGGCGCCCTGCGCATTCCAAGTCCGAGAGAGTATGATCGCGGTGGCGTGCCTCAGGTTCTTGAAGACGAAGAAGGCGACGAGAACAAGCTTTCGCAGATAGGAAGCGGACAATCTGAGCCCCGAAGCCCCCGAAACGCCAACCAGGACAATACCCCCGCTATGGATGGACCGCATATCACGATCCACGAGCCAGAGATTTCGTGGACAAGAACAAGAAACTCCACGTTTTCCCGCTTGGATACTCGTCCTACCGTCCTCGAAACGATTGAGGATGGTGAACCGTCGCCTCTTGCTCAGTCGAATACCCGACGCCCAACGTTTACCGGCATCTTTCGGTCTTTGACGCAGGAACCGGGGCGGCCGACTCTACCATATCTTAGCTGGGATGCCACGGTGGGCCGCAATTCGAACTTCATCGACCTGACGGAAGAGCAGCGCGACGAGCTTGGCGGTATCGAGTACCGATCGTTAAAGACGCTCGCGGTCGTCTTGATATCTTACTATGCCTTATTCCACCTTCTTGGCGTGATTTGCTTAATGCCGTGGATCATGGAAACTCGCTGGGGCCAGGTCGTCACTACAGCTGGGCAGGGTCGTCCATGGTGGGCGATTTTTACTGCTGGCTCGGCGTTCAATGACCTTGGCTTTACCCTTACCCCTGATTCAATGTCCAGTTTCCAGACCGCGATATTCCCTCTTCTGCTGATGACGTTTCTCATTATCATTGGCAACACCGGGTTCCCCTGTATGCTCCGTCTGATTATCTGGGTGCTATCAAAAGTCGTTTCTAAAGAAACTCCTCTGTGGGAAGAGTTGAAGTTTCTTTTAGACCATCCCCGACGGTGCTTTACGCTTCTATTTCCCCGCAATGCAACTTGGTGGCTTTTAGCGACTCTCATTCTGTTGAATGGGATTGATCTGATATTCTTCATCGTCCTCGATGTAAGTCTTGACCATTTTTTCATCTTTCAACTCTCTTCAATGCTAATGTAGTTCAGCTGAATGATCCCGCCGTAACATCCTTGTCTACCGGAATCAAGATTGTGGACGGACTTTTTCAGGCGTCTTGCACAAGAACTGCGGGGTTTTCTGTGGTGTCCATATCTGAACTGCATCCTGCTGTCCAGGTTTCTTACATGATCATGATGTACATCTCCGTCTTCCCGGTTGCCATCTCAGTGAGACGAACCAACGTCTACGAGGAGAAGAGTCTTGGGATGTATGAACCTGAAGACAAGGACGACGAGAATATTCAGACAGCACCAAGCTATATCGGAACTCACTTGCGGAAACAGCTAGGGTTTGACCTTTGGTATGTATGTTTCGGTCTGTTCATCATCGCCATCGTTGAAGGCGACCGCCTGGAAAACACGAATCAGTACTCGTTTCAGATCTGGTCTGTTCTGTTTGAAGTTGTCTCGGCCTACGGAACTGTTGGTCTCTCGCTTGGGTATCCCGGTGTCAGTGCTTCGTTTGTCAGCCAGTTCAAGATACTTTCAACTCTGGTCATTATCGCCATGCAGCTTCGCGGTCGCCACCGTGGCCTGCCGTATAGCCTAGACCGGGCCATCTTACTCCCATCTGAGTCACTCAATAAGAAGGAATTTGATGACTCAGGACGCCGCATGCGCCGAAGAGCATCTAACCTCAGCCAGATGGGCTCCATCGCACATCAGCAATCAAACGCGCTCTCTGAAAATGGAGCCGCCTCAGCGCTAGATCTGAACCAATGCAACGCAGCGCCTAGCAGGTCATTCCATCCCACTATACGGCGCCAGTCTACCCTCCAACCCCAACGGTCACATCAGTGATTGAACCGGCAATCAATTCATATATAATAAATTATTTGTATAGTTCAATGTTCTGGCGATCCATGCCATATGTTTCATTATTAGTATCGATGCTCACATCCCAATTTTGATACTCGGAGGAACTGTACGGAGTACTTTCTCGTCCTTGACTCACTAACTTCATTACTGTATTTCAGATTAGTGCAAAAAGCATTAGTATTGCATGGAGTACAGGATTCCTCCTTTCTTCCAGCCACACATCTGCCGGAGCCCCGGGCGGTCAACGGGCGTCTTACTTCACCTTTTCCGCCCAACAGAAACAAGAGGCTGTGTGACCAAACAATAGCGCACCGTCACTCCATAACTACAGGTGACCGGAGCAGGAGTTAGTTCGTCATTATTAAAAAGAATCATGTGAACAACTTGCAGCCATGCGATAAGCGATGCGGGGTTGATCCCTTGCATCCATCCTCTCAAGGCACTAAATGCTCTTATTAGTCGCCACCGCCTCTCACTCCACGAAACCGAGCCTCGACAAATGAATACAAGAACGAACAAAACCGATGTCACCATGTAGCACGCTCAGGGCCTTTTTGAACGCCATTGCCAAGGCACTTGCCACGAAACTAGTGCACCACGACCGTATATATAGTGCTAGTTACAGAGACTGGCTAACATTCACACCGCTCGACGGCCTCATGCTGTGGGCAGCAAACCGGGTCAAGACGGGTCTTGATTCAATTAGTACCAAGCTAATAAGATGGCTACGGAATAATGTATTCCCGAAATAAGCTAGACCAGCGGCAACCGAATATAATTGAAGGCACTCTCAGGAATCAACTAGCTGTTGTGCTTCCGTTTTGATCGTTGAGTATCCGGGATGCCTTTCTTCCAACTTCCTCGTGAAATAATAACCTTCATTTTCCAGAATCTCTTGCGCAATCGCTCAGAAAAAAAAATTGCCTATCTTTTAATATGCAAACGGCTGTATTTCATTGTGTTGCCCCTATTTTACTGCGAGATGAGACTGCAGGACTCCGATATGCTTTTCTTGGGGCTAAGTAATACGGGTGAAAACTTGATCCATGTGAGGCGTTTACTCCTTGATCTACACACTAAATATCCTGTCCAACGATTACCTCACTGCCATGACGATGGCTTACATCATGAGGCTTTTCACACTACATATATCTCAGAACCAAAGTACATATCTAGATTTGGACACCTATTCAAGAGTACTCGACACTTGCAATCACTGACGTATGTCCACCGTGGTCATACGACTCAAGCGGCGTTGTTCCACATTTTGCGTTCCATCAGGCACTGTGTTCTTGAGCACCTCGAACTAGACTTCAGATATGCCTTGAGCCAGCCGACCTTGGTAAGCGATGATGATCCGTCGACTTGGCCGCAACATTTATGCACCTCGCTCAATGATATGCTTTACGATATCCCTCATATCAGACTTCGTCTAGCTCGCATTTGTCCAAGAATTTTCCGGCAAAAGTATGAAAGACAAAAGTTATCTCGGCTTGAGACACTTGTCATCGACTTGTTGGATGATGAACAACAAATGATATGCTTTCACTGTTGCAGAGATGGCTATTCGGATTCTGATAGGTGTCTTGTAAAGGAGTTGCAACAATCCGCAAGGTTTATTATCGCCGACTCTCCACGGCTGAGAGGGTTGAAAGTCATTACGAATGATATGCAGCCATGGGGTACTGTATTCACTGGCCCTGAAACTGTTGTGGAGTTGCTCCATGCGCCCCAAAGAATTTCCGAAACAAAAGCAGTTGGAAAACAAAAAAGCATACAAATGGTGAGCCTACTAAGAAGTTCAGTATGGTTGGCGCTAACTGTAAGCTCTTTTCAGGGCCAGCAGAAACACCAAAGCGGAACGATGGAATGCCTGCGACTAGACCTTTAAATGTCTTTGCGGGATGTTAATTCATCTGCAGTCGGACAATTACCCGTTGAGGAGATTGAAAATAACCAGATCCCGCGGGTGTTACCAGAACTGGATATACATGATTTCTGAGGATGGAGATTCGGTTATACAGATGCCCCAGCTGCGATGAGAAGCCTCTAATGCTTCCTGTAATAGACCAGAACCACTGATTCCCTTATCTACTCCTTCCTAATCAGTGGGCACGGTTACTTGACTAGGCTGGAGCATTTCATTGCTCAGCCTACAGCAATTAATCTAATGTCTTTCATATTATGCAGTCCATATGTTGTGATGATAACATCAGCTCTTTATGGTTGCACCAGCAAGCATCCAAAGGCAACACAAAGAGGACTAGTATATTAAATATAATCGGAACGTTGTCTTCTTCAAAGCCTTGGGTGGTGGGTTCATCCGTGGAATGAGGTGGGGAATCCAGCTCTGATGACCGCCGCCTTTTTTTTTTCCTGGCTTAGCAACATTGATACCATGAATATAATGTCTTACGTACTAGCAATAGTAAACCATGAGGTGCGTGGGGTGAGTTAATGAGTAAATGGGTGACATTTAAAATTTCGTTACAAGACTACAGCAGAGCGATCTGTGTAAGAGCTAGTATCGCCTATTCGATCGAACAGTATTACATCCTGTCTTTATTCTCGTTGACTGTACACTTAAGTTCAAGATGAGGCCATCTCAAGAATGGACAATATGGTCCCTCCAGCCGCTACTGCCTCAACTCCCTTCGCGTCTTTGTGCGGTGGATATCTGCAGCGCACAAATCTCGCGAGCTGTGCCGCAAGAAGGTGCTCCCGGAAGTGCATATCCAGCCCTGGATTCATGTATATCGAGTGTGCTGCCCCATTGCCCCCACCTTTTGCTCCCCAACACAAACATTTTCCGACGGTCTCATCCTCAAGTTTACCTGTTTGGCTCCCCTCCTTGAGCCATACACGCTTCGTCTCATACAGTGCTTCCCATGCAAAAGACTTGAACAGCCCACCGTCAGCACTCTTTTCTTTGCCATCAGTCCGCCCGCTCTTCCATACGAAGTTGCGACCACCGTACTGGAAGCGCCGCGGAGACCAGTCTCGGCTCTTTGTCTCCCTATCAGGGATCTCAACGACATTCCCTATGTCGGGAACTGTGGACGTCACCAAGCGGAAACTACCGCCTGGTGTCTTCCTGATTTGGACACTTACGGCGCCAACCTGTGGGAGAAACTCGCCCGGCCGGCGCAAAACAGCCTCTATGATAGGGACCTGGTCGCTCCAGATAGCCTGAAGCGCGTAAAGTACATGGGTATTAGTCGTATCCTTGACGAAGACCCAGTGGGCACGTGCACCCAGCTCGACGAATTCTGAATCATGAGATATGCGGTATGTCAACGGGTCCTGGGTCATTGGTAGGGATAGTGAAAAGAAGGGGATTTGGGTGGAGTCAGTGGCCTCCAGAATAGGTTTCAATTGACATGGGATCTCTTTGGCATCTGTGCCTGTGTCTTCATCCGCAATGGACCTAAAACTGTGAAGGGCTCGCCGCGTCTAAAAGTGAGACATGCGATCAGTCAAGCTCAATTGCTGTAACCGTACTAACTTGCCTGTGAAAGGGTCCATGGCCTGCTATCTCCATTATTCCGAGCTAGATCATCCATGGCGTCGATGACTGTCGGTGGTAAAACAATATCACTGAAGTTTCCCTTGCGCTTGAGTGTCTGCAAGTAGGCAAGTCGGTCGCGATGTATTTGTATCTGGCGGTCAAACATCTTGCGATTGACCCTGGGCACGTTCATCTTTTTGAATTTCTCAATTGACATATCCAAAATCTCGATTGCATTTTGGTAAACCTTGATTGCCTGGTCATACTCTCCCCTACGTTCGAGGATGAAGGGGCGTGCAGCAAGTTTGCAGATGTCATTGTTGGTGTCGATCTTTCTGGCCATGGTGGGATGTATGTTTGGAGAGTTTAGCGCAATGTACGAGTAAAATTGACTAAGTGGATAGGAAAATCGTTGACTGCGAGAATATCTTCCATTTGTGATCCCTTTCAGCAAGGTCGAGTGCTTTATACTGCCATTGAAACGACATGCCACGGGAGCCCTTGGCCGCTAAACGCCCGACAGCCCAAGCTGAAATCTGCCTTGCCAAGCAACCACACCTGACAGCCTGAAGCCTTCACTGGTGGCTCAGCCCCGTGAGACATCAAAGCTTGGCCAGATCATCGCTTAGCTTTACCCTCTACGGTCAAGCCGGGGCAGACGAGGGTGCCTCAGAAAAATAGTCTGAATTATAAAGCGCACCGAAGATGGCGTGGATGATTCCATCGAGTCATGGCCGCACTCGCTCAGCCCATCCCATCGGGAAGTCAGGGAAAGGGACCAGACCTCGGGGGTGGCGCAGTTGCCGGAATATCCATTGCGGTAGTGATAGCAACTTTTGCAATCATATTTTTTTGTGCTTATATTTCGCTCCGCCGCCGGCGCAACCGTGAGCTACAGGAAGAAAAATCACGCAACCGAGGAGCTCGTCTAGATGTGGAGCAGCAAGCAAACGGGTAGACAAGTAAGTAGGTTTTTCTGTTCTACTTCGGGAGAAAGGAATATTTGACAAACTGCCTTGTTTCGGACTCTGATTGTTTCTTGCAAAAGCAGAGTTTCTTGACGAATAGGAAAACATTCTCACCAAAAAATCATATAAGCCGCAAGGCCAATCATTGTGCTTGGTACCCGAGTGGCTGAGTCGGGATGGAATCCTCCAGAGGTGGCAGGGGGTCCAAAAGTGTAGCTGCGGCCAGGGAACTTGTAAAGGAATTTGAAAAACCAGTCCAAATGTCGGTTTGGTCGGTTAATGCACTGTCATTATAGCTACAATCGAATTGGATGACCATCCTTGGCCGTGCAAAGTTCTGCTTTCTTTCGTTGAATAATGTGATGACCGCGAGATGTACCTGTTTCTTACAACACCCTAGGAGAGCTGACTTATAAATCCTGCCCAGCGGCAGGGCCGTAAATCCATACATCTCGGTACCACACATGGCAGTTGTGATCTTGCAGACTCTTTGTGATTCCATTGCCTTCGTGTTCCAACGAGAGGTGGGATATGGGCGCAGACAGTACAGCAGTGAACTGGCTAGACTAGATTTGACAGCTCCCGACGCTACAGAAGAGAGCGGTTCATAATTCTTCATCTAAGAGAATGGATATGGGGGCCTATCTCAGAAAAGACTTAGTGCAGCTTAGTTCAACATGGTTTTTTTTTTTTTTTGCAGTGATTGGCCGTTTAATAAGTCTTCATACTGACGCATTCCTTGCCAGTCTCTCAGGCTCTTGTGCTGGCACTACAGGATGTTGTAGGCCCCATTCACCTTCTCCTATGCGCTTACCGCAAAACTTGACCAGGACTCCAACTGTGGCAGGCCCAATTATTGTATTAAGCAGGATTGCCCACACACCAGTTATGAAGCCCTCCTCAGTAACGTATGATGTCTGATTATATCCGATTTCGATAATCAGAAGTCCGATTTCGCCCCGCGCTACCATCGCAGAGCCCAATAGTAATGCAGAAAGCCATATTGTCGTCCTGTTTCTACTTTTCGCGTTTCCTTGGACCGCCTGGGTTTCTTCGTCGACGCGACTATCTCCCTTGCCAGATTTCTTGCGAATGGGCCAACAACCCCACAACGGTATACACACACCGACAACAAACTATGCAGCAAGCAGTGAGCGAGGGGCATGAACGTGATGTCCAGAAGCCTTACCTTGGCAAACACCATCAGAAGGGTGTAGACAATGCCTCTCCATATTCTCTTGCCTGTCCAAAGCTGCACAAAGGGGATGGCAAATCCAATACTAGCGAAAAACAAAGGCTCCATAAGGTACTTTTGGACATCCATGAGGTAGCGCTCGAAAGTATGGATAAAGGTAGGGCTCTTATGTGCAAACTTTTCGCCTTCTTCTCGGCTCATGACGACAAATGGTCCTTCGGGATGCTTGCTTGGTAGATACGTTAAAAATGCGCCGGCCAAGAAGGCACCGAAGAGAACGGATGTCCCAGCATATGCAGCAATGGTTATAAATGCCGACAGAGACAGGGTCATCAGTATAATATTGGAAATGTGGTCGAATCGCGCAAAGTGGTGTTCAATAAAACGCCGAAAGATCGGCGCGAAAAGGTACTTTGTCACAATAGGGGTGACGATAGCCATCGCTATCGAAGCCACAATAGGACGTCCAATAAGCCAGCCGAGATTTACATCACCACCTCCCTCCAGTTGACTGAGATTTCCGATGACACTGTACAGACAGATTATTAGCATCAGTTTAGGTCTAGATAAGGGAGACAAATTCCCCAGAGTCACAAACCTTGCCATGACAAGTCCGACCACATCATCAATGACAGCTGCGCTAACCAGGACCGAGCCAACTCGAGTCTGCGCGAGATCTACAGTGCTAGAAGCAGAAGAGATCACCGCAAATGTTGTACCTAGGTATTATAAACATAAAGCCGGAGAGATCCTCAAAGTGGTGGATAGGCTCGTACTTACCCAGAGAGGTTGCTGACAATGCAGCACCGATGATGAATGTTTCCACAGCACCTAGGGGAGTAAGCTTCATGTACATATGTCGAGATACGCGCCGATGAGGTCGCACCATATCCGAACCCGAGATAGAGAAGCAGGTAAGAAAGGCCAATGGGAAAGCAAACGCCTGTGGCTGCACCAAGCATACTAAGCACCAAGTTCGCCTTCAAAAGATCAAGACGGGCGCTAAGACCACCTAGAAAAGATAACGTTAGTGCCAAGGATGAAATTCCAATATCACAAACGAGCTAGGTACCTTCAAATATGATTAGAATTAAGCCAACATAGCCGAGTGCGAGGAAAGTTTTCTGCCAATCCATTTCGAGAATATCAGCGAGAGGCTTCCCGTAAATGATGCCAACCGCAATATGGCCGATGATGCCGGCGCGGATAATCTTCGCAGACGCCCATTCTGCCAAGGACAGGATAAAAAAGAAAGAGACGATAATTAAGATCTCGACAACTGCATCATGATTAGGAACTAAACATGAACGTCATCAGATAGGTAGAAATTGGACGTACTTTCTGGCTCGTGATAAGGGAGAAAACCGCCCGCCATGACAACAGACGATGATATTTGATGAATCAAGGCATGGGCAGCGGAGAGATAAAGGATAACTTTTAAAACCTTGACGGTTTTGATCACGTGGTCTAGGCCTAGTTCTTCGCCCGAGTATTCGACTATGCCTGGAGTAGAAATCTTTGCGCAGCTCGAGACAAACGGTTTCCGAGTCTCGAGTGGTCGAGAGTTGCGGCTGGCACGACAAAATCCACTGCTTAGCACCTCTCTTGGCATTTATCCAAAGGTGGGCCCATACGTATCCAATCTTTTTCGTTATCAGAATTGCCAAGTATTACTGGGAAGTGGCCAAGCCGCCAGGCTAATCCATCTCACTGGGTTCGTCGTTGCTGCCTTGTTGAATGACGCCCTAGCCAATCTGGAACACCCAAACAGCATCACTGAAATGCTTTGATCACGGCTATCAGATCCGTAAGTATGATGTGCATCACCCTCTTGTCTCATTCGAGAAGCGCATGTTAAGGTTCGTAAACTCAAGTCACCAGGCGTAGATAGTAGAAACTACTGACCACCTTATTCATATGTACCCGACAAGATTACCACTTCCAGTGCTTGGTTTTTTCTAGCGAGCAAAGTGTGATCCTAAACTTGAATTCATTCTAACTGCAGCTACGGAATTGATGCATATCAGTACCTGCGCCGGTGGCAGGTCCGACTTACCAGATTTGTGGCTGCAGGCGGGAACGGGTATCAGTGACGTCAAGAAACTAACCTGAAAGCATTACATACCACATATAAGCTTGTCCTCAAGTAGGAAGTCCTGAGTTGGAAGCCTGACAACAATCGATCCCCTGAAGCCACTGAGAAGAAAGAATCTCGGCCGCTCCTGGCCGATGCACAGGATTGATGCTCAACATGGATTGTAGGACACCGCAGCTTTGTCCCTGTAAGAAATGGAATTAGCCATCTAAACGACAAGAAGGAAAAGTGATAACCTGACATGGGATATATCCTTGATAAGGAAATAAGGTCTTTCAACTTTGCAATCTTCGATGTAATCTCGAAAGCATTCATCCTTGACTGTTGCCAACTTCCACGGGTTTCTCCCAGCTCGCATAGCGAGATAAACAATAGCAGCAGCCCAAATATCGACAAATCTTGGGTCAAGCGGTTCCGCGAGATATTGCTCCGGGGAGATATACGGCGTTGAGCCACAGCGTGTGGTAGACATATGAATTCGACCTTCCCAGGCAAGACGGAAGCACTCTGCATTGCCAAAGTCAGAGATTTTAAGGCAACCGCGGTCAGTAAGAAGAAGATTCTCCGGCTTCAAATCACGGTGAGCAATCCCCATCTCATGGAGATAGAGGATCCCACGCATCAGCTGCTTCAGGAAACAGTCTGCCTCGTCTTCGCGCAGGCGTCGTGACGCAACAATGAGTGAATGTAAATCTCCACCGGAGCAGTATTCCATACACTCACAAAGATTGTCGTAACCTAGGGGGAGGAGCTCGAAGATCTTAATAATATTGTGATGGTGTAAGGAGGATGTGATAGAGTATTCCGAGCTCACTCTCCTCTTATAGTCGAACACGGATTGGTCGGGCCCGCGACGGAAGATCTTTACAGCATAGTAATGATCTAGACGGGGATTGCAGGCTTGTACTTTATGCGACAACAATACAAGTGCATGGCTCCCAAATCCAGCAACAGACTCGAACTCCCCGTATTTCTGGGTGACGGCTGCCATCTTATGACTCTCGACTGGCCACCCTCCCGAACCGTTCTCTGTCCACTGTTCCCATTCTGTCTGTAGCGATTTGGAGCCGTTCAAACGCCCGATCTTGCCTCTAAGTCCTATCCAGTCTAGAAGACGGATGTTTGGGCAAAAGTGTCTTTTCGACTTCAGGGGTCTTAGATAATGTCTATGGCCACCATTTATCCGGACAAATCTATCTTGTTTGGCAAGACCATTTGGCCTGTCGCGCGAAAATGGAAATCCGCGTATAAGAAAGGGCATCTCATCCTCGGGGGTTAGATCATGCGTGAAGAGTAGGCGATTTTCCTCGCCTTCAAGCTCTATGCCTCCAGTGTGTGTCAAAGAAGCTGTTTGTTTGCGGAATCGCTGGATAAGTGGCTGGAAACTGTGAGGCATCCCAGGTTCTTCACGTGATATGCGTAGCGGAGGCTCATTTGGATAAAATGGAGCTTAAAGGGAAATGATATGACTTTAGATGCTGAAAAATTGTTGCATTCAGCGATCAGAATTTGCTGCGATTGACTGTACGGTGGAGTCTATCAGAAGTCCTGGAGGAAGAGCCAAGGCAGCAACAGTGGCAGGCCTTTAATAACCATACATTGAGGAAATGCCAAGGAAAGAACCACTTGGCGAGTGTAGAAAGACGTCAGGAAGTGATGGTTAAACTCTTGGCGATTCTCCACTCCGAGCTGGAGCCAACTATGACACGTGATTTGGGCCACTGAAGCTGGGGCTGATCAAACGCGCCAAGAAATATGGATTTTAGAGACATTCATCATATTTGCCGTCGCTTCCCTTTCTTCCATTGGGCATGGGAGCTGAGATGCTCGTGCGTATCTGATTGGCTATATTCTATTGAGACCCTCAGCACGCAGCCGCCCCCAAAAATCCCGTGGAGGAGACACATAAGCCAAGACCACAATCTTGTGAGGCTGTCTGCTGGGTCTCCGCTCGAGTGAGAAATGTGCAAATCACATCTCTTCTAGAAGTTCGTGTGGGTGTGGGTGTCTAGAGAGTGGAAGGTCTGTGACAAACTCAGATTTTGGGCAAAGTGTTCCCTTGATGTCACAAAAGAGGCAAGAAGTGATCCAGTTATCCAAGATTCCAATTGATGACTCTGCGGACGATCACTCTGTAGCACTTGTTCAACACTACTCTCAGTCCAGCAATTTGTCTCGTTTCTGGTAGAAAATTCCGAAAAATTTCGACCGTTCGCTTAACACCCAATTTATCCCTTTTTCTGACTTTGCAAAAGCCCGGCCCGGTGGAGCATTATAGAAGTACCTCGCCCTATAAGGCTTATTCCCGACCAGAGCAGAGATGACGGGAAAAAATGAGAGGTTGGGAGAACCCAAATTCGTCCATGCTAGTTAAGACCCAGACTTGGCATATTCTCACATTCTTGGCTGCATGAATAGTCCCCAACAGTTGGCTGTGACTGGACCTGGCTTCGTCAGTATTTGACGCAAATAGCATTCCGGACGATGATCAATGGGCGCGACCTTGTCTGCGTTCGGTCGAAGTTTCCGGTTCTGTTCAGAGTCTTGGCGCCAAGGCCAGATTTTGCCTCTCCCAGCGTTGGTGGCAATATGCCAAGGCGATAATCTGAGGCAACTTACCCACAGTGACCTGCTGAGTGAGGGGGTCCTTAATGTCGGTGAGGTGCCTTAAAAAATCCCCGCTTCCATCTGCGGTCTGCGTGCACAAACATTCAACCACTGATTACTATCGATAAGCTCATGATAGCTACAGATAGGGGTCACCGGAAGATAATTACAATGCCAGACGAGAAGCATAGCAGCCCTCCTCAAAATGGGGCGGATGCGCTCGTACTCAGCCAGCCAGCTCACACGCTCACTTATGGAGCTGTGATGAGGGAACTCGGCACTGGGCTGGACGAGGGATTGAGCCCTGAGGAAGCCAGTCGTCGTCTACAGGAACATGGTCCCAATAAACTGGATGAAGGCGAGGGTGTTTCGGTGGTCAAGATACTCGTGCGCCAGGTGGCCAACGCAATGATGCTAGTTAAGCGGCCCACTATCATTTATGATATATCTTCCAACGTGTTGAGAATTCCCTGAATCTGATCCAGTTCGTCTCTTGCAGGTGCTGATTCTGGCCATGGCGGTCAGTTTTGGAATTAAGTCATGGATTGAAGGCGGAGTGATCTGTGCTGTGATTGTCCTCAATATTGTTGTTGGATTTTTTCAAGAGTACGCCGCGGAAAAAACTATGGAGTCGCTGCATTCATTGTCATCGCCAACAGGGACTGTCTCCAGAGGTGGTCAGACGTTCTCGGTGCCGTCGCATGAAATCGTACCGGGTGACATGGTAGAGCTGAGGACGGGAGATACTGTTCCGGCAGATATTCGGTAAGCCGCTTCCTATACTACAACTGCTCCCCTCGAGGGCCTTGGGGGGTTGACGGCCCTTTTTTTTTCTGACTATCGCAGTCTGGTTGAAGCAGTCAACTTCGAAACCGATGAGGCTCTCCTGACCGGCGAGTCTCTTCCCGTCCAGAAGGAATGTGACTCAATCTTCAAAGAGGATACCGGTCCTGGTGACCGTCTTAATATCGCTTATAGCTCGAGTACGGTCACTCGTGGTCGAGCTCGTGGTGTGGTTGTTAGTACCGGCATGGCCACTGAAATTGGATCCATTGCTCTTGCATTACGGGCCAGCGATAATAAG
The DNA here is from genome assembly GCA_027569055.1 of Aspergillus baeticus. Taxonomy (NCBI): domain Eukaryota; kingdom Fungi; phylum Ascomycota; class Eurotiomycetes; order Eurotiales; family Aspergillaceae; genus Aspergillus; species Aspergillus baeticus. The sequence goes on from JAPDEI010000040.1 coordinate 313,485, forward strand.
CGACGACCCGTCAAGCGTGGCCCCGAAGGTGAGACTAAGAAACGGTGGTATGTCCAGGCCTGGACTCTTACTGGGACGGATGCTGTGGGCCGTTTTCTTGGTGTTAATACTGGCACGCCTTTGCAAAGGAAGCTGTCAAAACTGGCCTGCCTATTATTTGGAATTGCCGTTCTGTTCGCGATTGTCTGCATGGCTGCAAACTACTTCAGCAGCAACAATGAAGTTATCATGTATGCAGTTGCAACAGGTATCAGTATGATTCCGGCATGCCTTGTGGTCGTCCTTACGATCACTATGGCAGTTGGCACCAAGCGCATGGTCGAGCGGAATGTGGTTGTCCGGAAACTCGACTCCCTAGAAGCACTGGGTGCCGTTACCGACATTTGTTCTGATAAGACTGGTACATTGACCCAGGGAAAGATGGTTGTCAAAAAGGCATGGATCCCATCTCGAGGCATATATTCCATCGGCACGTCCAACGAGCCTTTCAATCCTACTGTTGGTGATATTACCTTCGCACCTGTGCCTCCCTTGGACTTTGATGAGGAGAAGGACGGTGCCGCTGTGCAGAATACCGAAGATCTGATCTCAGAGAATCGCCAGCTCGAGGACTTTCTGGATGTCGCTTCGATGGCCAACCTTTCCCACGTGTTCAAGTCCGAAGAGGGCGAATGGAGCGCTCGGGGCGAACCTACTGAAATTGCCATCCAAGTGTTTGCGTCAAGATTCAATTGGAACCGAGACCGCTGGACCAAGGGTGAAGGCGCAGTGTGGCATCAAAAGGCCGAGTTCCCATTCGACTCGACAGTAAAGAAAATGTCTGTGATCTTCAGCAAAGTAACCCCGGACAGCAAAGAAGACTCCACCATGGTGTTGACGAAGGGAGCGGTCGAGCGCGTCGTTGAATCGTGTACCTCTGTTATTTGGGATCAAGGCTCATCTGCCCCTGTGCCCATGACCGACCACCACCGTGGAATGATTTTTCAAAATATGGAGGAACTTGCCAAGCTCGGACTTCGGGTATTAGCCCTGGCCCATCGACCATATACTGACAGGGTACAATTGCTTGAAGGTTCCGACCTCGAACGTGATGATGTTGAGAAGGATCTGTGCTTCCTAGGACTGATCGGCTTATACGACCCCCCACGCCCTGAGACAGCAGACTCAATCCAGGCCTGCTATAAGGCTGGGGTTGTTGTCCACATGGTCACTGGTGATCACCCTGGCACTGCAAAAGCGATTGCGCAGCAAGTCGGAATCCTGCCAGCTGATTTCAGCACTGTCGCTGCTGATGTCGCGGATGCTATGGTGATGACTGCAAGTCAATTTGACAAACTCACGGATGACGAGGTAGATGCGCTTCCAACTCTGCCTTTGGTTATTGCACGCTGCGCCCCGCAAACAAAGGTGCGAATGATTGACGCCCTCCATCGTCGTGGTCGCTTTGCGGCTATGACTGGAGATGGGGTGAATGATTCTCCTTCACTTAAGCATGCCGACGTGGGTATCGCTATGGGACAGGCAGGGTCAGACGTGGCAAAAGACGCTTCTGATATCATTCTGACAGACGATAATTTTGCCTCTATCCTTAATGCTGTTGAAGAAGGTCGTCGTATCTTTGATAATATCCAGAAGTTTGTTCTTCATCTATTATCCGAAAACATCGCCCAAGCCTGTACCCTTCTTATTGGACTGGCGTTCAAAGATGCTGATAATCAATCTGTCTTCCCTCTGGCACCAGTGGAAATTCTCTGGATTATTATGATCACGTCAGGTATGCCTGATATGGGTCTTGGAATGGAAGTCGCCGCCCCTGATATCATGGACCGCCCTCCCCAGAGCAAGCAGGGTATATTTACCTGGGAAGTGATCGTTGACATTCTGGTGTATGGCGTCTGGACCGCGGCGCTCTGCCTGGCCGCGTTCTCTGTCCGTATGTGGGGGTTCGGTGACGGCAATCTGGCCCGTGGCTGCAACAGGGAGTGGTCTGAGGAGATAAAGGACTGCGAACTAGTCTTTAAAGCAAGAGCCACCACGTTCGTGTGCCTGACATGGTTTGCCCTCTTCCTGGCGTGGGAAATGGTTAACATGCGCCGGTCGTTCTTCCGCATGCAGCCAAAATCAAAAAAATACTTTACCCAGTGGATGTATGATGTCTGGCGCAACAAGTTCCTTTTTTGGTCTATCATGATCGGATGGATCACCATATTCCCTATTCTTTACATCCCCGTGCTTAATGATGTGGTCTTCAAACACAAGCCTATTACCTGGGAATGGGGTATTGTCGCGGTTGAGGCTGTCCTTTTCTTTATGGGTGTCGAGGCCTGGAAATGGGCCAAGCGAGTGTTCTTCCGTCGCAGAGCTCACAGGAATCCAACGTTGACTTCCATGAGAGCCGAACCGGAGCGACCCTAACAAACATTCCCCTGGCCCGACAGCAACTGAGGCCAGGGTTGGAGCCACTTTAGAGCGGTGCACATCAGCTGAACAGATGCACTAGAATATGTTAAAGGATGGACCTACAAAAGTATTGGTCATTTAGAGGAGCTATAGAGGATGAATTGTGGATAGTTTAAGGTCATAAATTCAGGACCAGGCCAATACGGCTGCGAATCAGGTAGAAGTAGGTGTAGTAGAAGCAAATGTTAATACCATCTCACTTGTCCTCAATCACATTCTCTTATTGCATATATATCGTCATTGCCGCGAGGTGCAGAACAAGCCATACAGTGGCCAAGATTCTAGGAGGCACATAGATTTCTTGATAGGACTACGTGGTGAGTGGAAATAAGAATCTGGATTGCAGAAATGCAAAGACTAATGCTGAGCATTCAAGTGAATATCCTGGGTATAGTCCGAAACCATGATCTCTCCAGTGTCGTGTAGCAGTATAATGTGTGGGGAATTTCAGCAGGACAATATCATGAAACACAAGACCAATATGCTATAAGATGGAATTCTAACCGAGACTTTATCTCCAATAGACCTGAGCTAAATCTGTCATAATAGAGTATCAAGAGAGCCAGCCAACAGAACAATACGAAATGATGAATCACTACTTGCCTTAACCCCAGAAATAGGCTCGCGTGTAGACATTCACATACGTATCTTCTCTAGGCATCTTCTTGACCAATACCTTCTCGGAGACCGCCGCAGAGCGTGTTGAGCAAAAGGTTAGCCAGAACGGGCTTTTCCTGCAGAAGTATTTGGAAATCTCTGTTGGGCACAAATATTCTGATATGCTGGGCTGTGTAATAACGCAACATTCTTATAAGGTTCTCACATCGTCCAGGGTCCACGTCGAAGGCAAAGTAAAACAATCGAACAATATCTCCAACTCGGTCTTCACAAATTGGGAAGACATGCAGGAGATGTAGCAATTTGAAAAGGCAGATGTCGCGCAGTTCCTGAAGTTCATATTTTGCCGCAAAAACATGAAGACGAGCATGGGTGAGTAGCGTTTCGGTATAGTCCTCCATACGATTGTAGCTACCTTGCAACCCCTGAGAAGGCCGTGGGTGAATCCGCCTCACAAGGTAGTCCGCAAATTTATCCACTGACTCTGTGTCTCTAAAGAGATTGCCCTCTAGAGTGATTACACGGTTTTGCTCCGACTTTTCTTGTCCACCAGAAGTAAGGTCAGGGGGTGGCGTGTCGCTGGGAAGTTTAATATAGTAGTCACCAGTGTATAAGTACTGACAGACAAGACTAAATATATGCTGATCTGCATCATTAATCACAATAGAATCACCACCGGCAAAACTACCGGAATCCGCATTAAACCAGGGCGTTGAGTGTGACTTAAGTATGTCACTGTGAATGACAACTGTTTCACAGTCAGCGCCCACGGTGAATTTCAGAAGCTTGGACAGGAATGCTCTGTAATATTGTTAGTGATGTCTCAGCAAGAGATTAATCCTTCCCTACCGGCTGTTGCATGGCGCCATGATCGAAGTTGAGAGAGGCGGATGTTCCTTAAACGAGTAGTTAGTCGAAGCGGGTTCAACCAGCTTTATAGTTAGTTGGTTGCCAGCTTGCCAAGGCTTCCCCAAGCTGAGAGGAGCTTACCCCAGCGGGCCAACACCCAGTGAGCACATTGGGTAACTGCGTTCATCAGGCAGTTAGGATGATTTCAGCTTGATACCTGAAATCACCCCGTAGAACTGCTGAGCTGGTTTAGTCAAATCCACCATATATTTGGGCGCCAGTTCGCTCGCTAGGGTCGTCGCTGGGGGAAGGGGCTCCTTGGGGAAGCCCAGCCCTCAGGTGGGGCTACTTCAATGCGGCGAACAATGATTCGATTAACCTACCAGACGGACTTGGCCGAAATCTACCCAGCGATCAGTGTCTCGCCTGGGGCAATCAACAGGTGGGGCCGCCTCAGAGGAGACAATAATGATTCGACGAAAGCCTACCCGCCCTCACTCTTGGTGGAAGGCTGCGGGTCATCTTTCCCCAGCGAGGGGAAGGATGCTTGTTTCAACCGGTCTCTTCGAGGCGTTGCTTCCCACGGTTCTCAAATAATTCCACTGAGAACGGAAGCCTTTCTTCCACTCCGTACCATAGAATGCATGATATTGTACCATACATGACCTATAATCCTTGCGCGGAAAGAACCGACGCTGGAGAATCACCGGATTCCTGTCTCCAGACAAAAGAGCAACCTCGTATCTCGGACCCCTCGTTCCCAGGACGACAGTACGACCCATCGACCTCTGAAAGCACATACTTGATGAGGAGTGAGACACGATCCAAGGGCGTAATGTCTTCGTAAACTATGGGTATGATTAATGTCATGGAGGGATTTTTTTCCGAGGCTCTTGGTCCATAAGAGCCCGTAAGCGTGGGATCGGGAGCATGTTCGCATCGTAAGCCACGGAAGATTGATGGGAGTGGAACAAAGGCGATATGGCTCATAGAGCTGGAGACCCAAATCTGAAAATGGCTACGGGCCGAGACGGATCACGGGACCCAGCCCTCCGCTGTCCGGCTGGGACCACAGTCCGTGCTGGCTCATAAGCCGCTGCGGACTGAGAGCCCGCTGGGCTGTCTGACAATCAACTGGTATCTCGAGGGGCCTACGACCTCGACAGGCTATGAATCTAGCGCTTGTAGCCCACCATAGACCAAGAGCATATAACCGAAATCCTGATATGACATTGATCCTTCGTCACAATTCCACCTCTCTTGCTATCGACCGCATCGTATCCTCATCCATTGCCAGCTCTTCCCCGATTTGCATAAAGATTTTATTGCTTTCGTCCTCAATCGCCGCGTCAAAACATTGTGCCGGCGTCAGCTTCCGCAGATTCTTGTCATAGAACGTAGCCTGTCGGTTTCTCGCCTCCTTCCTCGCCACTCGTTCCACCACCGACGGGTCCGACTCGACCACTACCTCGTGCGCCGTCATCCAAGTGCCGCCCTCGTCCCGAACCCGGAACGCGATCGTAACCGGTTGAGAACTCCCCCCGGCCCGACGCGGTCGCACATCCAGCGCCCGCCGTTCCACAATCCGAGGCGTGAGAATCTTTCTGCCGCGCCGTTCGCTCTCACCCGGCGTGGTCGCGGTCGTCACCGGTGATGCCCGATCATCAACAGCCGAGGCCAGATCACCTTCCCAGTCCGCAAAGTCAAGCCGAGTGACCACCCTCTCCGCTCGAGACGGGGTACCTGTACTCGCTTTTAACCGTTTTCCAGAATGACCAGGCGAAGTCCGCTCGGCATTAGCCAGATTCGCCCGTTCAGGGCGAAGAGCGCCGACACTCTCTGGAGGGACGGCTGGAGGGGGATTAAACGGGACCACGGACCATTGATTTCCCACCGTTGTGCCGGCTGCCTTGCTTCCAGAGCCCGATACGCCCGACAGAGTCGCAGGCGGTGAAATCCGGGGAGCTGTTGGGCTCACCATCACGTTTTCCCCTTCCGGAGTGTCTGCAACACCTGCCCCCTCGTGGGAGACATCGAAGCGAACTCGGCGCCTCCTTGCGACCCCTTCATTGACGGGCATACGTTCCGCGGATTGCGGACTTGCCAAGGGCTCTTCAAGTTCAATGTCAATAGTCTCGGCTCGCATGGTTGTGTGGTCGACATCCCGCCCCATTGGTTTCGCCGTCGAGATCTTTTGGATCTTGCTTGGTTTGGCCTGCAGCCGCTGCCTCTGCTTTGCGGCCCCTGCTTGGTGACCATGAACTGAAAGGCTTGCATTTGTCGCACCTTCTGATGATTGTGGATCGATGTTGGGTTCCGGTGGAGCCTCTGCCTCAGTGAGATTCGCAGTGGTTTGTCCCGCTGACAGTGAGACGAGATCCGACAGATGAAGCTCAGTGACAGGTCGATGCTTACTGATTGAGTCTGCTTCCCTGTCGACCGGCAAATGGGCATTCTCTAACTGGGCTAAAGCCGTAGCTCGCTCAACCAGTCGCTGATCCGGCTCCCAATTTCCAATCGTCCTTTGTTCCGCGTCGGCGTGGAGTATCTCACCTGCTTGGTCGTCAGAGGCTTCCGCAACGTCTTCACTGGCCTTGGCCATCTGACCCTCATGCTCCATCGGCCCCTCATCCACTTGCGAAATTCGCGTTGTGGTATCTGCTGAGGTGCTCATGCCCGTATATAGTACCATCGTCAGCTCAGCCGATTGTGACGCAATGTGGGATTCTCCCTCTTCCGCACGTCGGAACGGCTCTTTTCTCGCCATGTCTTGGGAATCTTTTTGGACGACGCTTTTATCTCCTTCCTTTTTTGCCTGCTTGATCTTAGCCGCATTTGCAGAAGCTCTTGGCACCACTTTCTGAGCAGATTCGGCGGTGACAGCACTTTCCGTCTCCAAATTTTCCTGTACCACGCGCTCCCCAGCTTCCCTCGGCAGATCGTCAAGCGCCAAATCAAGCCCCCGCTCCAACCCGAGGCGCTCGTTGTTCGCCGTCGGGAGTTGAGCCTCCCCGGTAGAGGGCTCTCTCGTTCCGTCCGAGAGAGCTGGATCGTCCCAATGAGAAGCTGCCTCCGGGAGCTCGTCGAAGTCAATGTGGGTGACCGCCGAAGCACGGTCAAAATCACCCTGGAAGCGGTCTGATTCTTCCGCCTCGGGATTGTCAGCCATTGACTCCTCGAGACTCTCAGGCGAGAATACATTCACAGTTCGGGCATCAGTCCCAGCCTCTTCCATATTGTGATCAATGGGTTCCGGTATTGAAGGCTGATCTTCAGTGATCACCGATCGGCGTGCGGCTCGCAGGTCCCGTCGCTCCCGTCGTCGACGCTTTTTCTCCCGCTTTTGTTGTCTTCGCTCCTGGCGTACAGCCTCGCGAGAACTGCGCTTGTGAGCATGGCCCCCGTTCCTTTCCCGATTCTGAGATACAGTAGAGGCGGTTTCGGGGTTTAGATCGCCCGGCGGAACAAAGAGTGGTGAGTCGGGACGCGAATCGTTGAATGGCTGGCTTCCCATGGCGCTGACCGGTGACGAGTCTGGCAAGCGACCAAAAAAGGCAGAATAAACGCATTGTCTTACGAAGAAAGTTGTCACTTTGCCGCCAAGTTGCAGATCGCTGCTGTGCAAATTGTCGAGGAAGAGAAACCGGGAATCCCGCTTCTGGTCCCTACGGTGAGGGAGGCCTCGTCGCGCCTTGGGTTTAGGCTCTCGGCTCCTAATCGGCTCCTGAGAGGCCTGCTGGTCGATGGGGATCGCCTCGGAGAAACAATCACAGATTCGAGTCACGAGAGACTCAAAAGTGCCGCCGTTGAAGCGATAATGCCCTGGCGGTCGGGCTTTCAGAAGGACGTCGCGTGCTATCTGACGATCGGGCGACTGCTCAGCTAATTGTTGAATATTTGGGGAGTTAAACCCGAGTCGCTGTGCAAGCACAGCTAAGCCATGCAGGACCGTGTCATCGGCCTTCTCACAGTCTGGTTTAGCTACCAAGTCATCGCCCCCGGACGGTCTAGGAATCTTTGGATAGTGACGCATGGCGTAGAGCCAAAGTTGCCGATACCCTAACTCAGCTCGGTCCGCTTGGGTGCCCGATTGCTGCCGGAAATCGCTCTCCGAGGTTTGTATAATGCAGTTATTATTGCCATGGTCTGGCTCGAAAAGGCGCATGAGGGCAATCTTGATGGAAGGGTGGTCTTTGGTGGGGACCGCCAGCCGCTTCATGCAGTTTGCGCATGCCTCAAGGTACCACATATTTTGGAAGAAATGGTCCAACGACGAAATAATCGTTTTTCTCTTTTTGAGTCTCTTCCAGATGTCCTTGCGCTCAGAAGAGGCAAAATTCTGGAACACCGCACCGCTAAGAACCAGACCTTCCACTTCCCTCGCATCTTGCGCAGAGACCCCAGGAGCCTTGCCTTGCAACCTGGCGACGGTCTGCGGGTCCATCTTCATCATCTTCGCACGATCGCAACTTAAGTAATACGACCACTCTTCCAACAAGGAATTGAGCGTGTGAACGATTTCCTGCCCGGTCAGCATGGACGCAGACGTCAAAGTGAAGGCCAGACATACCTCGTTACAACTCGTAGCGAGGACTCTGGGAAGGGAGCCAAATTTCATTCCCTGTAATAATAAGGCGGGAATCATGCGCAGTCGGTCGAAGGCGGCACGAACCTCTGTCCGCGAAGAAAGCTGTCGGAGTCGTTTGACTTTATTCGGCGACAGCCGTGCCATCCATCGGTTCTCGAAATGCGCATTCCCTTCGTTTTGGTACTGGCGAACTTTAAGATACACCTCTCCGTCACTCGGGATCTTTTCATTCGAATATTCGTCCACAAGCGCCGTTAACAGGCTTGCACTAATATCTTTACTGGGATTGTTAGAAACCGAAAGAACAGACTACCGCCTCAAAAGGCAAGGTTAGCAAGGTAGGGCCTTGTGGCTGCATACCATCGAGATAGAGATCACTCGTCCACCATTGTTCACCAGGTGGGAGCTGTTCTTTCGCGGCCCTCAAGCGATGCTGGCCGTGGAGGCACTGTATCTTGCCCATTGGGAATTCAAGGAGAGGGTATCGATCTGGCGGACTAGTCTTTAAGCTGTGAGGCGTTACTCCCGCCGTTTGGAGCGCCACAGCCAAATGCTGTCGAGACACCACTGCGGTGACATGGTTTCGAATATCCAGCCGTCGACAGCCATCACGAGAAAAGACCTCGCTCAATCGTTCGACGTTTTGGGGATCTAGTTCTCGGGATATGGATGGGTGTGGAACAATTTGGTTGATGTATACTTTCGCAGTACCTAGATATTTTAAACTCCGCTCCTGGGCTAACTGAAACTCTGTGGGTGTTAGCATGGTTTGATCCATAGCGGCAGGTTTCAACAGCAAGAGCTTTCATGTCCAAGAAAAGATGTCCAATTGCTTCCCTCGCGGTTTAAATGATCTAAGCACGTTCTGCAACCAAACCTGGTTGGCTGTGGATGAAGCAAAATGCCCATCTCCCCAGCGAGGCTCCGGCAGATACCAGTACCCACCTCATCGTCAGCAAATCAACAGCTTCCCCATTGTTGCTGTGGGTCCGATATCCAGGCTCCCTGGGGACTGTAGTGACTGAATACGAAAAGCGGATTAGCGATAAATTGATCGTATAGCTATCGCATCTCACTGTCATTATTTTATGCCCAAGCCAGAGAAATAGGCAGGCAGTTCTTCCTGGTCGGGTTTGCCACGGGATTCTTATAAATCATAGAATTAATCACTCAATGCCAGGCGCCCCACTGCTTGCCGTTTGGTTTCCCTCCAGAAGACATACTGATGAGAAGACACGATGGATTCAAAGGAAGTTATGTGTCCCCAGAGCTCCCTCCATCTACAGACGCAGTCTGGCCAGCAATCTGGGAAAGACAACGCAGCAAAAGGGACTGATTCGAATCGTCCCAGAAAAATCATCAAAGGTCCACTCAAAACACTTGGTCTTCCGCAAGTCGTCAACTCTGATAGTTGTGCAACTATTATTTTGAGAGAACAAGAGTCCCCCTGGGATACAATCCAACCAGTTTTCAGCTGCAAGCTTGCAGGCAAAGTAACTACTGCCGTCCAAAAATCCCGTCCTTATCGGCTGAAAGCAATTCGAGAGTATCCCCCAGAGTGCGCTAGAGATGTTCTGCGACTATTTCGGACCATCCAACATGAAAATGTTCTCTCCGCCAAAGAATGTTATCGAGATGGGGGCAGGCTCTTTGCCCTGGTGGAATACTGTCCTCTCACCCTTGAACACCTCGTGAGTCTTAGCCCTGATCAAGCCATGCTAGGTGCGATCATATCTCAGGTAAGTTACAAGGGGATGTATATGGGATGTCTTTGCTAACATCTGAAGATCCTTAACGGCTTGCATCACTTGATCACGGCTGGTTTTGAGCATACTAGCCTGACCTGCTCAAACATCCTCCTGGCTTCGAATGGAATTATTAAGCTAGGTAATATTCAAGCTCAAAGAAGTAGAAGGATATCCCTGACAAGCCAATAGCAGCATTGGAGCATTGTGTTCGGCACGCTCCCGGTCAATCCCAAATATCTATGATCAATGCTGTAGCTACCATTATGATGCAACTCATGCAGAGTTACGAGATGGGTGATGGGATAATTGGGGTTGACAACATTGACCGTTGGCCTCTGGACTCGGAAGCATTTGGATTTTTAGAGGCGACATCCTCTGCACGGTCTGTCGATGTCCTGATGAAGGCGAGTAGTGTCCATTAAGAGTGTTGGCTACTTCTTACAGTTTATAGCACCCGTTTGTAGTCAAACAACATTCGCTAGGTGGCCTCACCGCTTTGGCTCGCCTGGCCCCGATCGCGACAAAGACGTTTTATACCTACCCTGTGTGACCGAGCCTGCCGCCGTATGGCGCAAAATCGAGTTCAGACACAGTCCTGACACCCATTTACTTGTTTATACGGATTCGATCTTATACCGCGGGAAGTGCTGGTTTAGGGTTTCGGATGCCGCGAATAAATTCTGGGCATGCAGATATACTAAATTAATGAGCACGAGATTATTCGCAACAAAGGGACAAAGGTAGGCTGCGGTTTACGTACGATAATCGATGAGGGGAAGAACTGTTGCAGGTGTTGAGATGGGAGCTTCCCCTTTATGAGAACCCGATATTCGGCCTTCCAATCAAAAACCCTTCTTGACCTATGAACAAGACTGTATGATTCAACGGCTCCCGGAAGATCCATGTTTTCCTGCGTGTTTTAGACACATGTGGTAGAGCTAGAAATATAACTACAGATACCAAGGAAGGCTTCGGTCACTCCCTTCTCTGCAGCATTTTGGGCTTCACCAGTGTCCAGCTTGTAGTTAGCCTGGGCTTAACACAGAATTTCAGCCATGAATGGGGAGTATGTTGCTCCCACCGCTGCGGCCTTTGGGTCTCGCTGGGGATCCCAGGGCAACGCCAGGCACCAGCCAACTTAACCCAATCAGCATCAACTGACTCGTGTAGCGTTTCCGGAGTTACATTTATCCGTTCGACTAGAACGTCCCAAACGCCAGAGACCAGATCTCCCCGACCAGACGGAAGTTCTTGGGTCACCAACTTCTCCACTGATCGGAAATCAGATAGTATACTGTCAATATTTCTATAATCAATTGAACTGCAAAATTATGGATAGATGCCTAAGCTTGCGCGAATCAACGCGTATATATATTTGCGAAGGAGCAGAGCTCTGGGCTGTATAGAAAATCGGAGACTCTCTCCTCTGCAATTTGTGTGACATCGATCAGAGCCCATCTATTTTCGGGCGATTGACTCACCAAAGCTTTCTCATCCTCGACAGATAGTGTATAGAGCTGATCCTGAAGGCCAGTCCCACCAGCTCGAACTGTTTTGATAAGATCCGGAAGTCGCCCAGACATGAGGGTCTTCATGGTTGGCTCCAACGAGCGAAACAGGCGAGCAGTCCCCGGCCGAGTGTTTAAAATATAGGTGACAAGCGCATTTGCCCGTGCGTTCGAGAGTGATTCATTATAACTATAATCCAGGATTAGTGAGCGGGAGTGACCATCGATTGAAGACGTACCACTTAGCCACCCACCCCCCTTTGAGCAATACCCCAGCGCCTAAGTTCGCCACGACTTCCCAACACCACTTAGCCTTTCGAATGTGGTTACCGATCTTTTTGCGAAGTTCATGGCCCTCTAAGTTTCGAGTCCAGTCATCAAGGTATGCCGCTTCGATAATGCAGTCATAGACACAACTATCGGCCCTCTCTTTCTCCCTTAGGGGTCGACCACAATAGTGCTCGGCAAACTTGCAGAGCTCTTTGTAGTTGAAATGGAACAGAAGGTATGCAACATTCTCCGCGACTGGTTCAAGAGTTTCGGCTTCGAGTTCTTTCAGGTAGTTCCATGCCGCGTGTATGCCTATCCACTCTTTGGGGAGGCCCAGTGCATGCTGGCCCTGCGACTCATTGTTATGCCATTGATCTGAAAGAGATCTCAACGTCTGAAAATCTGGAGGGAGAATACAAGCATCCACCGCAAGGATTTTTGTGATATCAATGTCCTTAAGCTTGGGGTTGTTACCCTTCAATAAGGTCTTAGCAATCGGATTCAACTTTATCCCTGCTCCAGTTCCCTTTCTTTGGCTTCGGATGTTCCTACTGTTTGCTCGTCCGTGATTGGGCGTACGCGGAGAATTAGTGCGTGTAGGCTTCCCCCGCCGTCGGGGAGAGTCAAGGCCATCGCTAGAGGGAGTAGGATAGGCAGAGTCTACATCGGTTTCCGTAGAGGTTGACACGGGGCTCGTCACCATCCCATTTTCAGCGACTTCAGGAGGATTTCCAGGATGTATAGCATTGTTTGGTGTCATTAATGTATTTTGATGACCTGACTCCATCTCAAGTCCGTCGAATAGCAAAAAGTCCTCGAAATTTATCGGTAATAGGTGCTCGTCAGGACCGGTCATAAGAGCGTCGAGATCGATGTTCACTAAGGTAGTATTAAACGTCAGCTTCCATTAATGACAAACTGGTCGCGGAATCGACTGCAGAACGGGCAACACCGATAACATGTAGCTTACCAATCTCCTGATCTGACCAAATCTGATATCCGTGCAAATATCTCGACTCATAGATCCTATTCAGTACATTTAATATTTGATCCTTATCCAACGACCGTAATATGTCTAAATCTTCCCCAATGCCCTGAGCAAGCTATAGAAATGAGTATCCGGAATCAGCAACCCTTATGAGTCAATAACAAACCTCACCGAGCTCTTCAGCCGTCAAGGTCGCGGGGCCGGGCGGAGTGTCATCAGAATAGGATCTCTATCGCAAGATGGATTATTGAATATTTAATCGTCCAATGAAAGGGACACCTTGATACTTACCTTGAATGTCACATAAAGATAAAATGTTTGCGCAGGAGAGTCTGTGGGAAAGTCTCGTTCGGACACGCGATCGGAACTCCTCCACAGCTTGTAGGACTGAGTCAAACCCAAATTACCAATAATCTCCCATACCTTATCAATCTGCACGATTTCCACTCCGCCCAGTGTTTTGAACCGTCTTCCAATTCGGAGACCGAGCTGGAAAGGAGTCAGGAGCCGACAATGGAGACAATCCAGGAGTCCTACCTTAGCACGCTGGCCCTCTGACAGATTCCGATAACAGCGCAGACCATTCCCATATAAAGGTGGTTGCTATCGGGAAGTTGTAAGCTAATGAAGAACGCAGAAGGCCGAACCTACCTCAAGGCAGAGCACGACATGGTTCATTGTCGTGAGTCTATCCGCAAAAGGAATCGAGGTGTACTAGAGAAAACGGCTTGAAGAAGACTATAAAGAGAGTGGTTGAAAGGAAGAATAAGTCCCTCTCAAGGCGTTGCCCAAGATGAGGCCAAATTGGCTGGTTAATGGAAAACATTGTGGAACAGGAGAAACAAGGAGCGACCGTCTTTTATTAGGGAACTAGCTCCTCAGAAAAATGGAGGGAGAGAAAAAGAGAGTGCTCAGGGAGCAAAACTTGAGGGTTGAACATTGTGGTTGAACGCTGTGAGTTGAACATTGTGAGTTGAACACCTCGAGAAGCGGGCCATCCCTGCGATCCCAGAAGATGTCGCATCCTAGCATAGGAAAGATACGAGCCGTAAGTTATTCTTGAAACTACGGCGTAAAGTTACAATACAGAGGATTCCGATCCCTCCCGTCCGTCAGATACCAGCATGATTCCAAATCTCCGAACCTCATGGAGCGTAATAATATGAGTCCAGAACCGATTGTCTCCTTCCTTAACAAGCCTAGTGTGATACCGGAATTATTGGGTACTGTACTGGCCAGTTACACATCTCACATGGAGGTTGCGGGGTGTAATAATAAAGTCAAGGGCCCATAATGCCCACCCACTCTTTTGAACCACCGAGGTCGTGCAAATCGAACAAAAATAAAAAAGAAAAACGAAATGGGCTGATTCTTGTAAGTTATCGAAACCAGCCCGTTTTAGCTTCCAAAAACACAGCGATGACCACCGCAGCCGTGGTTCGATGGGCTCGCCACTTCGCCATGACTTTCTGAGTCCTGGCTCCTGAGCCGCACTTCAGCCTTGGCAGGTACAGATCCCCCACTCCCATACAACCACCCAAACAATCGATATCATCTGTATTTTTCCCGCCATTGTTACCCTGTGAGAGCCACCAGGGCGCCCCAGCCACCTCATTAGTCAAGTCTCAAAGTTCCTTGCTCCACGTGACTTGATCTGCCATCGGTTGATATTCCAGTTCTGAAAGCTTGACGTTCTGATGAAGGTATCCTCGCACGGTCTCTCGTAGTTGGTATCTGATCGGATCAGCTGCGGAGACTGAAGTAACCCATTCAGCAGAAGTCGTGACATGACAGGTCCAGCGAAACTTACCCATAACCAGTAGCCGGCCCTGCTCGTCTCGGATATTCGGCAGCCTCTCAATCAGCTTTCCGGACGACTCCAGCGAGACTAGGCTTTCATAATGCGGTATGCCCCGGCACAGACAAGCCCTTTCGTGCTTCCCGAAGGGTAGTTTGTCCGGTTTGAGATCGTGCGCCACGTATATGGAGATATGCAGTATCTAGAAAATCAGTTCGGATTGATCAGCATCAGTGAACTTGCGGGGAATCGAGAATACGAACATAGCCATCATCCATTGTGTCATCTTCAAGGAGCTGATTCAGTTGCTCCTGGGCCGAGATGGCCACACCTGCCTCGTCAGCGGGGCTCTGGACCTGCCGCCGGACCAGGACTCACCTCTGGACTCCACCTGCCACACCAAATGCACACGGCGAATTTGGGAGGTGCAAGTGTTATAACCGTAGATCATTTTCTTGACATATGGGACCACGGCCGCAATCCCAAAGCCGCTGGCGACGACCAGGGCAGATTCGTAATGACTAACATTCTCTCTGAATCCGTGCGGGCCGGAAAATAAGGCCAGAAACGAAACCGAACTACCCGGAGCTGCCTCCGCATAACGGAGAAAATCTTTAGACAGACCACGGCGCGGCTGCACCAGAAGATCTAAAGTATTCTGCTTACACCGGGACCACGACGTGACCGTGAAGGGGTGTGTCTGTATCCACGCACATAAACTGACCCCGGGAATCCAGAGGTTGATGTATTGGCCTGCGTCCACTTTAAGCGGTCGGGGTAAGAGTAAACGGACTTTGACAGCGGATATAGTTGCTTCTTTACTGTCCTCCTGAGTAGGCTTTGAATATATGTATGACACGACGGCTTTCGGAGTACCCCGGCCAGCAAAGAGGCCGTTTCCATATAGAAAAAATGCTAGCGGAATAACAAAGCTCATTGCTAAAAGTCCCAGGGCAACGATAAGGTATATCCCGGGCACGCTGGTTTTATGGGGTAGGTGGCGCCACAAGCCATAGACAGAGAGCCCTGTAAGGACCTGATGTCCTCGGAGAAAGACTTCATATGACCAGCGCCGAAACCATGGAATGGAAAGAATAACTAGAACGCCTAAAGAAGCAGCACCCTATCTTTCTTAGTATGGTTGTGACCCTATGGAGCTCTTAGCATACAATCACAGTGTAGAGATTCCGTGGCTCGGAAAGGAGAAGCCTGGGTCCCTCAGCTAGAGCCGAAATAACATGGATAGAGAGCAGGGCGACGGCCATCCAGCCAGTCGCGCGGTGAATTTTCTGGCAAGTCTGTAAGTAGATGTCAAGGAAGTCAGCCAGAGAGCTTGGATGGATCGTTGACAGAGGTAATATCAGATTGATGATAGCCAGGGTGCCCGCTCGGCGACCCACAGTGGCCATTGCGCCAGCTCGAAAAAAGACGAGAAATATATTAGTTAAAATATAGAGTACATGGATTAGAACGCAAGCACGGGTCCAAGGACCAAAGAGTCGGTGTTGTGGAACAAAAACAGGGAAAGTGAGATGGCGTTGTAGGGGAATAGTAAGTAAATGGGGCTTTTTAGAGAAATATGTCGCAGTCTTGATAAAGAACAACAACGTAAAGATGCCGCCAGTGGCAATTGCGTATATTATCAAGGCATCCATTTTGAACAAGTGAAGGAATAGAGAGGAAGTAGGTGCGCATGACAGAGACAACGTCAGACGGGCTATTCCAAGTAGTAGTTCCCGGGAATACGTTCCATCTGCAGCCATTATCACCTTCAATATAATCGAGTCCATGCAAAACAGCTCGTCAGTTGCTCCTATAGGTCGCCTCGATACATTCCGAAAGTAGATCAATGTTGGCTTGAGTTTTGGCCCCGGGAATCTTGGAAGCTTCTCAGCTTTCTATGTAGCTCGCTAGAAGCAGGCAGCATCCAGCTATGAGTCTCAATATGATGGCTCAGATGTAAAGCTGTTTTGGACAGCGATCCTGGGTTCGAAAGGTACTACACTAGCCATATGCAGTATAGATTAACCTCGTGAACCTTTAATAGACATGGTTTTCCGACAACTCCCCAACGTTTTCCCAACATAATCCCGACTGATTTTCCTGATCTCTTCGACACAATTTTGTCCGACATCTACCGTGGAAACTAACACCCAACATCATGGCTCTTGAATCACGACATAAGCCGCTGACAGTTCAAGGCGCGCTCGCTAAACTTCGCGACACTTCTGTCGTCATCGATCGTCGTGGAGGTTTCAGCAAGGAAGAGGGGAAGCGAGCTGCTGATGCGGATATTGTACTGGAACGGGGTCAACCAGCACCAGGGTCGAAAGGCGAGAAGAACAGGACGAAATACTGGTATTTCCTTCAGAAAGTGAATGAGCTATCTGGTCGGCCTATGGTCAAGCTATGCGCTGCTGCCCTTGGCTTGTCCGCCATCGCGAACATGAGGGAACGTTTGCGAGTTGATTTACCTTACGAAATCACCGCGGTCAAGGAAACACTTCTGAGCCCAACCCTACTACGCCTTGCTTATCCTAATGGCGTTCCGGTGCCAACCCAAACTGATGACTCAGCTCATCAGTTGCAGTCGACAGTGCGTCCGCCTAAGAATCAGAGTATGTGATCGTTCAAGCTAATACAAGTGTCAGAAGCTAATGCGACATTTCAGATACAACTACTCCCGATATCACGTCCCTGACTACACCCCAACACAATCCCACGCATACATCAAAGCATCTGCAATCAGTGTCCTTGAACCTCCAACTTAGGGACCTTGTCGAATTTCTCCAGCAGTACGAAACGAACAATCATAAGTTGCAAATGGAGTGTCCATTTATTGGAGATCCTTTGCCTTTCATCCGATTTGGCTTTGGGCAACAGACGGAACTCCATGCCACACTCCAGTTTTCCCAACCGTTGGCGACCCTTTTTATTCAGTATGTCATGAATCGAGGAGCGGGGTAATTATCCGTTATGCTTCTTTGCATCGGAAGTATCGTACGGCGGGGTTGCCAAAAAACATACACGTTTGGCCTTCTTTCACTTCGATAATCTCCAGGCCAGTCTCGTCCGTTCCTGTCACAACATTTGGCACAGGTTGTGACGTATTGGGCCCAGTAACTCTAACTGCTCCTGCGGAACCTTCTTTATAAACGAGGACGGCTCGGACTGATGCATCTGTGGTTGAAAATGACTTTGGGAAGGTCTTCGCTGGATCGATAGTAACATTCTTGGAAGTCTGTACACCGACGGTTAGTGTATGTTCATTAACCTAAGCATCTATATTGAAATACATACCAATTCTCGTGCGTGGTTCTCAAGTTCTGCGTCGCTAGGCTCAGAATTTTCGATGACCTTAATTTGGTTGGTTGCTGGCATAACCCAAAACGCTGAATGGGCTCAATTAATGAAGTTCAGAGCCACAGGTATTGTATCAGACAGTGATCGTTCTTCGAGACGGTGGTGTTTCGCTTGGAGTTGGGGTTTGGCAGAAGACACTGTAAATTTTTCTTCGACTAGGAAGTATTAGTTAATGGTGATCAATCTCGAAAAAGACATCTTACAGTGTTGCGTGTAGCGTGTTTATGGAACTCGAAGATACCTAAAGACGCGGGGCAATGACGAGAAGTGCCTGACGAAAACCACATGATGAAGGGTGCCTTGGCAATGAGGTTTTATGTGTAAATTACTAATCAGGTGCCAACAATTTTCCGGCAATTTTCCAACAGTTTACCAACGATTTACCAACCTTTTTGGCGTATGACTATTTTGGAATGTCCTTATGTATACCTAGTACACATGTTCACAGGCTTGTTGTGTCCGAATAAAGCAATGAGCAACTTTTCTGAGAGTACTTAAAGGACAAGAAACTCTTGTCCTTGTAAGTAGAGACCAAAGATGGACCTTCTACTGATATTTCAACTTACTGCATCAGCAGCAGCTTCAGCCAGTTCTGGGGCGAGTCTAATCCTTTGGCTCTTGTCCATTGGTGGTTTGAACTGGCGAACGTTCGACAAAAGGCTACTCATCGTTAGTCAGGCTGTTATATGGGGGCTTATTATTATTGGCTCAATCGCCTCCTACTTTCTCGCAATCCAGCAACTGAACTTGAAGAGAGGTTAGTGGCCCAGCTCTTTTATTTACGTCCGCCTCGACCTTATCCGTTGCCCAGGTCTGTTTGGGGTGATACTGCAGGTAGAGACTGGCTGTCTACTGCTCTTACTTATAATGAACGAGGTTAGGCCAATAAGAGCAAGCGAGGAGTGGTACTAACATTCTTCAGTATTTAAGTATTTCTGCTTTGCAGTCCCGATTGATTCACTTCTTGGCTGTCCTTTACTTCGTCGGCACACTGGTTATTCTGCTACTGTCGACGTACTCGCCGGTGCGATAAACCAATTGTCTGCTGCTGATATCAGCTGTCGCTGACACTTTACTCTAGGAGCAGCGGAATATTTTCCGTCTGTCGTTCATGATTACCAGTCTCGCCAGCCTTAGCTTTGTTCATGTCCAGTTTATCAGATTCTGGATTATATGTGTGAAGCCACGACATATTCACACTAGTGCTTTCAAACTATTTTGGCGGTGTCCGTGTCATACGGCTCCTAAGCACGAACAAGCTTTATGGATAGCATCAGTAGGGTCGATAGGATTATTCCTACTTTTACTAGGCTCCACTATTCTCGCATGTACGCAACCATACCTGTGGACTCAGCTGGCTACTGTATGTACCTTCACTGCACCCGTACCACTCATCACTCACCTTGTCCATAGTTCGAAGTCGCTATAATAAGTATTAGGAAAGTTGCCATTTCTATTTATCTTCTCCGAGTCCCTGAGTGCAACATGGTGACGGTAGAGGTGTAATTGTTCCTACGGAGAGATGCGGGGACCCACATGGGTCTCGGGACGGCCCCGGACGAGCACGGTCATCCGAGCTCCCTCATCACAAGCATTACCCTCAAAAACGCGGGAAACTGCCCCACCATTAACATGCTGCTGTCTACAATGGGCATACGCATTTGCGCAAGAATCTGACATATAATTTCATTTGACCGAACTTTATGCACTTCCATATATGATTGTCAAATCTGCCATAGGCGTCTTGTCAGTTGCGTGGCTAACGAACAAATGTCAGTATCTGCCAAAACAACCCTCTTTCGGAGTCTAATTTTTCTCCAGGGAAAAGCTCGTCTGTTGGGCCAGCGAAACATAATGTTCCCTGCGTGAACGCCTATTCAACTTGCCAATTAACAATTCCAATGATAAATTTTATCCTTTCTGTTGGAACAGAAGAGTCCACCGACTGACTGGTGCTGTTTCGGATGTAGAGGACTGGGTGGAAAAACGGGGGAAGCAGCGAGCCTCTGCGGTATAGGGTTATGGATCACAAAATATACAACAGAACGCAAGAGCTAAAATCCGGCAAATGAAACACGTCCAACCTTCAGCTATATATCTTCACACCTATCGGGAGCATATCGTATACCTCAATCGTCATCCTCGATGTCGTCAATCAAGTCTTCAGCAAGTTTATCCGCCGCCTGCTGTGTTGGGGCATCTTTGACGTTGACCCATGCCGTAGCGTACGTGTGGTGAGACCCGTTCGCTTTGAGTAAACTTTTGAGACCACTAGTCTTTGCCTCCCTATTGATCTGAAGGTTTACGGCGACTAAGTCTGGGTTGTCCTTCTTGGGCTCTCCCGCATCCAGCCTGATTTCCCACTCCGCATTCTTCCTTGGGTTGTCTGCCGGCCATACACGGCGACCGGGAGTACTGGGATCAAAGTTTAGGAGGCGTTTCGGACCGGACGCAGTCTTCATAGCGGATTCCACAAGTGACCGGACTTTGCGTTTGAGGGCGTTCATCTTGAGGTACGAATCTATCCAGTCTGGCATTAGGGAAATAACAAGGGAGCATGTTGAGGGAAGGGTACCTATCAAAAAAATTTCGAAGACGAAGTATCCGCCTTAGCCAAGTATGGAGTGAATCTTTCTAAGAAGAGGTGACTCGTAACCAGATGAGTAGAAGTTGCATGGATGTCCTGCTCATTCCGTTGGAAACGTTCACTTATATAATGCATCTAAGAGTCACTCAATTTACGCTAGATCAACCGACAACAGTCCACCGTTACTATAATTATCAAAGCTCATCCCTGTTTGAGAACTACTGGATATCGAGAGCTTGCTGAGCAAGCGCTCGTCTCTGGCGCTGGGAAATCGATTGGGTCAGACTTCGAGTTTCGAGGCGGTCCTGAAGATGGTCCGTCCATGACCAGGTGTTGCGGCATTAAGAATAGACGGTGTGGGCTGCATTGTCTACCCCGGCGTATCGCGCTGCGGGACAACCTGTTGAGAACTCCATATTTATCTTGTGGTCCATTAGTGGTTGGCTTTCTCTACTCGCCAAGACATAGCAGGCGCCGTATATCCAAAAGGGCTAGCGCCGTTTTTATTAGACGTCACCTCCCTGACAGCCGCCAAGGCCGCAACTTCCTTGTTTCACGAGTAATGGCGACGAAATGACAGGTTCTCCCGCCTTTCTCAAACGCTAGAAATGAGGGCCATTCGAGGACGTTTCGTGAGAAGAACTTTAGGGGCCGCGCTTTCCCGCAGCTGTAACCCCTTGGCAGCTCCTTTTTCTTCCAGCAATTCCGACATGAATGAGACCGAGGGCATCGCAGATTCAAAGCATGACATTGAGGCACTCAATCGTTTTACCTCAGGTCGTTGGCTTTGGAACGAGCGACAGCAACTTGCCTGCCGCTATGTCAAGTTCGACCTCTCAACGCTCCTGCAACTAGCTGCCGCTGCGATCGGATCGAGAGCATGCACCCAAGTGTTGAAGATCTCAGAGGGCCAATACAACAAAGTACTCCAGCTTACCATGAACGATGGACGCGAGATTATTGCGAAACTTCCAAATCCCAATGCAGGCAGACCGCACTTCACAACAGCTAGCGAGGTTGCAACTATGGACTTTGTACGGCCTGCCTTCTTTTCCACTGCGATTTCGTTTTGCGCGTCGATACTAACTTTACTAGTTGAGGAATGTTCTGAACCTCCCTGTTCCGAGAGTGTACGCATGGAGTTCTCGAGCATCAGAGAACCCTCTCGGAGCAGAATATATCCTTATGGAGAAACAAGCCGGTGTAGTCCTAACCAACGTATGGGACGCCATCAAAGGAAAGCAGAAAGTCCAAATTCTGGACCAGGTTGTTGACATTGAAAGGCGCCTAGCAGATACAAAATTCTCTAAGTTCGGATCACTGTACTATAAAGACGATCTTCCTGGCCATTTGGATACTACTTCGCCACTGTACGTTGATTCAAGTGGGAACGAAGTGCGGAGCAAAACGTTTGGCATTGGACCGACTAATCACCGTTCTTTCTTTGACTTCGGAAGAGGCGAGTTGGATATTGAGCGTGGTCCATGTAAGTTCATCTCCGACTCATATAATATTATTATCCCGTGCTTATCCATACACAACCTTTAGGGTCAACAGTCACAGAATTTATGACGGCTATTGCGCGGAGGGAAATTGCAACTGCAAAGGCAGGTCTCCGGTACCCGTTAATGCCCGAAGGTCTTTTCTATGGACCCCGACAATACCAGCCCAGCCTCTCCAAAAAGCTCTCCGCGTTGGAAAAATATCTTAAAGTGGCACCGCATGTTCTCCCGGAAAATAAAGCCACCCATGCCTCAGTTTTATGGCATGGCGATCTTCATTCGCAGAATATATTTGTCGACCCTGGAAACCCAAGCCGTATTATGGGAATTATTGACTGGCAGTCCGTCAGTGCATGTCCGCTTTTTATGCAGGTTGGGCGCCCTGCGTTTCTCGATTACAACGGCCCGGTTCCTGAAGATTTGGGGAAGGTCTCTTTACCACCAAATTTTGACTGCATGGACCCAGATGAACAGCGAAAGGCAAAGGCACTACATAGAGCACAGACACTGCACAATCTCTATCTAGTTCGGTGTCTTCAGGTTAACGAAACGGTCTTTCAAGCAATGCAGGATCAGACTACTCTCCGGCATCAGGTTAGTGTGGTTCCAGGATTAGTTTTGATGGACTACGAGCCGCTCCTCAACAGCCTGTTGAGAGATGTTGAGAAGGAATGGGCACATATTGGCGATGGGGGGGATGGCAGCTCTCCTAGAACACCATTTCCATTACAGTTCTCGGATACAGAAATTCAGCAGCAGGAGCTGGATGGCGAGCTATGGGCCCAAGGTGTTGAACTCATGAATGCCTTCGCTGACGACACTGGCTGTTTTAAACATTGGGATGGCAGGGTTAGTGACGTGGATTATGAAAAATCCAGGAGAGAGCTAGATGAGGGGATAAGAAGGTTCTTGGAACGTGAAGCCAGGAATGATGAAGAACGTAGGGAGTGGCTCAAAGCCCTACCATTCGTAGATTAAAGTGTGGGGCAAGGTTAGAAGATGTCATTGGTTTTAACCTTTCCGGCAAGCTAATAATATTATTGCAATTTCCTTGTATCTTTGTCATATATGCTTGGCTTCTATAGAATAGGGCTATAGGTATAGGGTCTCATATTCAGGTACTTGACACTTCAGAAAATACGTGAAGTAATTACTCGTATGTACTCCGCAGAAAAAGTCCTTAGCCGTTGCACACAGTTCAAATGCTTCATGCCCCATCCTTCACAGCGCCCCAACACTGATACGCACCCGCGCCGCAGATTTGCCAGCTCTAGAGATGAGTCACAGCCACGTGCAGCGACGCAGGACAGCATCCGAGCGCGAGTCAACGATGGGGCACTCCAGGGCATGAAGCAAGCCTTGTCCCGAGTTTCCGCGATCTTTAAGCCCAGACCAATCAACCCAAGTCAAGGATTTAGTAGTCAAACAATATCTTGTCATTAATGGTGACAACCGTATTAACATTTCATCCTCATCATTCTTCGGATTTTCATATAAGTGTGCGCCAATCAGCCTCGTCCTGTATGGCGCGCGGCTACCCAACAGCTCGATCTATTCGCAGAGTACCGCCGACTAAACATAGTCAAACAGTCCTCTCTGGGCAGCAAGAGTCTTTTAAAGTTTTTGGGCTTTGGGTAAGAGTGTTTCAGTGTCAACTGGCGTTAATTATTGGGTTGTTCATGACCACTAGATACTTTATCCTGGTGTTGCTTGCGACATGCTCGGGCCTCTGAAGGGGGTTTTCAGCGCTTATTTTTGAATTCTCAAATCACGTCTCCCATCAGTTGCAGATGCAGGCTATAAAATCCAGGCATTCTGTCCTCGAATTTCTCTGTATAGCATATTCTAAATCACGCTTTGTTTGCCTCTCAGCAGTTTATCTTAAGTATATTTCTTCCAGATTACAAGTGATGCCTCGAACCATTCACTTAGCCCTCTTTTCAAATGGCGCCAGGCCTGCCTATTTTGCTGTTTTTGTCCCTACTAGTGACGTGGGCAAGGCAGGGAAACTTATCCATGTAACCAGAACTACCGCCACGGGTTTTTTTCTTGAATTCAAGCGCAATTACGACTTTAGTGTCACGCAACGCAAGCACCAGATCATACCACTTGCTCTAGTCAATGACCAATGTATTGCAGATACAGTCGGCAATGGATAACTATCAGCAGATACAACAGCCCGTGATCGGCTAGAGTTTGTCGCTACTGTTGTGCCGCCTCCTAGCCGGAGCCCCAATCCTTTTGATCCGTCGGTAAGTCACTTTTATATTATAACACTTCCTTGCTAATGCAAGGAGTAGGCCCCTAATTGCCAAAACTGGTTGCAAGGCTACGTCCAAAAACTCGTTGAGGAAGGGATTGTTCCCAGTAGCGCTAGCCTGGTCGTATAAAATGCCCCAAAGCTGCTGTAATGTATAGTGATCGTGGGGGCTTTTTTCCTCTTGACCTGTATGCCGGGCGCTATGTTTTTCCGGTAATCAGGGGATGGTGGACTTGTCTGGCGAGATGAACTACCCAGTGTATTTACCAATCGTTAAGAATTCCAGCTCATAGTTCAACATACCACCCCAGACTTAGAGGTGCTGCGGCGAATAGGGATGACACTTGACAAAATTGATTCTAGCAACCCATGGCCGTAGTATAGTAGTCCCATGGATCCCAAGTGGCAGTGTACTGATCTAAAATCATCGGTAAATACCTTGTGGACCATTCTTCGCACCTATCTGCTGTATATTGCGCCTTGCGTGCCTCCTAATAAGCAGGTAACCATCCCGATTGCTCCCAGTCAACAATAGCTAGGGTACGATAAGGTCGGTGGGAATTGACAATGATGTTGCTGCGATGGAGATCGCCATGGGTAAACTTGATCGCACAGCTGTCTGGCAGTTCGTGGCGGAATGGCTCCACTGGTACCGAGTGTGGATCGGCCATCGGTCTCCGGTAGAGGAACGTGAACCAGTTATGAAAATCTTTGACCGTTGTGAATGGTCCTGCTTCTTGCATGAAGTTTACATGCAACGCTCTATTGTAAAGGGGACCCCGTGCAATGCTCCCTAACAGACCGGAGTTAAATCTAGGGTAAACTTGATTACAGATAAGATGTACTTACCCACAAATGTGTCCGAAGGGTCCTGCTGAAGCCGACGTAGATTATTATATATTGTTCGTAGTTCGTGGCAAATAGTAACACGCTCACTGGGCTCCATTATATCCCATGCTTGTTCCAAGGTCTGCCCTCTGATGTATGCTATATAAATAAAAATTTCATCTCCATCCGTGCGCCAACCGTATACCTCAGGAACAGGAACACGGCCGTCAAGGAATCGGCCGAGAGCAAGGAGGCTCAAGGCCTCAGAAATATTCACAGAGCTCCCCCACTTAATGAATAGGCCCATGTCTTCAAATACCACTGGCGGTGGTCTTACATGCGGCATAGCCATAGAGTAGACTTTCCTGGGGTCTGGACCAACACCCGCAAGATGCTGGTGTTTCGCCCGGGCCTTGACTTCTTTTGGTGAAGGCAGCTCACACCATTGACGGAAAAAAGATGAGTCCTTGACGTCGAAATTGGGAGAGTTGGGGATCATTGACGGGGTAAGGCGAACCGGGCCTCTATTATTGGCCATCTTTAACACTGGGAAACCGGAAATTGAACGAGGTGCAGAGCAGTTCTTATCTAGACGGGCTAGGTTACTTGCTGCCCGGTTCTGCCTTCTGATGACTAATTAAGGGAGCTAAGCCACAAGGGACGTTGTTAAATTCTCACTTCAGGTGGACACAATGTTGGGCCACATATATCAAGCCACGCTTACCATGGGGCCTGAGAATCCGAAGTTATCGCACTCTTTAGATGAAATTCACTATTACTATGTCGTAGCGAATAGACTTTGGATTTTTCAGCCCGGCAAGAGTAAATAAATTTGCATACAAATGCGCGTGAATATCAAAAGAAGTTCATGCACGTGATACACGCGTTCCTCGGTTCGGCCTCACGTCTCGATGTCCAATTAAACATCATCCTCAACGCGAGCACAACTCATCCTATCAGGTGGCTAACCTGAAAGAGGCAAAGATAACAAAAAGGAAAGTAGCAGGTCCTCGCTTTACGGACATTATCAAGCACCAAGCCACCATTATCCTCCCAGCCTTGGCGTTTAACACAGTAATCTATTAAAGGGGTTTGAGGCGCATGGACTGCACTGTTCGTATACCAGCGATAAGTGAGCTTGGAAGTAATAGAAGCGCGCATGCGAGATCAATACCAGCGTACAATTGTCTGGAAAAATAATATGGTACAGTGGGGTGTTTCGGCTGAAAGAGAAACTTGCTCGTCCAACATCGTATCGTCCCTTACCACCCTGTTGCTTGCAGCATACCAGTCAATACTCGTGCTCGACCTAATAGACCATGCCGTCATGAGTTCATATCGTCACTCGTATTCGGCTGGACGCAATTCTGGCTTTAGAAATCTGAGTACTCCACCGACCATGTATAAGCTTCCCGTAACAAGTACTTGCACATTATTCTCCTGGAGCCCGACTTCCCTGGCGAGATCAACCGCCCTCCCAATCGTCGGCGTAATAGCAACTGTAGCATGAGGATCGACGTCCTTCCATGCGGTAGAGTATGAAGCGTATAGGTCATAGAATGACGAATAAGGAACTTTCATAATTCGGTCTGTTAGCATATCGTCACTTAACGACGTACAAAAGGTTCTCATTTGCTACGTACCGGAAGAGCTATCCTCTTTCTCTTGATACGAGGTGAAAATGACATGGCCAGGTGCCGCATTGTTCCTAACAAGTGCATGTGCTAGAGCTCGTACAAGTGTCACCCCGTCTCGCTCTTCTGACAAATGACTGAAAATAAGGGCGCGACATCTTTCAATTTAGTTGACAGCTTTCTTGAACCGAAGTGCCAGGATGACTTACTTATGCTCAATATGGATGTTCATCCCAAACTATTCTGCAACTTGTTCGAGACTCAAGATGTTGTGCGCCCCGTCCACAAACCATCGTAACTTTCTTTCATTTATAATCTCGAATCTCCCGGCCAATGAGAAATTTCCCACACCGTGATAAATATCTTCATCGCTAATTGTATGACCAGGCGCTTTGGTATGCAGATATGCTTTAGTAAGCTCAAGTGCCAAAGAACAATTCAGTCGCTGTACTGGAACACTGAGTAATCTACTGTCAGTGGGAAGGCAGTCACCAGCTGATATAGATGTCAAGGTAGTGCCTTTGTCAAGAGCACGCTTGCGCATAACTTCCGCGCAGCCTGGTTCCTGGGTAACTGAGAAAGCCGGTGCACTAGATTTAAATATTCCCGCTTTATGCCACGCGATAGTCTCCATAGTAGGCCCAAGCTGTGCGACATGGTCCATTCCAAGAGACGTGATACCAGTCACAACAGGTTTTTGTATGACGTTGGTGGCATCATACTCTCCGCCATGGTGAACCTCGAATATTGCCGCCTCAACCTTTTCTCTGATGAAGGTGTGGAAAGCCAACAAAGCCAGCAACTGCAGATAACGTGGCTGTCTTGTGCCGCCCAAATCTCGCTCCGTATCCTGAGGCATAATGCAATCCCACACCTCAAAGAAGTACCGGGTAAACATATCTTCCGGGACCGGATGGTCGTCAATTTGTATCCTTTCGCGAATGGATTGCAAATGTGGACCAGTATAAAGCCCAATCTGTTTAGGATACCCTGTTCTCACGCTATGTGCACGAAGTAAACTGCGCGTAAAAGCGCAGGTGCTGCCTTTTCCTTTCGTGCCGCTGACATGAATTACATTCAGACCGTTGACCTCGTTATCCTAGATTATATTAGATCGGTCGGTGCGCCGCAGTAAATTGATTATCTGTACCGTGTGTCCTAAAGCTTGTAGCCAGTCTTTCATTCTATCCAAGCTTGGGACGCCTTTGAGAGGATTTTTGTTCATTGTTGTGTCTTGGACTGCGGAAACCGTGGTTCCAGCACTTTTCGGTCGGGCTGTGCGTCTTCTCGTTTCAAGGAGCCTGAGTGCATTCTTTACATTGTAAGCCCTGGCGCAGCATGTTTGTAGGGGACAATACCTCGTAAGTGCGTCTCATTGTGACCTCTACGATGAGATTAAACAACCGATAGCCACTTCTGATATTCCATCCGCTCTGCTTGCTCTGTCAGTTGAACGCGACTTGGCAGGCACGTGACAGTGTTAGTCCGCTACCCCGCAACTACTGGACTGGACCTTTTGCAGAGAAATTCAACACTTGAATTATAACCTCGTACATTCCATTAGAAAAGACTAATCGACTCATTTTCCCTCCCTTTCGAAGTATTGCATGGCTTTGGTAATGTACTCATGCCATTGGGAGTTGAAAATGGGAATCCAATACACGTGAGCCTCTGATGCCATGTTTTCCCTCGCCTCCTGCAGTATATGCACGCTTTCCGTCTCGCGACCAGTCACGGAAAGCGCATGAGCGATAGAGCATCGTACAAGACCGGCATTGAAGCCCCTATCCATTTTGAGGCACTCTAAAGCTGATAAAGCGCGTCTCCAGCGTGAGAGGGCTTGCTCCCACTCAGACCGCCTGTGGGATTTCCTCGCGAGTGCAATCCAGATACGGAAATCGTTGAATTGGGCATTATAGTCCGGTTCACCAGAAGACAAAGATGCACGTTGAAGCTCAAGAAGAAGGTCTTCAGCTTGCGCAAACATATTCCGTTGCAGGTAAGACTCTGCGAGCGACATTCGTAGCCGTCGGCCGGTGGCAATGTCCTGAGTGCCCTTTTCTCTCATTGGGTTCAACTCAAGTACCAGAAGCTTTTCAGCCTCAACTGGCTGGCCTAATTCGCAATGTAGGTCTGCAACTTCTGAGAGGAGGACTCGATACCAGCCAGTGCCCTCGAAGTAGTCATCGAGAAGGCAACCTTGAAGGATAGCCTCAAGATGAGTTAGAGCTTCATGAAAAAGGCCCTGGAATCGAAGGATCTTCCCTAGAGTTATGTCTCGCGCTCTTGACGTTATTTTCTCAAGAGAGGAAGGAGCCATATCTAGCGGTTTCCACTCCATCAGCTCCGATTTCGCTTTATCGAGCTTCCCTTCGCGAATTAGATTTTCTGCGAATGAAATGATAAGCTCTCCACGTTGGGCATTGTATCTCCTACTTAACTCCAACTCTCTTTCTCCAGGTGCCGCTGCGTCGCGTAGGAATCCATACAGGGCGTTCTCCGACTCCTTCAATTTTCCGGACATTCTCAGTACTGAGCTCTCCCTATATGCTAGCCAGGCGTTAAGATAGAGATCATTATCTCTTTCAAGGACCTTCTTGGCACGGTCAATTGCTTCGATCTTCCATTTTGCATTTGAAAACCGCGAAGCGGCGAGAAGAGTCGATGTGAGTTCATGCCGGAAGGAGACATGGTCCCCATACTCGAGACACATAGCATCATATTCAGAAAGGACTCGGCTCAGATGGGGTAGCAAAGTCCTACCAACCTCTCCGTTTCTGTGGTATGTTAGCTTTTCATCTTAGACGGAAAATGTAGTAACATACAACGGCTCAAGAAACCGATTCCGTGGGAATGCATGGCAAACAAGCAAAAGAGCTTGCCAGCGCCATTTTCTCACATCCGCCGATGATAACCGTTTTACAGCACAGTACTGGACAAGTGGGTGAATAGAGAAGCATCTGAGGCCATCTGATTCTTTGTTGCAAGAAATCAGCGAGAACGAAAGTAGCTTCTCCAGAGCCGTATCAAACTCAAAATCGCCTTGTAGGACCTGGACCAAATCTTTTTCCACTCCTTCAATCTCGGCATTTATCTCAATCATTTCACCATCCCCACCCCATCGCTTCTGGGAAGAGGAGCCTCGATGTAGAAGCATTTCTGGAATCGAAGATGGTTCCAGAAAAGAGAACAGAAGAAGCAAACAGACAGCTCCTGAGGACTCCCGTTCGACTTGTTTAAAATTGATCTCCCATGTGGTTAGGACTGCCTTTTCAGACTCTCCAAGACGTGAGGCGTAGCCAAGCAAATGATCTCGTCGAGTCAGATACAGACGACAATATTCCCGAAGGCTTCGGTGCCTTGAGCGAATGAATGCCCCTGCTTGCACTAAAGCAAGAGGTAGAGATCCAAGAAGCCCTGTAACCGTCTTTGCGTCTTCAATATCACTTTTAGTAGGATGCTGTATCCCTGACTTTTCAACTAGCAGTCGCACCGCATCTCTTTCAGTCAGTGGACTCAGAATGTGGCCGTTATTGGCTATGCTCCCGATCACAGTCTGGTCACGACTGGTGATAATAATGTGGCCCCAGTTTACCGCTGGAAAATACTTGTGCAGTGGTACCGCATTCAAGTCATCGGCATTATCAAATACCAGAAGCCAGTTACTGTTTTCAGGTCGAGATAGCCAGCTTTTAACGGCCCCGATCTTGTTCTTGGAGTCCCCCAGCTTCAGAAGGTCATGGAAGCGGTCAAAGTCTGCTGCGAGCGAGGCCAATGATGTTGCACTTATAAAGGCGACGCCTGATGTATACTTCGCCAAATTCTGGATGGCATAATACAAAGCTGTTTGTGTCTTTCCCGCCCCTCCTACACAGAATTAGTCACGACCAAATACCATAAATAATGCAGCACCTTACCCAGACCACATATCGCGAATATACGTCTGCTCTGTGCTTGATTCGAATCTTCATCGAAGTATGTCCTCAGAATATCAAATACGTCATCTCTTCCACAGAAGAACGAGCATGGTTGCGTGTTTAGGTCGAAGGGAATAGATGTCTCTACTTGGTAGTCAGTACAGCCTGACGAGTAGTCTTGATAGTACCACCATTTGCGTATGATCGCGTCTCACCCCGACAGCTACTGCGTAGGGCCTGAGCAAACTCTTTCAGACGAGATAACACAGGACGGAACGACCGATCCTGCGAAGATCTGAATCTAACAATATTTCTGTGATCAGCGAATTGCGGAACGGTGGTCTCATGGGGGACATTTAGGATCGCAGAGCGTTGTTCGACGATCTAAGGGCAGGATTAGCCAGCTCGAACAATCAGCGCTTTGTTGGGCTGAAATTACTAGTTTCCTTAAGAAAGGACCAACGGAGGTGAACTCCAGCTCGTAGAAGGATACAAGGCGGATTTTCCTTCTTCTTTTGAGAAAGTCTTCAGTGATTTCCAACAACACCTCCGAGTCCTTCTGCAGCATCCCTATAAGTGCGCGAGGTGATCTTATTGGTGAGAACACAGAGACGATATTTGCTAGGAGCTTTCCCATGACTGCGAGGCTACTCCTATTGTGGGGGGTGCCTAGCGCCTAGTCAAAAAGTTGTGTATCAAGATTCTGAGTGCATCTTACCAAGAAATAGGATTCCATATACAGACCGCTGTACGCGCTCTTGTTCCTCGGAACAACCTATCAATAGCGCCTTTATAGCGGTTAAATACAGGTCTGAAGCGCAACGGAACGAAGACCGTCACCTTTTTCGCTACAATCCCTCCCAGACTGTGGCAAGCAAATACAAGAGGTCGGGATTTTTCCTTAATGTCAAGTTAGTGAATCATTGCTAACAGGATTGGGCGGTCACTGACATCTTCTGTTGTCCGAAGATCTACCAGCTCAGCGAGCAACTTCGATGATATGCTGCGTAGATCTTGCTGTGCGGTAAAATTTTTGAAACGAGCATTGTATCCAAAGGTCATGATACGGATGTCCGGAATCGCTGTGGGTAGAAGATCTCTCAACCACATTACTGCAGTCTCTGTGTGGGTCCATGTATCGATTGGGTCCCCATTTAGGCCATGGATCGCAACCAGGCTATATCCTCATTAAGAAAATGCCCGCTTCCACGGAGAATATTGGGTATCACAGCCTATTGGGGTCCAAACTTACTCGAAGACGGTGTTATGCGCCTCGATTTTATCCGCAGAAGCGGATGTGTTTTAAGGGTCATGAAGAACAATAATGCCATACTCGGTTTCCTTAGTCATCTTGGGGTAACTTGTGGTTGCAAGAACGCAATTGAGTTGCAGAAAAAGAATTGCGTTCTGCTGAACCTCGTGGTTAAAAAGGTCACAAATCCATCAGACTAGTGACACGTGTGATGGTGGGATATGTTGCAAACAGTTAGTGACCTGCAAGACACCAAATGCCGCCAATACGATCGCCTGAGGAAGCGCCGAGTCCACAATACAGCTGTAAGCCTCCAACAATTGGAGCTTAGCAGCTGTCTGGTAGCCATTTTGGTTGCCACCAATGCGCCTCAGCCTTTCCAAGTTGTCTTCATTTCCTTATCGCCGAGATCAAGGTCGTAGAGCGTTCTCAGCGTTCTTTGTGTTCTCTGCGCTCTATGCGGGGTTGGTGTGTACGATACTGTGCTGATCAGGTGATCTTGACTCAGTGATAAAATTCCGGTGGATAACGGGTGAAACTCCAACCGGAAACCCCTCGAGTTCGAAAACAGTACAGAATTTCTTAACTCCATATGGCCTCGGAAGCAGATTCGTTAGGGTATATTGTCGTCGATGGGCCCACCCTATCCAGTGAACTTGTCAAATCTGCAAAAGCTGAAGTCAAAAATCGAGTGCTAGAACTCAAAAATGTAACGTCAGACGACCATGGTTATGGACTACTGGGATGGGGTCCCAGATGCGCTGAGGTTTATGAAAGTTATAGAAGGGTAAGAACGTTGTTAATTCAATGGCGCCGCAATGCTGACAGTTCAAGATCCTCAGGCATCCCTTCGTCGCTAGTAGAATCGGTGACAATCCCGAACCCAATGTGTACATGAGAGGCGCGATATGCTGGATTCGAAACCGAAAGCCGCTACCCAAGCTTCGTGCCGGATTTGACCGGATATTTTTATACATCGCGTTGGCAGATGAGATTGGGCCAGAAGATGGATTGCTTAAGTTGGTACCTGGGTCGCATAAGCAGAAGTCGGATGTCGTGGAAATGCAGCCAGAAATTGACATTCGTTTATCACCTGGTCAAGCGTTGATTATGGATGGAAATATGGTGATTCGTTATCCGCAAAATGGTGGCGGTATCTGTATAATGGCAGTATATTGGAAAAGAAAAGACATTTCATGAGGAATGGCCTGCTGTAAAAATGTCGAACTCCTTGTCAAGCTCATCCAAATCGAACGTGGCCGGATTGTATGGACCTCTATCGGAATCATACAGACACTCTTCGAAATTATAAGGCAGCAGGTCGACTGGGCCGGGGTCCCATGCATACTCGATTCTACTTCCGTAATCAGTTTGGTGGATCTTATCGTCGGATATGATGTTCGTGATATCGTTCTCATGATCCCTGCCTCGATCAGGAAGCCCAGAGAGGAAAGTTTCTGTTGTATTTGGACCCTCAGATGTTGAGCTGACGGGGCTCGTTGAGTTCGAACGTTCTTCAAATGCTAGTCTAGATGCCGGCGGTCGGTCTGCCGTTCGATCGAGCGCCTCGAAGAGCCAATTTCGAGATAGATCCCTACATGGCGGCAAGCAGTCAGTCAAAGACCCGCCAGGGTATCCGAGTGCATAGCAAATAGCACGATCTCTAAGCCACTGATTAGGTTAACACGAATCCTGTGGTATGCGTTCACTTACTCAACAGTGCCCCTGAGTAAGTATTTGACGACCGCAAGAGCATCTAATGAGCTTTCTGAGACAGACAGCTTAACTCTATATTGGTCCATGCTCAACACGCAAGACAATTCAGCTGCCGCAGCAGGATTTGTTATGCAGAATAGTTGGGACAAAATCTCACTTCCCATGCTATCTTTTGGTTGTCAGCACCATTCTAAGCGTATGCGTTGTTTCATTTACCAAGAATGAAATATAAGGCAATGCTTCTCCCATCCCAGCCCAGAACTTGAGAAGTCATCCAATAAAAGTATCGTACGAAGTTTCGAGATCGTTTCTGGACGGCGGGAACTTCTTTAATGGAACTTGCCATTCTCTCATTGAGCTTTCCCGTTCAAGTCAGTCTTGGCCAGAAGGATGGCTTTCAATGGACATACCACACCTGCGCTCTGTTTCAGACCTCCTTCGATGTATTCCGAGACACACATGATAGCGCAGCCAAAGAACTTAGCCAATTTCGCGGCTCGTATATTTGTTGTCAGAAGGCAGCGTGACCTTTCCAGAAGCGCACATCCAAATTCGGTGGTCGTTGATCTGATCGGATTGGGGACTGAGGCGACGTCGGAACATAACGCCTCGAGAAGTAACTCCCGAATAGTCTCAACCCTCAGGTCATTCTTGGAGGCAAATGTTTCCCACTCTGATGCCGTAGGTAGTTTCAAGGTTGCTAATCAATTCTTGTATATTGCGGACCTTGTCACTGGTTAGTATCGCCTTTTTCAGATGGTGCCTTTGGAGTTCGAAAGGATCCCATCGGCCAACCCCTAAACTATTTATCGGAATTTCTCGTGGGATTTGCTCGAATGCCAGGGTTTTAGATAGCTGTGCCTTAGCATAAGATTCCTTCACAATTCCGTAGATATCTTGCGGCGAAGAGTAGACATCATGCGCACTGGTCACGTTGGGCAAGGTATTGGAAGAGAATCCGGGCATCGAACAATAGGCCCGGTCGCGGATCATAGGGAGCGCACTCTGAAAATTAATCCTGCTCGGCTGTGACCAGAGAAAGACCTCAACGCTTTTCACTCTTCAGCAGGTGGACAAGGAAGGAAGGGATGAGGCTTACTCCTCTTTTCTAAAGGCGAAATCATGCCTAACAACAGTTCTGGGTCCCCTATTATACGTTTCCTGAGCAATCCGGGCACACTCGTGCTTTGCATGCTCAAGTTTTTCCGCTGTTACATCAGAACATATCCAGAGTTGAAGATGATATTCGTAGTACGTGAATCCAGCACGCTGACGAAAAGACGTGAGAAGCAACCGAGACGGAAAGGAAAAGCCAGGTATATTGGCTGAGAAATCAAAGCATAGTTGAGAAGTCCCCATCTGTCTCAGTATTCAAGTTAGGAAGTCACTGGCTGCCTTTTAACTGACCTTAGCACAGAGGAATCAGTATCAGCTCAAGACTTGCTCCGTTCTGCACAGAGAGGCACGAGAAGGGTGCGGAGACCTATTGGTTGGTTTATATAAGACTAATAAAAATGAAGTAATTTTATTGGTGAATATTTCTACGCTAAAGTTAGTAGTGCAATGTCGACTGTCCACTCATGGGCGGATTACGGGATGGATGTGGGTCCCTTCTGTTTTAGGCTTGTATCAATGACATCTTCGCAGTCGTGTCATCCCGCAGTGGCCAAAGCAGACAGGCGCCATGAAAAACAATGTCGCGCAAAGTGACATACTACCTCATCAACGCCACCTTGTATTCGAACTCAGTATGTGTGCTTGAATCAATCTCGCCATATCTGGACACTAAATTCATCAAGGGATAAAGCACTAGACTCATCGGAAAATGCGGAGAAACAAATAACCGAGCGGATGCTGAAAAAAAAGCTAAAGTCCTCGCGGTAACGTCGACAAAAGTTAATCCCACAATATGTGTTAGTACTGCAGCGAGGGAAGAATTAAGACGCAACTCTCAAGCGATAGAAAGCGAGCTCTTGCAACTCCTCCCAATCTCCAATCAAAACGAAGGATTATTCATGACGGGAGAGTACATGAACCCCCTAGCTCAAATAAGGCTCATGCGGCATATTTACCATATGGCATTCACCTTTTTGTCTTCTTTTGCTCCAAGACATCGCCTTTGCTTTAAAAGATTACTAGCAGGAGCGACAAAGCTGCATCCCTTGTTTACGCCTGATTCTTAATTACTAATCTATAGCTATTTTATGCCTTAGGCATAAATATTTCCCCACTGTTGTCGACGGCATATCTCAGATGCCTTGACATTGTCCAAGCTCGCGATTTCACAGTGAGATCCGTCGCGCTGAAAGTACTCATGTGTACTACCCAGCAGGATTTCGCTGTTTGAACTTGAATTGACCCCAAGACAGTGGCGAGGCGCACTGTCACATAGAGCGAGCAGCGAAGCCCTGTGCACAAGCACGTGCCCGCCCATCGCTGGCGGGTGCGCTTCGGTGACCCTAGAAATCTCTCGGATGAATTTTAGAGCTTGAAATCTACTATTCAGATTGGCTATGCACCTCCTCTTCGAGTTTATTCCCATGTTAGCGTATGTTAGCGTATCATCGGTGGTACGCTTGTATAGATTCCGAATAGCGTGCTCGTTTCCAGCTAAATCATCGTTTGCAGGCAACGAAACCCGCGACAAGATTATGTACCATTCCTATTTGCTGAGATTAGGGGACATCTGTCCTAACCTTTTTGGTACAGTAAGAAAATGAGAATGAGTGCATTCACTCACTTAAGTCAGATATCATACTGATCCAGTTCGCCCGCGCTGATGAATTAAAGATATATATCTGACCCGTTTTCTTAGATCTGAACAGCAACAAAAATATCTGATTCATATTCATCGTTATATTCCACAGCTTTTTTTTTTGGAAAAAAGAAATTCTCTTCTTTCTTTTCTACCACTTGATCGGCCAAAAGATGAGAAAGCAATAGTTAATGATTAATGTGTGTAATACAAAATTAGAGCAAATAGGTTTCCCTCCTTTAGCCCTTGAATAGAGCTCAGCACGACAAGGTTTGGTCCTTCCGCTTGGCACTCAGTAGGATGCTAAGCACTTTTGTTCGCGCTTTTGAAACAAGCCGAGAACTAAACGAAGTAACAGTTCTATTCCGCCCCGGTTCTCTGGAGTCAAAAGGTGAGAATGTCTGGCAACAGCCCACCAGATTATAAGGCCCTTTGTTTAGAGGAGGTGGAACGGCTAAAAGAAGCAGAAACTCAAAACAGACAGGAAAAGCGCCGCCTTCAGCATAGGACATTCAAGGAGTCCTCTCTAATGGTACCAATGCGGCTGATACAGTGATGCGATTCTCTGTACTGAGACGGGAAGTCCGGCCTACAAGGCAAGACTCTCCAGGTTGTTGTCGTCATCGGCGTAATTTATGAAGCCCGAGGTTTGACAATTGAGTAACTTAGTGGAAATTTAGTTCTTTGTTTGATTTGGAAATATTTGAGAATATCGTCAAAATTAGGTGGGCTCTGGACTTGTACTATTACGCTTCACGGTTTCGAGATTTCGAATTATAATGGTATGTGGCCGGGGGGAGGGACCGGAATCCTCTGTATTGTAACTTTACACAGTAGTTTCAAGAATAACTTACGGCTCGTATCTTTCCCATGCCAGGGATCGCCCGCTTCTCGAGGTGTTCAACTCACGATGTTCGAACACCATGTTCAACCGTCAAGTTTTGACTTGGGGGCTCGGCTGCATCATTAAAGCAGCATACTCTGATGACCCTCGAGGCTCAGAGGAGAGCCTTTACGAAGATATTATTAATAATCGTTAGTGGTGTTGGGGAGTTATGGTGAGACTCAGCGCTGGGGTCTTGTTGAGAGGTAAATGGCTGTCCCACTCATCGCGACATCTAGGTACAATGGCACGTTCACATCCGCCCGAGTTGATGCCCTTGTGACCTTCTGTCCGTAAGTTTATAGTTTAATTAATTATAGAGTTGTTGACGGTGTATTTTCTGTTTTCCAATGGTTTTTCGCATTCGGAATGTTCTAGTCAGTCGGATAAATGTAATTCTTGAGCGCTACGTGACCCATACGGGGCCGGCTTCGGCTTTACTAATATCCGCACCAGCCCGTCATAGCTCATAATTATGCAGAAATGTCCCGCCGCTCGTGAGCGATTAGTGCAGTTTTCCAAACGGTGAACCTCAGACCTTTTTCGGTGACACTGCCTTCCCAGTTATCCAAACTTACGCTTCACACAATGAGATCCGTCGCCACAGAAATACCCATACGACACTATCCAGCAGGATCTCGCTATTGGAGCTCCAATTCACCCGAGGACAATGATAAGGCGGCGCGAGCAGCGAAGTCCTATACTTGGGCATGTGCCGCGACTCGATGGCAGGTGCACCTCGAAGTAAACCCTAGAAATCTCTCCGATGAATTTCAGAGCTTCAGTTCCACTATTCAGAATGGCTATGCGCCTCTTTCAAATTCCTTTCCCATGTTAGCGTACTCGTTTACAGCTACATCAGGGCCGTTTAAAGGCAACGAAAAGATAATGTATTTTCCTGTATTTTCCTGTCTCCGTGGTAGAAACATATTCCTATTTAATACGTAAAAGGTAATCGGTGGCACGATCTAAATACGAAAACACAAAAATGAAAAAATGAAATCAGACAGGCATGCCTTAGGAAATGGACTTTTCTGATCTGACACCAGAGCCTTCTGTTTGACTAGGTGAAGGACATCCATCGCAATTAGGGATAATGTCCCCCAACTTCAGTTGGATTGGATTAGGGAAGCATCCGTCCTAACCCTTTTAGTACAGTAGGAGGAGGAAGGGTGTGTTCAACTTACTAAGTCGGATATTGTACTGATCCAGTCCGCTCGCGCAGATGAGTCAAAGATATATATCTGGCCCGATTTCCGGACCCGAACAGCAACAAAAATATCCGATTCACATTCAAGGCTGTATTCCGCAGCTTTTTTAAATATTCCCTTCTTTCGTTTGTAACGCTGTTGTGATTTAGCTTGAGCGGTGTCTGAACGACGTTTCCTTGCCCATGTTGAGTTCCGGGCCATGGTGTGATTTCCAGGGCTGTTAATGTTTCGTCTATAGGTGAGATGAACACTCATTAAGTAGGCTTCAGAGCGAGCCCGTCCATCTCAGTGCGGAACCCTGGCCTACCATCTGGAGTTCCCCAGCGACCTGTCACTGCGGTGAGTATCTTCCCCAGTAAGGCCTCATCCAGGCCTACTACTATAAAGTTGGCCCCGCACATTCCAACACGTTCGAACTCTCCATCGCGCATTTCGCGACTCCATTCCATACTGATTGTGTCTCGTACTGATCGAGACTGTGGTCATGCATCTCGCGGTATAATCTCCTCACGGTGACGAGGGGTTTCAAGATGAAGCGTCCAAGGCTCCGAGAACACTTAGTACCTCAGGCAAAATAGCCCGGAAAGCACCATGCATGCATCTTAAAGCAAGAACATAAATAGGGTGCTCTACCCTGCCTTGTTCCTCTTCAATACCATCTCCGAGTCCCTCTTCCTTCATAAGATTGCTCCTCATTTCTTCCCAATCTTTCCCTAGGCTCCATGGCTTCACTCCAGAAGACCATTCTTCGTGAAGGTACAGGAGCCACTCCAAATTTTGGTGACAAAGTGGCGTGCAAGTTTCGGGATCTGACAGCTGCTGGAGAACGTATCCCTATGTATGTTTGAAGACAGATATATGTCTTGCGTCGACTCTAACTGTCAGTGATAGGCAACAAACCGACTTCGAGTTCTCATCCGCAGGGCATGCTTTCTCCATCCTTCTCGCAGTCATTGGTGTGCAGCACAGATTGAGCGAACAGACAATGGACATCCTGAAGCCAGGTTTCGAGTTCCTCGTCAGCAGCCTCAGGTCTACAAAGAAAGGCGAATTAGCCCAGATACTGAACCAGGATCCCGAGAGAGCTAAAGAGACAAACAGCGACTTTTTCCTGTGAGTATATCAAGTTTACCATTCGTCCAGTGCTGTAAGGCTGATCTAAAATAGCTCTGTAGAGTTGAAAGAGGTGGTTCGTCGACCGGAGGGCTATGCCCCTGTGTTTTCAGACTGGCAAACCTGCCCTGAAAATCGTGCGGAAGGGGCCGCACCTGTGTTTCTTGACCTGAGCCCGTCGTTCTAGAAATACACCACGTTATTAAAGACATTTTTTGCTGCATTGGCTGCTACAAATCTATTTATTCCCTTTGTCCTGATGGCTGCGTCCTGTGAAATTGTAGGCTGGTTTCCAGAAAGTAAGAAACGCCGAGACATTCACCTCCGTTACAATACACCACGTCTTGCTGAAGTGGGGCTAAATATGATCAAACGGGAAACCCCCCGCTCAAGACCACTGGGTGGACGAAGACTTACGACCTAATCGGCCATTTATTTTCTCAAGAACCACACATCACCAAATCATGATTGAAAGTTTGCGGCAAGAGAATGAATTTTTATACCGGATTTTGGAGCGGGCATCTATCAAACTCCTTTGTCCCTTGTGCTTTAAAGGCTATTCTCGTACAGACCGTTTGTACGGTCATTTTCGCGCCGCCAATGCCAAGGATGAAACGGATGAAATCCACGCTGGCCTTGATCCGAGGACAGGCGACTTCGCAAGATTCCATTCCTGCTTTCAACAAGCCATGAAAATTTCAATACCAACCAAAGAGCTCTCATCACTTACAGAGGGAGGGAAATGCTTTGAGGTCGCCTTTGTTATCCAGCACTACGACAAAGATCCACAAAGCATGGCTGCTAAGGTGGACTACCAAGATCTGAATACCGGTATGCTGCCTGCCAACTGCCTTCCAGGACCTATATTAAAAGCTTTGTGCCTAGCATCTTCATCAAATCATACCATTCCTCAATACGAGCTCGAGCCGTTCCCCGCATATTATGCTCCCACATACTCGGATCCCCAGCCGCAACCGGCTACTATGCATCATTCTACCACAAGCCCGCCTCACGATCCAGAATATCTCCCAACCGGCGTTACACACAACACGAACTGAGCAAAGAGGGTATGAATAAACTATCTGCTCAATACTGCGGTGTCCTCAGTTCGGATGCTCTGCCCCACAGTGATCTCTGCCGGCTTGCTTATTGTGAGGATGAGCGCAGCTGAGAGGAAGGTGGGACGCTCAACCCAGATAGACTCTCCCGGTGTGACTTGCACACTACCGATCTTGCCCGGTCCACGAAGTACAGTATAAACAGCTCTGGATAGGTTCAACGGCGTGGAGGTATCTTTGTACGTTCGGATCAGGGTGAATTCTGCAGACTACAGAAGAACGTTAGCGGAAGTGCTGAGGTTTTTCTTAACTTTTCTCTTACGCCTTTGTATATAAGTTTTTTTATATGACTTAGAGGAGCGTGGATCTCGCCTGTTGGAAAAACAACTCCTGGGTCCTCAGGTCCGGTCTCGATGTCTTTTGGAAGAGGCAATGTCCCATCTAGCCAGTTGTCCATCAGTGGGATTATCCGGCGTATCTCATGTTCCACACGCTCATCGCGAAAAATTTGCAAATGGTAGAATCGTTGCATGGTTCTCACAAAGCAACCGCGACTCGGAAGATTGATATTTTCGTCAGGTTCTCAATCGCGTTTACCCCTCCCGTGCCAAGACTACCGTCAACCACGTAATACAGATGAGCCATCAAAGAATATCTTTCCGACTAATCATAGACAAGAAAGAAAAGGAAGGAACTGCATTATCAAAGGCCGAAAGGCCGTCACCGTCAAATTATGTACAACTGCGAATGCTCAGCACCTGACCACAGGCTGGTCCCAACACCGCCTCCATGAAATTTCCGAATATGAACTGCAGACGCTTTGGCAGCATTTTGACTGCCGTCTTGAATCTTACCTTCACTAATCCCCCTACCATGAATCGATTGTACCCTAAATAAAGTAGGTCCAAATCTTCATCCGTTGCAGGCTTCCGGAGAGATTCTGCCAGAAGGGAGCGCTGTGGCGGGGATAGTTGGATTGGCGTCCGCGTCCGTTTTGTATGCGAGAACGCCGATGGGTGAACGTTCCAGGTGAAAAGAGATAGCATGAGGAGAGTAGAATCAGTAAGAACATGCAAGAGGTACTGAATATACTCTTCGAGACGTTCGGAGCCCAGATAAACCACATCGCTCTGGTACTTTTCATGGAAGCTTTCAAGAGCTGGCCGGGCGGAATGCTGGAGGAAATCCCTAGGTAGTAGAAGTTCCTTGTACAGTCATCAGAAAATGTGGTTTCAATCGCGTGGAAAGCATTCACTAACCATGTTTGTGCTATCCAGACTTTGCGAATCAATGTAGGGACAAAGCTTCAGGTAGACTGGGTTTGTCGCAACCGCCGACCTGGGTATTAGACTGATTTATAGATGGCCCTCCCTCTTCTCTAGCACTCCTTCTTAATTCAGGGGTCATATTCTCCCTGTTTATCGATTCGCACCGAGGACACGTCAAAAGTACAAGGGCAAGCGCATTGTCTCAATACAGTCAATTACAATACACCACATCCGGTGGAAGTGGGTCAGTCTTAATCTTGCTTCCGCTCAGGGATCGCCACTGAAAGCCAGGCTCTTGAGTCCAGGAGGGTTGCCTCTAGCCCTTATTGGCCTCCAAAACTGATGTGCGTAAATAGTAACTTTGCTCAGACCTTCCCGGGATTCGTCGGTGGGATGTATCCCGGATGCACACAGGCGTGGGAGCGAGTTGCTGTCTCAGTACAGTACGCTCTCATCAACTCCTATCAAACTTCCGGCACCTCCGAACCGATTTCCGAAGGAAGCGTCCTAATATCTGTGCCCACTCCATGCGCCAATAGCCGGATGATATTCCGACCCCAGGAGAAATAGCTCCATTCGAAGCCTGGGCTGGCGGAGTGAGTGATCTGCATTGCAAGAATAAGGAAAGGTAGAATGCAACATATTATCTGCTTAGACACGATTACTTTACATAAGCAATAATGGTGGCCGGGGAGTCTGTATTAAAGGAAGCTTCCTGCGAGTCCGCAGACTACACTTCGGTGGCGTGAGATCAAGGGGAAAGGCAACAGATGCACGGATAGCCAGCTGGGAATGAAAGGCGCCTTCCTGCGTGTTAGGTGATTGGGAACCTGGGACTAGAAGCCCCCTCACTGCAGTATCAAATGGCGTAAGACAGGGTTTGTAGCGTCTCGCGTATTCAGTTAAACAAAGCCGAGGATCCAAAACTAACTTCTCAGTAGCCAGGATCCAATCAAAACCGCCGAATGCGCCAGTAAATTATTTTCGCCTGGATCTGCGTGGCATATTCCAAAAATCTTAGCGAGCTGTACAAGGGGCCAAACTAAATACTGCAACCAGAAGAGGCCTGCTGTTTCCCAACAGAGATAACTGCGTTGTCTTGGCCCTATGAAAGCTGACTTGTATCTTTTTGAGAATCGTAATTCCCTGGCTATCGAGGCGGTATATAACCCCTTGTACCTAACCGATAATGTGGTTTAAACAAAGCATTAGTGTTATTGTCTTTCCTCTTTACTACTTTTGTTCGCCTGACCTTTACTCTCGGCTATTCTGATACCCCAGCCCCGATCATGGACGGCAGTTTGATCCGTCTCCCTTTGGACGAAGGCAAGCCTCCTCTAGAGGCCGATCTGAGGAAGGACATTTATATTCAGTGGGCAATAATGAATCAAAACTGGGTGATGTATTTTCTCTATTTCTCTTAACCCCAGTGTATTCATGGCTACTAATACAACAAAGTCAAAAACCAAATGAGAGTATGATGATTATTAGCAATGGGAGGTTAGAGCTCTCAGTACCGAAGCGAGATATTATGCCTCCAAACTTCAATGCGCCACATATCCTGGTGGCTATTCGCGAGTGTCCAATAATTGGGACTGTTTGGGTTGATAAACAAGGGGATGAGTTCCTGTAAGTCCTTTATCAATAACATAGGCTAAGCTAATGACAGAAGTCTTTTCACTCTCAGGACTGCATTTGGAAAGAACGCATTTCTCGCAAGATCCCACGTGTCTCAGAGTTGGCACGATGCCCCATTTTTTGCTCAACAACATTTCCACGTTCTAAACGTGTGTGAGAGGACATTTTCGGCAATACTTTCTTCTGGTGATAAACAAAGAGCAGAAGCCAAGTTAGAAAACCGGGAACATGAAGAAGCGCATCAAG
Source organism: Aspergillus baeticus (assembly GCA_027569055.1). Lineage (NCBI taxonomy): Eukaryota > Fungi > Ascomycota > Eurotiomycetes > Eurotiales > Aspergillaceae > Aspergillus > Aspergillus baeticus. The sequence continues at coordinate 357,543 of JAPDEI010000040.1, forward strand.
AACTGGTCGAACACCTGAACCACCGAATGAGACGACTGGTAGAGGAAGGCGGCAACATCTCCGGACTCCCTAATGGCTGGGAAGGACTATCATCAGACACTATCTCTGAATTGTTGACCGAAGTTGAGACCGTCTACAGACATCTTCTACAGGAAAAGTTCGTGGAGCTAGGTGCATGGGTCGACCCTGAATCTGATTTAAGTCTTGACCGTCTCGAGCAGGACCTCAAAGATATGAGGAAGTGTTAACCAGCCTGTTTTAGCTATGCATCATCATTTTTCCTTGCCTTCGCTATTTATTCTGCTCATGCTTTATACTATGAGACAATTATTTCTGGGTTTGTTAATTAAACGAAGTGCGTGTCAAGCCTGCCAAATCTGAACGGATCGGATGTATCTGCTCGAAGAGTTTCCCAGAACGTACGAACTGATCCGCGTCGCAGCAATCCGGATCGGTGCCCAGCTTCATGAACAAAGAAGATTGGAGGGACTATGCTTTATCTGTGGGAACCAAGGCCACGTAGCGGAGAAATGTAGGGGAAAGAGAATGTATGGATGAGGCGATATTGTACTCTGTTGGTGTCTTGCGCCGTTTTCTAGATTTGGATGGAAGAACAATCACAGTCCTTTTATTCAAATCATAATATATGCTACTGTAGTGTGTTCGAGTTGTGGTGAGGATGTTACAGCAGCAGTGCCGGGACTCATGACACTCCTTAATCAGCCAGGTTTGTTCCTGGTCGTCTGCATATGGCGAGAGCGTCAGCCGCTTTCAAATCGCACAAGTTCATCAATATGTGGATCTGTACGGCGAGGAGGAGATACAGCGAATTCTCCCTGAGCCGGTTAGAGGATGTGAGACACCGGAGAAGGTATCTTCAAGATAGATCGGAACGAGCAAAAAAGTCAAACATCAGACCATCGGGCCGACACTTCTCCGCCCGAAAAACCGATGACTTCAGCTTGAGTGACATGGTTCCTACCCCCTAAAAGCGGCATCTCCAAGTAGCCTCCATAATAGCTCACGGACTGTACATCCCGCTGTATTTACGGAATGATCGCTGGCCATGTGTGTGGAGAATTAGCCTTCATGTCTTGTGCAGCATGCCAATGCATCTTAGCCACCTGTGCCATCAGCCTGAGTGAGTGCAAGAAGCATCTCAACTGTCTTCTGTTCAATATTCTCAAGCATTGTATTATCAATGACGTTGTATTGTGAGAGAATGGCAGCACGAGCCTGCAATACCGATACCAATTCGCACCATATACACTTTCTTAGAGCCGGTTTTCTTCTAGCATTTCCTTTTGAATCTTCCTCTCCTCCAAGATTGCAACAATGATAATGGCTACTAGAAAATAATAGTTAGACTAGTTACAGGCTATAAATAGTCTAGTATTAGATCTAGTTTAAATTAGTAAACTAGATCTATAGCTAAATAGAGATTATAAAATAGGGAACCCTAGTTAGAGAATGTTCCTAGTATTAGTATTAACATATATGTCAGAGAAAGCGGAAGCTAACAGCCAATGATTCTGCCTTGCTGACGCCTAATCATGTCACGACGGAGCTACAAGATAATCCGGACCGGTCATATCGGGCGATATGATGCTATTACGGATTAGGACTAGGGTCAAAGCGGGTGCTTTGATATAGCAAATCGGGGAATATGATTACTTAGGTACTTAAGGACGGTCATTACCACTGTAATTAGAAGTTTTACTTAGTGTCTGTTATCTTCGGAATCAAAGCTAGTCTACCTTTCAAGATTACACTCTTTGACGCATCTCTTATTCTTTAGTTAACGAACCTACTAAGGACTCTTTTCTACTCGTTCGCAGAATATCCTTAAGGCCAACCGGACTTAAGAAGGATCGGCAGACCTTATCTGACAATATACTAGATAGGTAATAGGTAAGATAGCTATAATAGTAATACTAGTAACCAGGAAAGACTAGCAGGCCTTTAATCTATAGAATATTTAGCTTAAGAAGAGTAAAGTTCTAGTAATCCTGCACGGGCTAGAGATCAGGTGTCACAGAATTCCGGCGAGGCACCCCCGAACCGCTCAGTCCCGCGTTGCCAGCTACGCGAAGGGGAGGTCGGAACCTCCATGACTTCACGACTCAGGATTTACTGACCTCATTATTACTGTAGTTACTATCCTAATTATCTTATTACCTTGCGAACCCTACAGGAATAGGAGGAGCAAGGATTAGTCGATGTCAATCTATGATTCTTAGTCGATTCTGTGCTGTTGGAGACAGTTTCTCTACCTAATCATTACCTTATTCCCTTATACCCTGACATCAGGAGATAGAAAAAAGATAATAATCTCCTGCTATATCATAATATTACTAATAGTATAGTAATTATAAAGATAGTACTTAAGGTTCTTGGCTAGGATAATAAACCTATAGGAGATATAGATCATGATATTATATTTAGAAAAATAAAATAAAATTAAGAATATAATAGATAGATTACTAGAAGAGATAGATAGAGAAGCTTAGAGAAGAGGAAGAGATTTAGAGAATTATAGTATTACTACTAGACTTAATGTCACGACCGCCAAGGCCGTGCCACGTGACTCTCACCATGTGACCCTTGCGGACCGCCGCCGGAGCGCCTACTGACAGCCGGCAACCGCTGACTTACCAACTCCCGATTCCCGGGCAACGCCAGCCACCGGCACCAAAGGAATCGATATATCATATCTCTGCAGAGGCAACCAAGGCCTCATATATTCCTAATAAGGAAGGATCTACTAAGAAGAACTGTATGACAGCCTGACCAGGAGGGGTAGCTACAGGACCGCTGCCTGACCACCTCCGGAGACCACCGCGCGGGAGTTCTTTATAAGACCTCTAGATATTCTAGTTCTATAGATCCTTAAGCAATTCATTCTGTTTCTAACGGAGCTATCTGATTGGCTGAGCCAGAAGCCGTCTGAAGCGTTGACATCACCTAGTAGTTGCTAGACCTTTGGTATCGTTTGGTGCCTTACAGAAAGTATATAGAATAAGAAAAAGTACACAACCAGGGGTTTATAGATAACCGTATTTTTAGTGTGATTCGCCGGAACAACAGCGTGCCTATACATTAGGACCTTTCTGACAGTTTATAGTGGCAATGTAGGGCTTAGCCTTGGCTACCCAACCGTGAGCACCTCTCTGTCTGGCCAGTTCTCAACCTTCAATAAACTTGTCATCTGTGCAATGATGATTCACGGCCGCCATCGTGGGTTGCCCTACCAGCTGGACCGCGCCATTCTGCTGCCCTCCGAGCATCTGGATGAGGAGCATGAAGGGATGGATACTCACGCCGACTCATATCCCCGCGGTTTGTCCAAGATCAAGCGGTTCTATACGACCTAGGGATTGTTGACTAAGGAACGGGACTGGATTCGCCAAATCTGATTTTGGGATTCGAACATATGCATTTTTAATGGTGGCTATCGTGATTATTTGTAGAACCCACAACGTCAAGACCGGTGGGACGAGATTTTATACGGAATGGAGGAGTACTGGAACGTAGCAAATTAGATTCGTCAAGCTTATAGCTTCTTAAACTTATGAAAGAATGTAGCCAAATTTAGTAGTCCACTGCCCTTATGTCCCGTGTCAAACGTCTACATATCCACTCTTATAGCGATATAGCTCGGTGATCTCTCGTCATTTCTTCTCCCGTTTATCAAGAAACTCAGTGATAGACTGGACTATATCCTTGAATCCTCCATCCAAAGCAAGATCCAGGGCTGTCTGACCATGAGCATCGCGGTAATGGGGGTTTGCACCGGCTTCCAGCAGAGCAATAACCACTGCCTCCCGACCACACCGTGCTGCAATCTGCAGGGCTGTGTGGCCCTGGGCGTCTTTCTCCTCTATATCTGCCCCATAGTCCAGCAACAGCGGGACCAAGTCCGCATGGCCTCCCTCCGCTGCCTGCAGGAGAGGTGTGAAGCCCGAGTCCGTCTTTAAGTTGGGATTGGCCCCGTGGGCGAGCAGAAGCTGCACTGCCTTGCGCTCACCCCGTAAGGCCGCTACATACAATGGGCGCCACCCCCATCCTTGCTCCTCGTCGATGCTTATCCCACGCTTTAGAGTGATGATGAGCTTCTCCTGTTGGGTAAGAGCTGCTGCTGCTAGTGCCATTGCCTTGACGCGTCTCCGTGAGCTCATGGGCGCCGCGGTGAGCAAGCTATGCACGGTCTTGACTTGTCGACGTCGGACTGCCTCGCGAATCAGCAGTTCCACTTGGGGCAATGGTATCGTGTCCAAAACATAGACCAGTTCAAAATGTTTATGCGCGGCAGCTACTTGCACTGGAATCCGACCTTCTTGGTCCGGCACAGATGGCTGGGCACCATTCTGCAGCATAAGTGCCACTAGGGCTGTGTGTCCGCGCTGTGCTGCATGGTGCAGGACGGTTCGTCCGTTCACGAGGTCATTGACATTGCTAGTGTTGCCGTTGCTCTTGAGCAACGGCAGAAGAACCTCCTCATAGGCCGGAGGGACCTTCCGCGCTGCCTGCGCGGGAAGATGTTGCTGGATGTCCTTCTGCTGAAGAAGCAGTTGCTGCATTATCTTGATGTGACCGGCTTCCGCTGCCAGGAGTAGCGGCGTCATTTGCTCAGCATCGCGCGCCACAGGGTCTGCTCCTCGCTGAAGCAGCAAACGTACCGCGTCCTGTCGGTCCATCATGCTTGCGTAGTGAAGGGCGGTATGGCCTCGGACACTGCGCGCATCGACGGGCCATCCGTGTCGCAGAAGAAGCCGGATAATATCCAGTTCGCCTGAAAAGGTCCCCATATGCATTGGAGACAGTCCCTGGGAGACAGTGGAGGAGTGCTGGCTTTGGTCCTGCCACCGAACTGCGCGCAGCAGCGCCGCCACAACTTCCGTCTGACCATATCGTGCGGCAAATTGTAATGGTGTCCATCCACTACCGACAGTCATGTTCGGGTCTGCTTCATGGTGTAGCAACTGCTTCACGATGTTTGTGGCCCCGCGTGTGGCCGCAGAATGCAACGGAGCCAGCCCTTCGTTATTGATCGTGTTGACCTCTTTGACATACTCAGGTTGGCTCAACAGCATGGCGATGACCGACTCTCGGCCAAGACGCACCATTGTATGCAGTAGAGTCGCTGGATGCTGAGGGTCTCGCTCTTTGCTCAACAGAGTTGCCCCCTGGACACCTCCCTGCATCAGCAAGCGCGCAGTCTCACCCCGGTCCCGACTCAGCGCGCAGTCCAGGGCAGTGAAGCCGCGATGGTCCTTCCAGTTGCCATCCAAACCGGGTCGCTTCTGCTGGAGTAGCATCGATACAACGGCCGTCTGGCCCCAACTGGCGGCCTCATGCATCACCGTTGTTCGTTCCGCCGAGCCAGGACTGGCTCCTGAACCCAGCAACATAGTCACAACCTCGCTGTGGCCGTATCTTGCAGCCAGTTCCACGGCCGTCAATGTTGTCAGATGGCCGTTGGCATCCTCCTTTGTCGTGGACTGCCGTCCCTCCTCCGACCCCGCAATGGCATCGACTTGAATGGGATAGCTGAGCAGCAGGGCAACTACTTTCTCCCGACCATGCGCACAGGCTAGATGCAGTGCATTCCAACCCTTCTCGCCGCTGAGGCTCGGATTAGCCCCAGCCTTCAGAAAGGCGTGTGTTCGGTACGCGCCAGAGGACCTGTCTGCCACGATGGCAACATGCAGAGGAGTCCAGCCGGATACCGTCTTGACATCAAGTTCTAAACCAGACTGAGCGAGGAGACGCGGGAGATCACTGACGGACCCGGCCTGAGCAGCAACGTGCAGCACAGTGTATCCGTTCTCTCCAACCTTGGTGCTAAATCTTCCCGTATCTTTCCATGATCGCCACGCTCGGCGGAACCTTCCCGGGCGGGATGCATCTGGCTGTTCTCTATGAGCTAGCGACTCGGGCTGTGGTGGTGGGTATAGATTGATGTCAGTGGTATGGTAGGAAGGAGATGGCGAGGGTGGACGCCGTGCAATCTGGCCTGGTGGATCAAAAAGGTCGGAATAGTGAGGAGGGAGGTCGGTCTGGATGTCATTTTCCTTTTGCTTTTCTTTTTCCATTTTATGTTAAGATTGCGTTCTGTCTTAGGGTTGGTGGACGAGTTGAAAGAGAAGCGATCTTCCGCATCGCGTCAATCTACAGAAATGAGAATCTACAGAAATCTGCAAGCATCGAGAAAGAGAAATTGGAGAATTTGCCCAGATAAGGCGCAGTTCGCCAAGCGTGGCGCAATTCTCGTATTCCAGCACTGCGGGGCTGTTCATTATATAACATGATTGGTCTTTTTGTAACGTAATTCCCGGCCATTCCGGCCACCCCGGTCGATCCGGCCACCCATCCAAAATTCCACGCGTCAAATTAATGTAACTATTCAAACAACCACAATGCCACGAAAACCGCGTCAATCTCGTCAAA